>JAHRHZ010000088.1:12773069-12892335 GCA_024137785.1 Ginglymostoma cirratum | reverse complement strand
CTACCTACACTCACCTTTACTGGCTCCATCCCCGCCTCTTCGACTTGTCTGCCTCCTCTCCACCTATCCTCTCCTCTATCCATCATCTATCCACCTCCCCCTCTCTCCCTATTTATTTCAGAACCCTCTTCCCCTCCCCCATTTCTGATGAAGGGTTTAGGCCCGAAACGTCAAGTTTTCCTGCTCCTATGATGCTGCTTGACCTGCTGTGTTCATCCAGCCCCATGCTTGTAACCTTGTTTATATTCCTCCTTTAAAGTAGCAACATTGTCCAATGATAATGAACATTCCAACAGGAAATAAGTCCAAACTGAGCTTTTACGGACTGGTAACATTTGAGGAGAAACCTGAACAGCTCATTATAACCAAAAGAACTATGTCACAGGCTTTCACCTTTCTGTTAAATAAACCAAACTTTAATTCAGACAAAAGACTTGAATGAAACAAGCACAATCAACTTAACAATGTGATTTGTGACTATGTGTTACTCACTCAAGTTGGCTTCTTACTTTCCCTAAAGTAGTCTCTTTATAAAACAACTCTAAGTTTTTTATTACTGTAGGAATCACCTACAATTGTGCGACAAACTTCTGGAATCTATCTTTAATTCACCTCATCTTCAGCTATTCTCAGAAGTTGAATTTGGCATCTTATGGCTATGGGTGCCTTGTACCTCGTTCTGGTTACTTTTTGGTACATCCAAGCTGATTTGAGTATTGATTTCTTTGGCACAAAATGCTTGGGAAACACTTTTCAAACTAGGCAATCATCCCAAAGCTTCCATTCACTCACAAAATGTGAATTAAGATTAAGCCTCACTTGCATCCACACGACAAATGAACAAGTTAATTTATTGCTCTGCTTACAGCGCAGTCTTAGCTAATATCATTTATCTTGATTATCTTCTGTCAGTTAGCTGCAAAATACACTTGGTCATCAATGCAAATGTGTGAGGAAAAGTATCCAAATAAATTGAAACTAGTGAAACTTCCTAAGTTTCAGCTTTAGATTAATTATGCCTCCTTTATATTTTTGTTCTTTGATCTAATTAAGTATCTGGGATTTCCATCCTTTTAGGGTATTTTTTAATGCTTTTAAACTAATTTATCTCTAAGTCCCAAAACAAAAACATCTCTCTGGACCAGCAATGCCTTTAATTTTATTATCAGCTACATTGGCCTCCAAGGCCTGCACCCGGCTGCAACTTCCAGAACCATAAGTCAATGCTGTAATTGATGTGTCAACACCAATCACCATGTGTGCAACATCAGAGCATGCTACACAGCTTAAAGGGAATGTTGCTCTGGACTGTTATTACTGCTGGGATGCAGACATCACATCTCCAATTTCTTCAGCTCACAAAGGCCATGTGTTATTTCATAACTTTCTTTTTTGAATTTGTCCATGAGATATGGGCATCACTAGCTGGACTATCATTTATGCTCATCCCTAATTGTCCTGGAGAAACTGGTAGTGAGCTGTCTTCTTGAACGTCGGTGCTCCTTGCAGATATAGTGACACCCACAGTGCTGTTCGGAAGGCAGTTCTAGGCTTATGTTCTAGTGACGTTGTAAGAACAGTGATATACTTCCAAGTTAGGCTGGTATGTGGCTTTCAGAAGAACTTGCAGATGTTGGTGTTCCCGTGCATCTGCTGCCCTTGTCCTTGTAGAGGGTAAAGGTTGCAGGCCAATAAGGGACTGTCAAAGGATGCTTGGAGAGTTGTTGCTGTGCATCTTGTAAGTGGTACTTTCTATTGCTACTGTGCATCGGTGGTGAAGAGAGTGATTATTGAAATTGGTAAATGGCATTCAATCAACTGGGCTGCTTTGTCCGAGATGGCATTAAATTTCTTGAACATCATTGGAGCTAGACCCATCCAGACAAGTCGAGAGAATCCCATCATACTACTAACTTGTATCTTGTGGATGGTGGACAGACCCTGTGGAGACAGAAGGAGAGTTAAATGCCACAGAGTTCCTAAGCTGTGGCCTGTTGTTGTGGTTACAGTATTTTCATGGCTGGTCCATTGTAGTTTCTGGTAAATGATATCCCCCAGGATGGTGATAATGGGCGATTCAGTGAGGATGCTATTGAATATAAATTCTCAAAGATTAGATTCTTTCTTGTTAGAGATAGTCATTGACTGTCACTTGTGTGACATGAATGTTACTAGCTAGTTATTAGCAACTCTTGATGTTGCCCAGGACTTGCTGTACATAGACGCTGTTTCAGTATTTGGAGGTGTCATAAACGATGCTGAACATGGTACAATCACCAGCACCATCCCCATTTATGACCTTATGAAGATCATTGATGAAGCAAATGACGATGATCAGGCCTAGGGTACAACCTGAGGAAAATCTGCAATAATGTCCTCAGGCTGAGATGATTGACCTCCAGCAACCGCACCCATCATCGTTTGTGCTGGTTTTGTCTCCAACTATTTGAGATTTTTCACTGTGATTTGCATTGACTCCAGCTTTGCTGAGGTTCCTAAATGCCATAGTTTTGACGTCAAGGGCTGTGACTCTCACCTCTGGAATTTCATTCTTTTTCCCAGATTTGGACTAAAGTTATAATGAAGTCAGGTGCTGAGTGGCCCTGATAGAGTCCGAACTGAGAATCAGTGAGCAGGTTACTCCTTTGTCAAATGTTGTTTAATAACCCTTCCTTCATTTTGCTCACGATCAAGAGTAGATTCATAAGATGGTAATTGGCCTGGACTTTGCCTGCCTTTTGTGTCCAGGAGAAACCCAGGCAATTTTTCATATTGTCGGCGAGCTGGCAGTGTCGTGGCTGTACTCAAACAGCTTGGCCAAGAGCACAGCTAGTCTGGAACATGCCTTCAGAGTTATTGCCAGGATATTGTCAGTGCTCAAGCCTTTACAGTATCTAGTGTCATGTTGAATGAATCAAATTAGCTGAAGACTGGCATTTGTGAAGCTTACGACTTCAGGAGGAAGCCAAATCCTCCACTTGGCATTTCTGGCAGGAATTCTGGCAGTCCCTAAAGCTCAACATTCTAGCTTTCCAACTTCTATCTTACCAGAGCTAAAGAATTACCTCTAAACCATTAATGTGAACCATAAACTGGATATTCACAGCAATATTGATATTATCTGTTTTCACTATGTATACCAGATGCTTCATAATTATAACAGGGACATAACAAATAGCACAATAACTAGGAGCAGGGGTAGACCATATGATCCAAGTTACATCAGCCATTCAAAATAATGCATCTTGAGCCTAAACCCCACTTTCCTGCCCACTCGCCATATCTTGATTCTTGAAGAGTGAAAAAAAATCTTGTCTATCCCCAGCATGGATCACTGTGCCGTACGATTCTACGATTTTTTGAATGTGCCGAATAATAGAACATTCACAATTTTCCGACATAGAGTATTCTGAAGATTCAATTTCTCCTTATGTCAGTCTGGAAAAAAGTAGAACTGCAAGCTTCCTGCAACCTGCAAGCAACCCCAGGAGCTACTTAACCACCATCAAATCCTGCTCGACCCACCTTTGAAGGAGAACCTCCAAGATTCGGGAGGCTGATCTCCTCAGGAGTACCTCAACTCCAAATCACTGAGTGCCCAATTCCTTTCTAGGAAAGAAAGTAAAGGCTCACAGCACAAGTGTCAATTGCAGCAATATCAAAAGCTGCTGCCATATTCCTGACCTTTAAACATTTGTAAAGCCATGACACCACTCCCATCTCTTCCTCACCCCACCTGTGTTCTCTGTGCGCTTCCTTAAAAATGCAAAGGGATGAGTAAAATCATTCAGTTGCTTCCTCTATCCCATCAAGCGCCTCTCAATTACTCATTTAAGAATCGTGAATGGTGTCCCCATGTAGCTACACACTGCTTGTAAAATTGCAGCCTGGTATAATGACACCAGGAGCGCAATCCTGACACTATCCCAAGCAATTGTATGACTCACCCACTCTCCATTGCTCTTTGTTTCTGCACCTTAAAATCCTGGCCTCTGATTTTTTTCTGGTCCTCAAATCTTATTTATTTAGGGTATATGCTTTCAGTCCATCGTTCAGCAATCTCCCAGATGCTCCATTACCCTCACCAGACTGACATCAATTTATAAATTTCAGAAAATTGCACTGCGGTAATGTTGCAAGCTAAAGGTGATGGGAATTAATCTGAGTGATGTGCATGCCTTGAGGTAGCCCCAGTCCATAAATTCTAGTTCAGAACTGTGTATTCCAATTCTGAGTTCCAATTTTCTAATCTGCTCAAAGTACAAACCCTCAGCTTGACAAAAGATGGCATTCTTAAACTCCCCTCATATATAAATCAATTATATCCTAAGCTTTTCCCTTACTCATGTACAGCATTTATTGAGGCACAATGCTAGAATTGACAAGATTTCAACTCATTATGATTATAGCACATTTTCACAACGGGAATTGAAAGTATGACCTTAAGAGTATGATAGTGAACAGATCCTTCCCTAATTGCCATGTACATTTAATGGACAATATTTTATAGGTGATTGAAGAGTTAAAATGATTGGTGACCAATAACTGTTTAGAAACTGTCAATGTCAATTTCTAGATTGTTGTATATTCTGAATGAATCTGTACACCTTCCTGTATAAATCGCAGACCTCTTGTTTGCACATTGGCTCAAAGAGAATTGGCATCTTCAGTTGCCATTCAGTTACTTAACCATCCACAGAACCTGTCACTATCTATGGATTCAGAATAGTTGTCAAGCATGTTTTTGAAAGGAAAATTCTAAGAATCCCTTGATTTGGTGGGTGCAGGGTGTATATGTTGAAAGTCATATAAGCTGCTAGTCACCAAATTTGAAATTTGCAGTGATAATTCACCATTGTTTGTATTTCATTTTTATTCCCTCAGAAAACATTAGAAAATGATTGGGTGCATAAAATTCTGATAGAAATAGTTATTCATTTCTTCTCGTTAAGCTGTAACCATTGTTCTCCTCATAACTTTGTCAATGAGGGATTTCTGTGATACACTAATGCATTAACAAGGCGTGTTGTCAACGGCAGCGGACCACAAATCTCTCCCATTCCTACCACCTTTCATGAGTTTATTGGAAGGATTAGAAGACTGAATATCAATCTGCTGGGCAATGTTATGAATGCTCCTCCTGTGACCAACTAGTCCTAGACAGGAACTTAAACCTGGAGCCCCTGGATCGAAGGAAGAGGCATAAAAGACCTATTAGCTCCCAAGTTCTCCTCAGTTATCAGTTTAAAAATTCATAATTAAATAATATGTTCCACAATGACTTTGACAATACTCATAATCATAGAAGGAGTCAGTCAGCCTTACCTACCTGTGCCTGCTTTTGGCAAAAACTATCCAATTCATTCCCATACAGGAAAAATGGAGTAGATGTCATTGCAATGAAGACTTTGAACAGTATTAGTTCATTAAAAAATTTCATCAGTACATTGCCACATCCATGGGGTTGGTTTAAATCAGTTGACTGGAAGACTGGTGTGCAATGCGGGGTGACACCAACAGCATGGGTTCAATTCCCACAGAAGCTGCGACTACTGTGACAGTTTTTGTACACAGAAGTGTGTGTTTTCTTTTTAAATACACTTGTTGTTATGTCACCATTGTCTTATGCCAATTTTAATAGAATAGTGTCTGGTAACTTAAGGCTTTCCTGTGCTGGGACTTAGTGTTTACTGGCTAAATTATTAATGTGTATATCGATGAATTCTTCTAATTCTGCTTTCTGGAGCCCTGATTCTTGAAATGGCAAAATTGACATATGAAGACAGCCTGGATCATTTAGGATTTTTTTCACTAGACCTTTGAAGAACGAAGGGAAATCTCATAGAAATCTATAAAATTCCAACAGGAGTAGATAGTGTGAATGCACGAAGGATTTTCCTGATGCCGGAGATTCCAAAACAAGAGGTCAGAGTCACAGTAAGCTATTTAGGACTGAGATCAGGAGAAATTTCTTCACAGAGAGCATGGTGTTCTTGTGAAATTCTCTTCTTTGGAAAGCAATTGAGACTTAAGCATTGAATGTTTTCAAGGAGGAGTTGGATATAGTTCTTAGGCCTAAATGGATCAAAGCATATGTTGAGAAAGCAGGAACAGGGTACTGAATTGGATGATCAGCCACAATCATATTGAATGGTAGAGCAGGTTCAAAGGGCCGACTGGCCTATTCTTGCTCCTATTTTCTGTATTCCAATGCTTCTGTGTAAATCCAAATCCTCAAATATCAACAAAGGCTTTGTTACTAAGTGATTGCTACCTGATGAAGGTGTTGGTGAGACTGAATAAAGGAACCCTGAAAACAAAAGGTAGCTCTCAAAAAGAGTCCTCAAATATTGAACCCAGTGGAATGCACATACTGTCCTAGCAACAATCATGGTACTTATGTGCTAAGTTACTCCCAGGTACCAGGGATGTTCTAATGTCTAGATTCCTTCAATGTCAGAGGATACTCCTGAAGAGAAGGCTAATGATCCCATTCCAAATTATACATATAGAGCAACTGAGGACATTGAACAAAAGCCTGCTTCCACCAAGGCCATTACTGGGCCAGGCCATCAGCCTGCTGAAAATAGGATTTCAATGTTTGGATTCCAAGGATGAGTCTGATGAAAAGTGAGATGAGCTATGTCGGCCAATGGCATAAGCTGTTCTGCAGCATGTTTGGAATGCCAGGGAGACTCAAGATGCACCAATAATGAGAAGGTATAACCAGACATTGATCTCTGGTCCACTTTGGTCACTTTCACCTTGTCTCTGTATCACCCACTAATCAGTGCTGCCTGTGCCTGAACCAGTGCAGAGGTACCAAGTGAGGCTGATCAGGAGACACATGAGCTCAGAGAGACAAGCTGCTCGAAAGTACACACTGGCTCTTTTGAGAGATGGTAACTAGAGTTTAAATCTTGGGTTCTTCAACACTGAGACGCACATTCCTCTAAAATCAAAAACCATCAATGCCTTTTGCCCGCCACCTTCTTTAGTTCACAACAAACACCTATCATTTGCAGGAAAACTAGCCTTTGGAATCTCACTGTTCTGGAGTCTTCCTCTAATCTAGCCTCACCAAATGGTGCAGCTCTATTATTTGACAGACAATTCTGGCACTTCCTCCAATGAAGGCCTTGTTGAAGAGACCGCATCCAGTCTTGACCGTCTCTCAGGCAGTATGTGACCTCTTCTTCTGAGATTAAACAGTGTTGTTGTTGTGAATCCATTGATCCACAATCCTGCTTTCAAATGTGTAACCAACATATATTCTATCAGCATTCAATATTTCCTAATTCTCCTTGCTAACTAACTGACATTGCAGCTCAGGGGCTAACACCCAATCTCAAAAACCCCCATTGCCATTAAGAGTGGTATGTCTGGTTCATGTCACCTTGTGCACCTTGGGCAAGATGTTTGGCAATCTCAAATTTGACACACATCACATCCTCTCACCTTTCATATAGGTCCAAGCTGAAGTGGTTAATTACTTACTCCCAGCAGAGCGCAAGATTTCGTTCAGCTTCTTACAGCACTGTGACCAAGTTCCTTGGACAACCTCATGGCTGCTGACTCTTTGTCCAGGCTGCATTGGACTGGATGGGAGCTCTACTTTTCATATCAGCTGGTATGAGAGCCTCCCTCTAGTCAGTCAGCATAGAGAAAGACTCACAGGGAGACACCATGCTAGTTGTTCTCAGCACCTCTGCAGCTGGAGGCAGTATTCTCGCAGCGATCTTTGGAGAGGCAAAGAAAATTAACGGATGGAATTTGTGTTTTTCTCCCCATTCCCTTTTATTCAGAAGTGGAATGGGACTGACATATTCAAATGCTCTTTCCTGCCTAGCAAGGGTCTTGGATGGTTCATTACTAGCACAATAGGGAGTGATAATTGAAACAAGCTTTAATTTGAGGATTCGGGATAGATGATTTAGAACGGAGATGAGGAGACATTTTTCACCCAAAGCGTGGTGAGCCTGTGGAATTCAGTACCACAGCAAGTAGTTGATGCCAAAACATTGAATGTATTCAAGAGGCGACTAGCTATAGCACTTTGGGTGACTGGGATCAAAGTTTATGGAGAGAAAACAGGATTAGGCAATGGGTCGGACGATCAGCCATGATCGTGAAGAGTGGCAGAATGGGCTCAAAGGGCCAAATGGCCTCCTCCTCCTATCATCTATGTTTCTATGTTTACCTGCTGCTACTGCAAGAAGTTAAGGCATTTCAAAGTTAACGTTTTGTGCCTCTAACCTCCACTCTTCAAAGCACCAATTCTGCTGCAGATGGGTCTCTTTAAATGGGTGTGCATGACCAACTTCCAGTCTTAGCCTTTTACCCACTTGGGTTTGTTGCCCATCATTGCACTCTGCTGTTGACCTGCTTTCATGTTTTAAATGATTGGGGCAGGAGTCAGCAATCTGCTTTTCTCTTTCAGAATACCACACTTTTTTTGTCAAGATACGTAAAATTCACTCTTATGCCTCAATTTTAAAAGCTAAGGATCTAGTAATCAGGCAGAAATTTTTCTTAAAAAAAAAGCATCAGCTCGATGATGGCCAGCAGGAGAAGTTAATCTTTTACTGGCTGTGCTGTAATATCTCCACATCGTCCTTCCTTCAAGTCATTCCTGGTGCTTTGAATTATGTTTCATGCTTGAAATGGCACAACTGCTGCTTGAGCATTATGAATGCTTCATAAGCGCATATGTATGCAGGTCAGCTGCAAGTTCATTTGCATCCAGAAACTAATACCAACACATTACTTCCTTGTAAAGGAAAACAAATCTTGACTGTATTTTGGTACTTAAATATTAAATCACATATACATCACGCTCTTAAAGGCTTCAGTTTCCAGATCAACAGAGACCAAAACATTCCATTACAATCTCAATTTTAAGCTCTTCCATTCTAAAAATTCTTATGATTAGGGGAGGATGTTGTAAAATCCTGCAGAAAACAACAGATCAAGTTAACTGCTACAAGGCAATGTTTATTGGAAAGAAGAACACAATGGACTAAAGTCACAGTTCATTGAACATTTTTTCACATTAGTCAGCCGTTTGTTTTGACTTTCTGAAAGCATGAAAGGAGGTCATTCTGGTACAAGATCTGCTGGTACATTTGGATTGATGTATCATAATCTTTATCTCTACTCCACAGAGGCAGCACAAAGAGTGCACTGGAGCCTCTTGGTCAATTGAGTGGAATAAATTCCCTGAATTAAATTGAAGGTGGAGCATTATAAATAAAACAGAAATCCTATAGTTGTTAACCAGATGCTTCAGCAGCCAGTATTCAATTTGGACTTTTTGCTGTTACAATTACCCGATATTAAGCATTTTCATTTTTAACAGTTGATTAGTAAGTTCCCTTCAAGCATAAACAATTCCAGTATCATAGAGTTGCAGAGATCTACAACATAGAAACAGGCCCTTCGGCCCAACTTGTCCATTCTACCCAATTTTTACAATTTACAATTAAACTAATCCCATTTGTCTGCATTTTATCCCTCAATACCTGTCCCATCTATGTACCTGTCCAAATTTTTCTTAAATGACAAAATTGTACCCTCCTTCACGACTACCTCTGGCAGTCTGTTCCAGACACTCTCCACCCTCTGTGTGTAAACAATGCCGCTCTGAACCCTTTTGTGTCTCTCCCCTCTCATTTTAAACTTGTGCCCTCTAGTTTTGTACTCCCTATCATGGGGAAAAGCTATTGGCTATCTACCTTATCAAACCAAGCTTTGACTACAAGATACTTTGCATAAACATCATTAATTATGAAAGACTTTAATAATATTCATGATCAAGCATCTTGATGTTCTACTTTGCCTGATTTCTTCTCTACAATCTTATGATTTAATTTAGGAAGAAAGTAATTGCATTCATATAGTATCCTTCACAAGTTCAAGACTGCCCAAAGCTTTTACAAACAATGAAGTGTAGTCTCTATTGTAACATCAAAAATCTCTGCAGATGATTTGCACAAAGCAGTTACAAAAACTGTAGTGAGAGAAATTACTGACTAAACTTATTTACACATTGGTTAAAGGCAAATGTTAGATGAAGCCCTTCTTTGAATGGTCTGATGTGACCTTTCACACCAATATGCCAGAGAAGACAGGAATTCAATTTAATGTCTTAACCAAAAGATGGCAACGCTAACAATGCAGCATCCCTCAGGACTGCACAAAGGTATGGTTACATATTGTACTTAAGTAGGACTAGAACTAACATCCTTCTGACTTAGCAGCAAGGGAGTGACTACTGAACCAAGGTCAGTATGCGATTGTCTGTTCAAAACTTGGCGTGACTACACAGCATTTCAACTAGATACTAGCATTATTATTACCTCTTAGCATTAATCAGTTAATTTAAATTCAAACCAAACAGGTCCAATGTGATTGGTCTGAGATAACAAGGTGTAGAGCTGGATGAACACGGCAGGCCAAGCAGCGTCACAGGAGCAGGAAAGATGACATTTCGGGCCTAGACCCTTCCGTCAGCCTTCCTGCTCCTCTGATGCTGTTTGGCCTGCTGTGTTCATCCAGCTCTACACCTTGTTATCTCAGAGTCTGCAGCATCGGCAGTTTCTACTATCTCAATGTGATTGGTCAGAGCCTTGCTATGGGAATGCAGCTGCAATTGGCTCGCTTACTTGACTTTCAGTCTGATGACAGCAAGATGAAAAGCCTTGACTTCATTTTTCTTTTCAGCGATGTTTAAGTAATTTACTTAGAATATTCCTGCTCCTAAAAGAGTCAGTCCGATGGTATAGGACATACATGTTGATTTGAATTCATGAAAGTGGATAAGGGAATCCTTGTAAAATGGTGGACTTCAGCCTTTTTGCTAGTCAGAGAGATTTTTTTCAATAACATCTCTTTTGTTAAAGCTAAATTAGATTTAGCATTGTATAATGAACCAGGGTTGATTAGTAATGTCACAGTAAAACATTTACTGGGAAATACTGACCACAATACCATAGAATTTCATTTGAAAGAGACATACTCCAATCAGAGACAACAATCTCAACCTTAAAGCGAATTTTGTGGATATGAGGGGATAACCAACTAAGGTTAATTGGGTAAATACACTCAAAGGTTTAGCATTAAATGAACATTGGGAAATATTTAAAGAAATATTTCAAAGTATTCAAACTAAATTTATTCCACCGAGAAACAAATACTCAGCAAGAAAGAGCTGTGTGCAGTTCACTCAGAAGATTGACAGTAGTAGCACATTAAAAGAGAAGTTATAATGTTGTTTTAAAAAGTAACACTTTTGAAGACTTGGACAAAGGGGCACCAATTTAAAGGTATGGAAGAATTTTTTCTCCGAGAGGGTCGAGAGTCTTTGGAACTCCTTGTCACCAGAAAGCTGTCGGGGCGGAGCCCTTGTATATATTTAAGGCCAACATAAAAAAATTCTTGATCAGGAGGGGAATCAAGGGTTACTTGGAAAAGGCAGGAAAGTCAGCATAAGGAATGTTAGATCAGCCAATCCTATTCAATGAGGAAGCACATTTGAGTTTCCAAACAGACTACTCCTGTTCATATTTCTTATCGTTCTATGGTCTGAAAGTGTTTTAGAAACCAGTAAAGGGCCACCAAAATGTTAATAAAAAAGAGAAAAAAGAATATGAATATAAGTAAAAATGGACTGAAACTTTTTTTTAAAAGAATATAAAAACCAAGAGAATAGCTAAATTGAAGATTAGTCTGTTATAAGCTGAAACATGAAAAATTGTCGTGGGAAGTGAGAATATGACGGAGACATTGGGCAAATATTTTGTGTCTGTCAGTAACCAAGGAGACTGAAAAGAGTTTTAGGGAAATTAATATCAGAAGAGAAAATGTACTGGAAAAACTGAAACGACTAAAATCCAACAATTCTGCAGGACCAGAGATAGTAGGAACTGCAAATGCTGGAGAATCTGAGATAACAAGGTGCAGTTGTTTAGTGCAAACCGAGCGAAGGTGTCCTGCAAAGCGGTCCCCAAGCCTACGCTCGGTTCGCACTAAACAACTGCACCTCCCAGTCGCGAACCATTTCAACTCCCCCTCCCATTACTTAGACGACATGTCCATCCTGGGCCTTCTGCAGCACCACAACGATGCCACCCGAACATTGCAGGGACGGCAACTCATATTCCGCTTGGGAACCCTGCAGCCCAATGGTATCAATGTGGACTTCACAAGCTTCAAAATCTCCCCTCCCCCTACCGCATCCCAAAACCAGCCCAGCTCGTCCCCGCCTCCCTAATCTGTCCTTCCTCCCATCTATCCCCTCCTCCCACCTCAAGCCGCACCCCCATCTCCTACCTACCAACCTCATCCCACCCCCTTGACCTGTCCGTCCTCCCTGGACTGACCTATCTCCTCCCTAACTCCCCACCTACACTCACTTTTACTGGCTCCATCCCCGCCTCTTTGACCTGTCTGTCTCCTCTCCACCTATCTTCTCCTCTATCCATCTTTTATCCACTTCCCCCTCTCTCCCTATTTATTTCAGAGCCCCCTTCCTCTCCCCCATTTCTGAAGAAGGGTCTAGGCCTGAAATGTCAGACTTCCTGCTCCTCTGATGCTGCTTGGCCTGCTGTGTTCATCCAGCTCTACACCTTATTAATTCTGCAGGACCATTGCCCTTTTGTAATTTAGCAGATAATAAGAGTTTTCAAAAATTCCTTAGATTTTGGAATGATCCCATTAGTTTGTAAATTGGCTAATATTTCAATTTCTGAAGAAGGGTCCCGACCTGAAACGTCAACTTTCCCGCTCCTCTTATGCTGCCTGACCTGTTGTGTTCCTCCAGCTCCACACTGTTTTGGCTCTAAGATTTTCAAGAATGCTTTTCAAGAAAAGAGGCAGAGAGGATACAGGAACCACAGGTTAGCAAGCCTAAGATCAGTTATGTGATAATTAATAAAAAGGAAGTTTTAACAATGCCTTTAGGAAATCATAGCAGGATCACAACAAGTCACCACAGTTTTATTAAAGGAAAAATCGAAAGAACTGCAGATGCTGTAAATCAGAAACAAAAGCAGAAGTTCCTAGAAAAGTTCAACAGGTCTGGTCGCATCTGTGAAGAAAAATCAGAGTTAACATTTCGGGTCCCGTGACCCTTCCTCAGAACTGGTAGTAGCTAGGAAAATGTTGGTTGATATTGCAGAAGATAGGGTGGGAGAGGTGGTAAGGAATAAATGATAGCTGGGGATAAATCCCAAAGAGAGACTAGAACAGTCGGACAGACAAAGCAGTTGGAGGGTGAATAGCTGTTATTGGGGAATGTTGGTGACTAACAATAGATACAGGTAGTTCTCCTATAACGTGATAGTTGCATTATTGTGTGACCTCGCATTATTGAAAATCACACAATAGAAAATCACCATAGAAAATTGCATTATAGAGAAATTGCTACAGAAAGTCACTATACCTGTACAAAGGAAAGTTTGCATTATCCAAACAACATCCACTATTCATCAATCGCGTTACAGCCAATTCACGTTAACAAAACATGCATTATAGCAGGACTACCTGTAGTGTCTAATGGCAGACTATGTAATAAAAAGGCCTGGTGTGTGGAGTAGGGGGTTAGGACATGGGAGAGTTCAGGCCCTAAGATTATTGATCTCGATTTGAGTCAAGAGGGCTGCAGGGCCCCCCCTCTCCTTTGCTTGGCTACGCTCATCCTCACTCTCAACAGCTTCTCTTTCAATACCTGTCATTTTCTTCAGGTCAGAGAGGTGGCCATGGGAGCCCACATGGGCCCTAGTTATACCTGTCTCTTCGTGGGGTAAGTGGAACATTCCTTGATCCAGTCCTATTCCAAACCCCCACCCACAACTCGTTCTCCGATATATCAGTGTTATCATCGGTGCTGCTTCCCTCTCTCGTTTCATCCGGAATTGGAAAAATTCTTCGATTTTGCTTCCAATTTCCACCTTGCCCTCACTTTCACCTGGTCTATCTCTGACTCCTCCCTTCCCTTCCTCAACATCTCTGTTTCCATTTCTGGGATAGACTGGCCACTAATATCCATTATAAACCCACTGACTCCCACAGCTACCTGGACTATACATCTTCGCAACCTTCTTCCTGTAAAGACTCCATTCCATTCTGTCAATTCCTCTGCCTCCATTGCGTATGTACAGATGAGGCCACCTTTACCAAGGGAGCCTCCATAATGGCTACCTTCTTCTTCAACCGGGGATTCCCTAGCACCATTGTCGAAAGAACCTTCAACTGGGTCCAACCCATCTCCCGCACTTCTGCCCTCACCCTTTCTCTTACATCCTGCAACAGCGCAGGGTTCCCCTTGTCCTTACCTACCATCCCACCAGCATCCACATCCAGAAGACCATCGGCAGCTATTTCCACCACCCCCAGCAAGATTCCACCACCAGACACATATTCTCCTCCGCTCCCTTTTTCACCTTCCACAGGGACCATTCCCTCAGGGACACTGTGGTCCACTCTTCCTTCACCCCCAATACCACCCCCTCAACAGCCCCACAGCACCTTGCCCTGCAACCACTGAAGATGTAACACCTGTCCATTTACCTCCTCCCTCCTCAGTATCCAAGGGCCCCACATAACTTCCAGGTGAAGCAGCACTTTACCTGAACTTCCCAGAAGCTAACCTACTGCATTCACTGCTCACAATGTGGTCTCCTCTACAATGTGGAAACATAGTGTAGACTAGATGATGGCTTTCATAGAACATCTACGTTCTGCCCACAAAAAAGACCCTGATCATCCAGTTACCTGCCACTTTAACACACCACCCTGTTCCTTGGCCAACATCTCTGTCTCAGGCTTGCTGCAGTGTTCCAGAGAAGCTCAGCTCAAGTTGGAAGAAAAATACCTCATTTGCCACTTGGGGACCCTGCAGCCTTTCAGACTCAATATCAAGTTCAATCATTTTAGGGCCTGGACTCTCCCATGTCCTAGCCCCCTACCCCACATACCAGGACTTGTTATCACAAAGTCTACCATTGTTAGCCCCCATTAACAGCTATTCACCTTCCTAGCCAGATCATTATCAATTCCTTTATCTGTCCAATTGTTCTCTGTCTTTGGGCTCTATCCCCACCTATCGTTTACTCCATATCCCCTCCCTTATTCTATCTTCTACATATAAACCGGCATTTTCCTAGCTACCATTAGTTCTAAGGAAGGGTCACCAGACCCGAAACATTAACTCTGATTTTTCTTCACAGATGCTGTCAGACCTGCTGAGTTTCTTAAAGGAAAATCCTGTTTGAAAAATTTGTTGGAGTCTTATTTTGATTACGTAATTAGTAGGGTAGATAAAGGCTAACTAATAGATGTAGTATTTCTGGATTTCCAAAAATAATTCAAGAAAATGCCACACAAAAAAGTAACAGGCAAGATAAAGGCTGGTAGTTAGAGATAATATATTAGGCATGGACAGAGGATTGGTTAATAGACAGAAAGCAAACTGTAGGGGTAAATGAAGCACTTTCAAGTTGACAGGCAGTGAATAGTGGACTATCACAAGAATCACTGATAGATCCTTGGCTACATATAAAAGATGTAAATATCTACGTACAGAATGATGTATCCACATTGATTCATGATACAAAGCTAGGTGGAAAGGAAAGGTGTGTGGAGAACACTGAGGTAGCAGAGAGATACTGAACGGATAAGTGTGTGGGTAGCATGATGATAGGTGGAGTATTTTGTAGTATCATATAGTTTTTTTTTGGAACTATAAACTGAAAAGGAAATTGTACTGCTATAACTGGAATATCAGGAAATGCTTGCAACTTGAAAATCAACTGTTGCATGTTGTTAAGCTGTGCTTTTTTTAAAGCAGTATGAGGGCGAATTTGAGACTGAGCACCACTGGGTATCTCGGATTCTCCAGCATCTGCAGTTCCTATTATCTCTGATACAATTACCACTGGGTATCTTTCGGGTTAAGGAAATTCTTACAACAGACCACTGATCGGTTAAACTGCAAAGTGTTAAATGGCATTAAGTGGCAAGAGTGGAAGAAATATCCAGAACCGCTCTCTTTTTGCGTGTGGGGAAAAGACAGAAAAACCAAAACAACTTAGAAGAAAAAATTCATACGGGAAAAAATTTAATAAGTTCACATGATCAGCAATGAAATCAAAGGACAACCATCAGTGTACAGACAATAGCAGCTCATCACTGCAAAAATGAAAGGACTGGGAGAAAAATAGTTTCCACCTTGTGGCCTGGACTGTTGATGTTGAGGAGAATTTTGCCTCGCCTGTCTATTTTCGTTTTTCCACCCAAAGTGTGTATTTGTCTATTTTCTGTCTTAATGATGAATGAGTGTCTGTGTATATTTGGAACTTTTGAAGGGCTGTAAGTTGCATAAATTCAAAATATTTTCTTTTCAGTGCTCTTGTTAAAGTTAAGTGTGTTGCACTGAATAAGGTTATTGTTTTCTGTAACTGAAGCAATATGGTGTGAAGTGCTTTTGTCGCGGGTAGCAGTCAATCAGGAAAACTGTTCATTTTTGTGGCCTCAGTGGGCTTTTACACATTTTCTGCCAGCTAATGGAACAGTAGAGCATGACTATCAGCACATTCTTCCCAGTTAAATTATGACGGGACACATTGTTCCCATTTAAGTCTTGACAGTATACTATAGGGAAGTGTGAAGCTGTTTAGTTTGGTCGTAAGACGAGAAAAGCAGATTATTTCTGAAAAGGTGACAAACCTGTAAATATTGATGTTCAAAGAGATTTGGATTGCTCATACGACGAACACATGCAGGCACAGCAAGCAATGAAGAAGGCAAGTTTTCATATTGGTCTTTGTTGCAAGGGGAATGGAGTACAACAATTAAGGAGTATTGCTACAATTGTACAGATCTGGACTGCGTGTGCAGATTTGGTCTCCACATTTATGAAAGGATATGTTTGTATTAGAGGTGCTACAGGGTGAAGGTCCACTAAATTGGTTCCTGGAATGAAAGATTTGTCCCATGATGAGAGGATGAGTAAATTGATTGTGTTCTAAGTATGTATCTCATTGAAATGTTTAAGGTTCTGAAATGGCTTGAGTGGGTGGAAACTTAAAGATTGTTTCTACTGGTGATTGAGTTTCTAACCTCGGGGAGTAATAAGGGGGATGAACACTAGGACTAAAATGAGGAGAGATAACTTTGATCAAAGGATTTTGCGTCTTTTGAATTTTCTTTTTTATTGCTGCTTCATTCAAGGTTGGGACAGAGAGGTTTTTTTGTCTCTTGGAAAACTTAACGATAGGCAGAGTGGGCAGGAATGTGGAGTTGAACCACAGGATCAGGGATGATTGTATTGAGTGTGGAGCAGGCTCAACAGACCATATAGGCTGTTGTTTCTAGTTCTAATATTGTGTTCTTGTTTCTTGATAAAGTTTTACTCAGTTTACCATACAGAAATTACAGGACATTTTAGATAGTTTTTAGACAGTTTGCCCAGATGTGTTATGACTTTCTCCAGAGAAGGTTGGGCTAGAATCCTTACCTCCTGGATCAGAGACAGGAACACTACCACATGCACCTTAAGAGCCCTTAACGGAATGTTTTATTTTCATATCTGGAAGTATTATCGCACACAACCAAACAGCATTTTGTCCCACTACCAAATCACCCATGTTAATTTTTGTTTCTTATCCACCACCATTTAAAAAGTTTCCAATTAATCAAAATACATCCAACGCTCAGCACAGGTATAGCAGACCGTAAAAGGTAAGGGAGAGGTAAGAAGACAGGGAGGGACTAAATCAAAATACAGTTCGAAGAAATAAGATGATTGATCGCATGATAGTGATAACTGAAGCTTACATTTCTAATCAGGCTTGATTACTCGGGACTTCTCTTTGTATACACTGCAGATATTTTCTAATCAACGAGGTCTGGACTGTATAGGACTTGAACTTGCACCTCTTGGCCCAGACGTAGGGACACTATCACTTCACTACAAGAGCCTATAGATATTTTTTAATCAACCTGTTCGGTTATGACACACCTCTGGAGCAGTTGGAACTTCAACCCGGGGCTCCTGGCTCAGAGGTAGGCACACTACCATTGCACCACAAGAGCCTTCCAGGATTTTTTTTTTTAAGTGATACGTTTCAGGTGGAAGCAATTCTTGGCATCATAAGGCACAAAGTCACCTCCCAGCTTTCCATGCTCTTCTCTAGCTCTCCTGTCATTCACTGAGCAGTCACTTGTCATATTTGTATACATCAAAGTGAGAATCAGTGGGGAAGCAGCTGCAAGTTTCCAAGTGTTAAAGTGCAGTTACATTTTGGGTAAATTACATTGGGTTCTATGAAATATGCCAAAGGGCAAATGGGGTGTTCCTGCCACACAAGAATCTGGTGATTTTCAATACAGATCTGCACAGTAAGTCTTGAAGGTTTTTTTTTGCTATTCTGTCTACTAACACTTATATAAGAATGATAAAAATAATCTATGATGTTCACTTGACCTGAGCACATTGCAGATGTTAAATGCCATGAATATATCCAGCTTGAATAACAGAAATAATTTAAGTATGGAAATGCTTAAGTGTGCAAATCTGGTAATTAGAATTTCCTTTTGTTTTGGAAGTCAAATTTTTGTTTCAAAAGATTTGATACATTCTAGCAGTCCTTTAACTGTTTTAAGCTCTAGACTGTAATTTTCAGCCATCAACTATCCATGTTTCAGGCATCTCTGCTTCTCACACAGTCAAGCCCACTCCCTCTATTCTCAGGGTCAGTGTCCTTCCCACAATCAGAACAGCTCAAGGACATTTTCATTGGGCATACTCTTGTATGTTATTTCACTGATGAAAGACAGTACCCTAAGACGGGATAAAAGAGGCTTAGGTATCATTTACTGACAGAGACATATTCCAAGCATATCATCACTGTCACCTTCTTTTCTTTGGAAGAGTATTTACCTTTGATACCACAACTTAGCTCTTTTTCCCTTATGTTCAAGTTAATAGACATTCCTCTCTTCACTGTTGCAGTATGTGAAATGCTGAACTAGATTCACTGGGATGGCTTTTCTTCTTTCAGTTTTCCTATGGGTGGACTTTCCTTTGAGATAATGTCTGAAAACAGTCAGATTGGCAGGGGGATAAGTAAGAAAACAGAAATCAAGCCTCTTGCTACCTAATCACCACTTGCATGATTTGGTCCCTGCTGCCTCTCCAGAACCAGTGCTGCATGCTTCCTCCCCACTCATTGCCTGTGTTGGTGTCTGGCCGGGGTTGGGTACAGGAGCTGGTTCTTGTTGAATATCCTTCCTCTTCCTCCAGCGACATTGTCAGCTGGCCCCAGAAAGTGGTGAGAATTGCCTTGAGGTGCTCTAATGGTGGCAGAGAACCATGCAGAAGCTTCCTCACCCTCCATGTTGTGACAAATATCCAAACTTTAAAAGGCCCTGATTTTTGCAGTAATCTTCAGTGGCTTCATTTGATTGATCGATTTATTGTCACATGCCCCAAAGTATAGTGAAGTGCTCCAGCCCTTTGAAGACCTTAACTCAATGAGCTGCTGCTGCAGCAACATTTCCAGTGCAATGCCACTAAAATTGTCCAACTAAGCACTAGTGGATATCTGCTCAAGGCTATGGATCCTGCCGGGGCCCAAATCAGAACTGAATGGATTCAGAGGGCTAGGTAGAAGTCCAAATATTAGAGTTCTTTGCATTTAAATTGTCTGTTCTTTCCTATTCACATCTTCAAAGAGATGTATAAAGAAATAATCAATCACTTTTAACTTAATATGAAATGCAATTAGCAAATATCATAATACTGTACACAAAATGGCTTCAAGTGCTCTTGTACAGTCATTGATTATCTGTCTTTTCTGAAATGCTGCTCAGTTTGAAGCCTCCTAAAACTGAATTTTCAAGCAAATAAAAAGATAAGTCATTTGGTTCAATACTTAATTATCCATTTTCTAAATGAATTATCAATGGCAAGAGTCACAAACTAATTACATCTTCCCAATTACTTTTTCCAGCCTGATCTTTGTATATCGGATCTGTGATTCTACAATTTAGTTAAATTGCTTTGATCCATATTATTCTTGTCTAAATTTATCATGTGCCAGTTACAGTTTAGAACAGAATATGTCTTTCACAGCGGGCTATCCATACAAAGAAGTTAAATTGAGCAGCAGTCAGCATGGATCCTGTAATGTGTTGTTTATCATGACTAGATGCGAATGACAGCAGAAAATGCAGTTGAAGCCATCACATGTTTGAATTGACATTCAGGAGCATTTTGGTGAATATGTCTTTGCAAGAAAAACATCGGTGATTAATGGACAATAAAGTTGTACTGGGAAAACAGGACAGAACACAGACTGTGGGGTATTACAAAACTGTAATATACGTTGTGATTAAGGTATCTTTACCAAGGAGCGTGAAATCCAGGAGGTGTGCCAACATGAAATCGGTTGGAGTCCTGTTCCTGTACCATCCAGGGACCATAAGACATAGGAGCAGAAGTAGGTGTTTCACCCCATTAAGTCTGCTAAGCAATTCATGGCTGATCTGATAATCTTCAACTCCACTTTTCTGCTTTTTGCCCATAACCCTTGATTTCCTTACTGATTGAAAATATGATTCTCAGCCTTGAATACCTCAAAAGTACTTGGCAGTAAACAAATCCACAGACTCACTACCCTCTGACAGCAGAAATTCCTCATCTCTATATTAAATGTGTGACCCTTTATTCGGAGATTATGCTGTCTGGTCCTAGTCTCTTCCACAAGAGGATTTTATCTCTCCAAAACTACCATCTCACGTCCACCAAGAATCTTGTGTTTCAACAAGGTTGCTTCTCATTCTTCTATATTCAAATGAGTACTAACCCAACCAACTCAAACTCCCCTTTTAAGACAATCCCTCCTCACCCTGTATCAACACACTGAACCTTCGCTGGACTATATCCAATGCCAATTTCTCTTTCCTTATATAAGGAGGCCAGATCTGTTCCAAATATTCCAGCTGTGGTCTGACTCGTCTTGCTAGTTTTAGCAAAACCTCACTACTTTTACAGTCTGTCCCTTTGAAAGAAAGGCCAACATTCAATTTATCTTTCCTATTACCTGCTGAACTTGGATGCTAGCTTTTTGTGGTTCATGGTGGAGGATTCCCAAATCCTTCTGTGCTGCAGCTTTCTGCCATCTTTATCCACTTAAATAATATTCATCTCTTCTATTCTTACTGCCAAAATTCATAATCTCATATCTCCGCACATTATGTTCCATCTGCCAAGGTTTTGCCCACTTGCTCAGCCTGACTATATTCCAGTCTTTGTGTCATTCTTACCACTTATCTTCCTACCTATTTTTGTTTCATTCACAAACATAGTTATAGTACATTCACTTTCGTCGTTCAAGTCATTACTATATATTGTAAATAATTCTGTCCCCAGCACTAATCTCTGAGGCACACCATGAGTTATAGTTGCTTTCCTGAAAATGCTGCCCTTGTCCCAACTGTCTCGTATTAATTAGCTTATCCTCGATCCATGGTAATGTTACCTCCAACCATGAGCTCTTAACTTGTTAAGTAACCTAATGCATAGTTCCTTATCAAACAACTTATGAAAATCCAAATATATGACATCCACTGTCTCCCCTGCATCTATCCTATTTGTTACCCCCTGAAGAATTCTAGTAAATTTGTCAGGTATCATTTTCCCTTCAAGCTTCTCTCTTTTTATATATGTAAAGAAGCTTGTCAAACTACTTGTCGAATAACAGTAATCAGTTTATTTAACTCAAGCAGCAACAATAATGTGGTAGAATTTAACATTCAGTTTGAGAGAAAGGAAATTGGGTCAGAAACAACTGTGTAAGCTTAAATAAAGGTGATCAAGTAAAGGCAGAGCTGGCTGGAGTGGACTGGGAAAGGAATTTGGCAGTAAAGATGGTTGAAGAATAATGGCAGACCGTTAAGAAAGTAGCTCATAGCTAACAGCAATACTTAGCTCAGTGAGGAAAAAGCAAGGGAATAAGCCAACCATGATTGATCAGAGAAGTTATGGATAGCATCAATTTGAAAGAATTTCAAGAATGATATAACACAAAAAAAAAGTGATTTTGAATACAACATAAATTTCCACTTTTAAGCAGTGG
This sequence comes from Ginglymostoma cirratum, assembly GCA_024137785.1. Lineage (NCBI taxonomy): Eukaryota > Metazoa > Chordata > Chondrichthyes > Orectolobiformes > Ginglymostomatidae > Ginglymostoma > Ginglymostoma cirratum. The sequence continues at coordinate 12,870,196 of JAHRHZ010000088.1, read as the reverse complement.
CCAAAACATTTGGAAGAGATCCAAGAAAATCCAAAAAATTTTACAAATCTTCTTGTAAAATATTGCATATGGAAGCAAGAGAATTACTGCTCATTCAACAAAAAACAGGAAGAAAATGAAACATGGGGGATGTGCTGAATTATTTATTGTTATCATTCAATTGGAATGTTAATTTTTGCTTGCATCCATTCACACCAGTTTCATTTGATGCAGGTTATCCTTTGCTTTAATAACGAAAATTAATATGGTAGCATATGTCTTGTATAATTCTGAACTCAAAAAAACTATTGTCTTTGTGTGACTAAGTAGAATAAGGAGCTATAGATACAAATAATGCCCTGGCTCCCAAGTTCTGACCTTCAGTGATTCTGTTCATTAGCATCAATATCCTGCTCCAGTCAGCAATTTCTGCAATATTTATGTCTTCGCATAGAAACTTATCTTTCACCTTTTCAACTTGTTTGTGACTCAGTTAGTGTTATTTTCAGAAGATGTTATATCCTGGAATCATTTTAATTCAGAAAGAAATTACAATTTTATTTCCACTTTGAAAGGAATATAGAGTATTATACAAATAAATAAAATATGTGGTAACTCTTAACAATTTATCACTTCCTTCTCAGTTGTAAATTGTCTCCATGGGCAGTAGTTTCTGTCTTTAGCAATGGTGGGGCAAGTGATGGAAAGGGTAAATAATCATTGGCAATTGACAGGTTGGCAATGATAAAATACCTCACCCCGCTCGTATTGCCACCTCAACAAATAGGGCTTAAGTCTATGGACAACCTTCCAAACCCAATACTCATTAAAACATTTAAAACACTCAATTAATAGCCCTCCAATTACCTATCTTCCCAGTTTGTGAGAAAGATAGTTGCCTTCCTGACAGGGAAACCAGGGTTGCCCGACTGCTGGACTAGGTGGGGTTTGTTGCCCCAAACTGGAGGCAAGTGAAGCATAGATGGGGAGCAAGGAGATGGACCCAGAAAGCCATCCTTCTGCAATTGCTAACAGATCCCCCGAGACCCCTCCCTGAATCCCACGATCCCCTCAAATAAGAAATCCACTCCTCTTTCTCACTTTTGTCATCATGGCAACACAGACTGGGCCTCCAGCATCCATGATAACAAGGTGTAGTGCTGGATGAAAAAAGCAGGCCAAGCAGCATCAGAGGACCCGGAAAGCTGACGTTTCGGGCCTGAACCCTTCTTTTGAAGGGTCAGCTTTCCTGCTCCTCTGATGCTGCTTGGCCTGCTGTGTTCATCCAGCTCTACACCTTATTATCTCAGATTCTCCAGCATCTGCAGTTCCTACTATCTTTCTCTCCAGTGTCCATTCCAGCTTCCAGAGTTTTCAGTCTCTGATTGGCTGGCGCTTCTAGGCAGGATGGGATATTAATGTTAAGGCTTATGATAAGCTAAGACACCCGGCAGTCAGCCCTGAATTCCTGCTTGGAGCTGGATTCAGCAGGCTTTCTAGCTGAATAGCGGGGTTGGAGGGGGGTTCTGGGTCTATTTGCCCCTGAAAATGCCTGCTGTCAGAGAACATTAATGCCGTACTTATTCTTTGTATGCATTAGGTCTAATGACAGAGCCTTGAAGGTTTTACGGTGGCTCAGTGGTTGACACTGCTGTCTCACAATGTTAGGGTCACAGGCTCAATTCCAGCCTTGGGTGACTGCCTGTGTGGAATTTGTATGTTCTCCCTATGCCTGTGTGGGTTTCCTCTGGGTGCTCCAGTTTCAACCCACAGTCCAAAGTCCAGTAGGTTAGGTGGATTGGCCATGCTAAATTGTCCCACAGTGTCCAGGGATCTGCAGCCTTGGTGGATTCACCGTAGGAAATGCAGGATTCGAGGGATGAGGTGGGTCTGGGTGGAATGCTCTTTGGAAGGTCAGTGTGGACTTGATGAGCTGAATGGCCAGCTTCCACACTGTTATGATTTTAAGAGTGTAAATGTAACAGTTGATCCCTCTGAATCCCATATCGTTTTTTTTGCTTTCTTTAACAAAAAGAAAGGCGCACTAACCCATCCTGCAAAACTAATACAAACATGCCAGCCAAATTGAATTTGACAAGTGACATGTAGCTGAACTGCAATAAGCATGTTGTCGGAAAGCTGAAGATTTCCAATATTAGCTGTCACTGACCTGCATTTCTTGCTGATGTATGAGCCATGCTGCTTCTATCATTGGAATGTACATGATTGTGCATTCATAACAGGGCAGCTGTCACTGAAGCTCTTCAGCACAGAGTAACTCAAATAAATATCCATCTGGATCCACAGTCAAATTTCAAACACTCTGAGGCTTTTCTGAAAATCTGTCAGATAAATGAGTTCAGATTCTGGAGTGAAAAATCTTGAATGAAAAATTAGGTACCTGACAAAAATATTGTCGGGAAATTTAACATATCTTGTCACAGAACTTTCATACATAAAATGGAATTTATTTAATGCTTTCTCATAGATTTTAACCTTGGAACTTACAATTTTTTCTTTTCAGCTAATGAAATTTAATAGCTTTGACCTAAGATTATTTAGTATAGCTGCATCTTTGTGCTTACCAACAGCCCCGCCAGTACGTCTATGACAATATTATGAATCTTTAGAGCTATATCTTAAAGGTGATATTTCCTGAAAAAGGATTGATTTAAAATGGTTCCAAGGACTTTCAGAACATTTTTTTAGATCAAATTATCTTGTATTTCTCAAGAGAAAGGACAAAGTTATCTTTCATTTGAATTATGACTCATTCTAGTTTTGACTAGGGGATAAACAAAGTCCTGTGACATCTTCAGTGTAAATATTCTGATCTGCCTTGTCATAAACAAGGAAGTGGGGTTGAGGTGAGGTTTGGCCACTTGAAACTACTGTTGGGATGTGGCTAAAACGGCAGCTGATTGAATAATGCAATACCTCGTTGGGCCCATGACTCCACACTGGTTACTAAGTCAAATGGCAAACAGGACATCTTTGATCCCTGCTAACAATACAGCAGAAAGGTTCAAACTTCTTTTGCAGATGGAATTCTATTGAAAAGAGAGAGAGTTCAGCAAAGTCACCTGACCATTGCACTCAACTAAGCAACCAAAGTGCCCATGCACGTACCTTTAAAGAAAATAAAGGACTCTGCCTCCTCTAAGTTGCTCCATTTTCAACCTTATCTGAGAAAACAACCCTGGGGCCAAACAACTAATGAAACCATTCGCTGCCACTGAGATATCTTTGCATTTTCACAATTATCACTTCACTTCATCCAATGTAACAACTGTAATTAGAAACATCAGGCCTGCTCTGAGCAATAGACTATGTTCAATTTTATTTTTATAATTAGTTTTTATTTGATCTTCACCTATATCTATTCCTTATGTGTGTGTGTGATAGTGTGGGTGAGTTGTGTGAGTGGGACTTTATGGTTTCCTTAACCTTCAAGCCAATCGTGTGGGAAACAAAATAATAATAACTTTAAATGTACAAAAACGTGTTGCTGGATTAATAAATTAAAGAGTCAAGATACAAATATATGCTTGATCGCAGGCAAATAAAATGAAATGCCTTAAAATTGCCTGTGACACATGCTTTGGAATCTGTCCAAAGATGACGACTAGAATATTACTATCACTGATATTATTGGCTGCAATTTGTCATGGTTGGGAATATGGCCTTGCATCTCAAATAAGTCCCTTAGAAATTTTGCAGTGGTAGTTAGACCACTACTTTAACATGAGGACGTTCAGCTGATGATATTATAATGCTTTATTTCTGCATAAAGAATGCAGTTGATGGTGAGATATAATGAAATGTCCCTCTCAGTCAAACAAATAACTGAACTACTGGTGACTAAATTGCACAGCTACCTGCTCAGAAGAAATAAAACCATTGCCATCTTCTAGAAAGAAATAAATGTGGTACAAAATGTGGTCTCAGTTATACATTCCTATTAGAACAGGAATTCCTTGTGCTCCTGGGCGTATCATCAGTAAACATAGAACATGGAAGTTGCATGTGGTTATAAAGAGAAAATATTCAACCTTGATGGCCTCCATTTGCCTTATACCACGGCATGCTTTTTGTAGTCCTCTAACTCTAGGCTTCTCATCATCCCCTATTTCTTCTCATCCACCATTGAGCAAACATTTGTTGTGTTTGTACAGTGCTCCTGCTCCTCCTTAAACCAAATTTTGCCTGCTTTGCCACCACTCTGTCTATTTCCATGAATCCTCTCAACCCTTCTCTTCACCTATGCCTTTGCTTCCCCATCTTTGCCTCTCCATCCCAATTACCTTCCTCAATGCTGCTACCACAATGTCTCCTATTGTTAGATGTCTGCAAATACAGTGAGGAGTCCAAAGTAATGAAAATCACTGTTGATCCCTCAACAACATTAGTTATGTAACATTGACAATATTTCATGACAATACTAACTTATTTTCATGTCCCGAACAGTAATGTTTGCAGTTTTCAGATGCTCGCAGTGCTAGGTGCTATATCCCATAAAGACAAGGAGTGGGAAGATGTCCACAAGTGAACTATTTCCACCTATTGGGACTGAAGTCATTCTCTTATTCTTTGCACTGAATCTTCCTCTGGGTTCAGAAAAATCTGACGCGCACCCTTTGAGGGCACAGAAACCTACCCAGGACCACAATGTCATCAGCTGTGAAAATATAACCAGATACACTCTCAACAATCCTATCCATAGCTAACTGAAATCCCAAATGGCAATCGACAAAAATTGTACCATCCAAACGACATCCTAAATTTTGTAAACTTTTGGGGTTCTGCTAAATAGACAGACCAATAACCATGCTTCGCAGCCAATTTGGGAACCAATCTGGATTGGGGATATTTAGGATTTAATTCTTCCCACAGTGGTACTTTTTTGTGAGCAAATTTTAAATGAAAGGTTATAGCGCTATGGATTGAGGTATGTGCTTATAGTGCCATCATAATGTAAAACACACTTAGAGGAGAAATAACTCCACAGAGGCTGGTATCCCATCACCAAGTCCCTGATACTGATACAGCTCCGTCAGAGCCAGTCTGAGAATGAACAGGATGCCTGACTCTCCTGTTTGTATCTGTCAGCCAGGGCTCCCTGATTGGTACAAATTAACAGCCCCAATCAGGGAACTTTAATTCTATGAGGTCCACCTGGATGACCTTATTACAAAGATTATGTCCCTCCCCCTCTGAGTCCAAGGACGTACGCCGTTTTTTTTTTTTTTGTAGCTCCCCCTGGATTGGTTTAGCACTGGTCAGGTTCCTCCAACTCTGCCTCTGATATGGGCAGTGTGTAATGCACAGTAGATTGCCTCTTGTGCCTGGAGCATCTTAGAAAAAATTCATTCTCTTCTTCAAGTGTCAACGACATTGAAGTGGTGACATTCGCTGTGTCCATCTCAGATTCCGAGGTAGCTTCAGTCCCTGATGGAGAGGGAGAACCCATGGGTTCTAGACAGTTGGAAAGGCTGTTGAGGACCCAGGCATGTTTTGCACCCACACCATTTGTGAGTTTGCATCAAATCCACATACTTGTTCAGGACTGTCACATCTACCTGAACTTTAGGCATCACTGGAATTGACCTCGTGTCAACCCATGCCTCTTACCCACATGGGACCATTCCCATGGTTCTTACACCAAACTTGGTCCCCTGAAGTAGACTGGCACTCTTGCTTAGCAGAGTTTTGTGTCCGGCATTGGCGTTCCTGATGCCATTTCATGCTCCCCCCCTGTCCGGGGCCAGGAAGATCAGATTTAACATCATGCAGAGTCTTTTCCCCTTTAGCAACTCTGTTGGAGCTATCTCTGTAGTTGCATGAGAGGTGGTCCTATAATCGAATAGGAACCAGGACACTTTGGTATCTAGTGAAGCTGTAGGCTGTTTCTTTAATTTCTGAAGAAGGGCCCCGACCCAATACGTCAACTTTCCTGCTCCTCTGATGCTGCCTGGCCTGCTGTGTTCCTCTAGCCCCACACTGTGTTATGTCTGACTCCAGCATCTGCAGTTCTTACTATGTCTGAGGCTGTTTCTTTAAGCCTGCCTTCAAAGTTAAACTGTTCTTTCTGCCAGCCCACTAGATGATAGATGGTATGGAGATGTCCTAATATGACCATTGCCATTCGACTTTAGGATAGACTCAAATTCCTTGCTGGTAAACGATGGCCCATTATCTGTGACCAAAGCTTCCAGGAGTCCATGCATTGCAAAAGATGCCTGCAGCTTTTATATCATCATCCCTGTGTTTGACGAATGAAGTCAATGTGAATCCATCCATTTTGAGTGGGCATCCACAATGACTTAAGAACATTGACCCCATTAAAGAACCTGCATAGTTGATGTGTATCTGAGTCCAGAGTTTACCTGACCATTTCCATGAATGTGTATGAGCTTTTAGATGTAGGCTCTGTCCTTGATACCTTTTGAGGGGTTTGGTCTGCTCCATAACAGTGTTGTGCTGCATAGTCTTTGTGCTGCAGCTCGAAAATGCACTGCAACCTTTTTTCCTCCTTTCTTTTAACTAAAAGCAATCTTTGAAATTTCTTTTATCTTGAAAGAACTTCTAATCCATTCAAAAGCAAAAAGCTGTTTTCTTAGTGGTTAATGCCGTATCTAAAGATCTGTGTAGTTGTTTACACTTACAAAAACCAATGCTACTCAAGGGTGAGGAACTCTCACTTTGCGTGAATTCATTGCTGTTCAAAACTGTTGCCAAGGTGGTCTTTAAATAGTTTTCCAAACATCTGACTCAAAGATATAGGTTTTTTTATGGATGGCAGCTGCTCCTAACATGATGTGAGTTTGTCTCCACCAGGGTGTTTTACCTGATGTGGCAATGCTTATATTATGTCCACTAACATACAAAACGGGGCACTGATATGGTATTGAAGAACCCAACAGACACTCATTAAAATTGACAACTATGTACCAATATTTCATGTCTCAGGTGCATAGACATCTGGACTAATGTTAAGATATCAGTTTGAAACACAGCAGCATACTTCCAGTGGATTGAAATGTTTCAAGTGAGCTGAGTTAAGATAAAATCTAAGATCTTTCTGCCCACTGGTCACTTACTATGATATGATGATGATATTATCAGGCTGTGTCTTAAAGGTACACTAACATGCTGACTGTGAGACAGAGACCAGGTGCTGAAGAGGTAGTCAAAAGTGTCTAAGAGCAAAAAGGGGAAGGATACAGGTCTGCTCCATGCAAATTAATCTGCTATGATGGGTATTCACAGAAGGAAGGATGAAATTTCACAGAGATTTCTCACCCTTGGCCGAATATATATTTGATAGAAAGGGAAAGGGTGAAAACTGCGACATTGGACTCTTTATTTGGAAATTGCTGCAATACTAAAAAAAACTGGGTCTGCCCTGGCAAAACCAGACTTCTAGTCACCTTATAAAGATAAATCCCCACCACTACCTACCTGCTATCACCGACATCCCCCCCCCCCCGACTATTTATTTCAGAGACCCCTTCCCTTCCCCCATGTCTGAAGAAGGGTCCTGACCCGAAACGTCAGCTTTCCTGCTCCTCTGATGCTGCCTGGCCTGCTGTGTTCCTCCAGCTCCACACTGTATTATCCCAGACTCCAGAATCGGCAGTTCTTACTATCTGTCTATGAAATAATTTTACTATCTCAAAAAATGATGAAAACGTATGACAGGTCCAGTTTTCGGACTGGTGATGAAAATGAAAATCTACCTTTAACTCCTAGGCCTTCTTCCCAAGTTTAGCCTGAAACAAGCTAGGCTATCAGACTAATCAGCCACATCATGCAAGGCCACCTCAGTCTAAACACCATTTCCCTGTGAATTATTGGTGAATCACAAGCCGGGTTTGAAATTTAGATATGTATGCAGAAAATAAGGGGAGTTAATACAAGGGTATATGAAATGGGATTATGAATGGATAGTCTTCCCTCGTACAAATTCAAATCCTTGGATTTCATCTCAATAAGCAGTAATTCAGTGATGTTTGTTCATGCGTATAATTGCTATCCTACATACAGCTTTGGGGTTCACTTAGTAATACATTGATCACCAAGACTAGAGCTCTTGTGGTGCATTAGTAGCATCCCTACCTCTGGGCCAACAGACCTAAATTCAATTCCCTCCTGCTCCATTGGTGTGACAGAGCATATCTAAGCAGGTTGATTAAAAATATCTACAGTCTATCCACATTTAACAGAATTTCCTAATTATAGTCTGTTGCTAGTAATACATATTTCTCTTCTCCTTCCAAACCCTAGTTCAACAATGCAAGCAATATGGATTTTTAGGAAATGAATATTTTATTTGTATATCAATTTAAAAACTATATTAACTCCCTGTGACTGATTTTATTTTCAAAGGCACATTACAGAACACTGGATAACTAATGAAATTTCATATTAGGACTTCCTGACAAAATGGGATTAGGCAAACACAGTACATTGTTCCTGATTAATCATCAATCTCCTTTGTAATAATGAATAATGTGTGAGCAATGTGAAGAAAGTACTGTATTTAAATGAAAACAAGAGACGTTAACACCTCCATAGTTTTTGGTTGATAAGAAGCAACTCCTACTCCTCAATTAATTAGCAAACCCTTGAGAACTGGTAACTAAACATGATACCAGAGCAATTGTCATCAGCCAACAGCATAGGACTAGTTATGAAAAATGTTAATATCATGATAAAAGGATAAGCACACTATTTGTGGATGTTAATTTCATATTGTTTTGGTTTAATGAGCCTTGGGCCCTGATTTTCACTTGCACACAGAAAGTCTCTGCTGTGGTGAAAATGCTGATCTTTGTACAGAATTGCATTCCCACCCCTGAAGCCAGCCTGTCTCATTTTTAAGGGGTGGATTTGGGGTTGACCCTTGGTTCACACATGTATGGGCCATTTAAGTGACTAGCTGCCTTCACTGAAACAGGAATTTGACATCTATGTGATGTGGAATGCAGAGTGTGGTGTGTCAGTCCAAGTGAGAGCAAGTCTGCTTTAAACATACTTCTTTTGGGCAGCCAGGGTAATCTTTTGGAGAGCTGAAGTACACTCTTAGTATTAGTCCTGGGACAACTTGGGAGTGGGGGTCAAGAATCCTTTATGAGGGAGGGTGGGAGTGATTGGATCCTTTTGGAGTGCAAGTCAGGGATACTTTCAGGAGAAGTCAGGTGCCCTTTGGGATAGTTAGCTGAAGAGAATTGTAAGTGAATGGTGCATAAACCTCTTGGAATTGTCAAGACCTGTCAATTTGTCAATAAGGGTCTAGAAGTCTCAAAACGCAGGGTTACCATTACGCAGAAACTGAACTGGACCAGCCTTATAATTATATGCCTGCTCAGCTAGGTCAGAGGCTAGGACTTCTATACTGATAACTCTCCTCCTTTCTCCTCAAAATGTTTCTACCAACTGCAAAGTGCAAGTTAGGAGTGTCGTAGAATAAAATCCCCACTTGTCTGTACGAGTTCCAAGCTCCAACAACAGTGAAGAAGCTATTACCATCTAGGCCAAAACAGGCCATTTGATTGGCCTCTATCCAAGAATCAACCTTCAACAATCACAGTGACAGCACTGTGTACCATCCACAAAACACACTCCAACAATTCACCGAGGCTACTTCAAGCCTCTTCCATAGACCTCCATAGAATCCCTACAGTGTGGAAACAGGCCACTCGGCCCAACAAGTCCACAACGACCCTCTGAAGAGATCCCACCTGGAGCCTACCCCCTATCCTGTCCCTGTAACCCTGCATTTCCCATGGCTAACCTACACATCCCTCAATGCTATGGGCTATTTAGCATGTCCAGTCCACCTGACCTGTACATCTTTGGACTGTGGGAGGAAACTGGAGCACCTGGCGGAAACACATGTAGACACGGGGATAACATGCAAACTCCACACAGAGGCTTTAGAGTGGAATCAAACCTGAGTCCCTGGTACTGTGAGGCTGCAGTGCTAACCACTGAGCCACCGTGCCATCAAATCCACAAACTCTACTGCCTAGAATGACAAGGTCAGCAGATACAAGCCAGTCACCATCTAGACTTGAAAATATATTGCTATTTCTTCACTGCCACTGGATAAACATCCTGGAACCCCCTCTCTAACAGTACTGTTAGTGCACCTACACCACACGAACTGCGTTGGATTAAGAAGGCAGATCACCAGTACTATCTCTAAGGAAATTAGGGATTGTCCTTCCTGTAATCTAGTAACCAGAACTGTATACAGAACTCCAGTTCTGCTCTAACCACTGTCTTACATCATTCCAGCATTACAGCCCTGTTTCTGTATTCACAACCTCACCTAATAAAAGACAGTATCCCATTAACTACCTGTCCTGCCACCTTCAGGGATCTACAGACATGCACTCCAAGAACTGTCACTTCTTCTTTCACTCTCACTATCCGCCTGTTCGCTAAATATTCCCATGTGTTGCACTGGCCGAGGTTATAATGAAGGATTCTCCTTCTCAACCTTTCCCCTCACCTGAGGCGTGGTGCCCCTCAGGTTAAACCACCACCCATCGTCTCTTTTTAATGAGAGAGCAGCTCTCTTGTCCTGTAGGACTATTTGCCTTCACCTTTTGGTTTGTTTGCTTTTCCCAAATTCATAGCCTCACACTTCTCTGGGTCGACTACAATTAGCCACTTTTCCACACACTCAGCCTAACCATTTGTATCATTCTGGAATCAACAACCGTCATTCTTCACTATCAACTGATGACCAATTTTTGTGTCTTCTGAACATGCCCCACTTACAACTCTCACATTTAAGTCTAAATCATCAATAAATAGCGAAGGACCCAATACTGACCCTGTGGGACATTGCTGCATACAACTTGCCATTTGCAAAAACATCCATGAATCATTACTCTTTGTTTCCTATCACTCAGCAAATTGTAAATCCAACTCAACATATTCCACTGCATCCCATGGCTTTAATTTTGCTGACTAGCATGCCATGTGAAAACTGTTCAGATACCTCACAAGAATCCAAGTAGATAACATTCCTTGTTACTGCAATGAAAAATTCAATGAAATTTGTAAGACATTAACATCACTTAACAAAACCATGCTTACTATCCCTGATTAATTCATGCCTTGCAAAGTAACAGTTAATCCTGTCTTTCTGTGTTGGTTCTACTAATTTGCCTACCAACAAGGTCATGCCCCTCAACCTATGATTAATTGGCCAGTTCCTGCACCCTTTCTGAACAATATTCACAGACCTTCAATAATCTGGCACTGTAATGTGTATCAAATGAGGATTGGAAAATGATCCTTAGACCATCTATTATTTCTCTCTGGGTTTTTTTAACAGGCTAGAATACAAGTCATCCAGAACTGGTGATTTATCCATCTTCAAGGAGGTGGGCCCTTCCTGGACTGCCCTTCTCATTATGCTTATTTTATATATTTCTCGCTCCCCTCTTTCACTTAGAATTTCTGCACCATCCTACTCCATTCTGAAGACAAAGTAAGAACCCTGCCCACATCTTCCACATCTATGCACAAGTTAACATGTAAACCTTTGATTGTCCCTACCCCTTCCTTAGTCATCCACTTGTTCATGGATGTACTGTTACTATCTTTGAATTTTGAATGTACAGGCCAATACTTTTTCATATCCCCTCTTTCCTAATTTCCTTTTTCCCACTTCAATCATGTACTTCTTATACTACTCTAAGCTTCCGAAACTATTATGCTTTTTGATATTATCTTAAACTCAATTTGGCTGGTTTATCTCACCCTGAATTTGCTTCTTGATAATCAGTGGATCTAGATTTAGCAATAGCACCCCTTTTCAATATGGGAAATATATCTACCATATGCCCATTAAATCGCACTTTTGAATGCTTCCTGCTGATTCATCACTGGCTTGCCTTCAACTGGTTATATCCAGTCCATTTTTGCCATATGATCCCTCAGCTTTGTAAAGTTTGGCTTTCCATAATTTTAAACTTCTATTCTTGTTCTATCTATGTCCATTTCTGTAATAATGTTAAACCTAACTGTGCTTTGATCACTGTCCCCAGAATGGTCACCCATTGCTATTTCACCCATCTGCCCAACTTCATTTCCTTAGTCTAAATCTAGAATTGTGACCTTTCCCAGTGGGCTTGGTACTTGACATAAGGTATTAATCACAAGTTAAATCTCTGTTTACCTAAGTCATTGAACACTTCCATAAAATGTTTGTTTTTATGAGGATTTGTCCTTGCAATTTCACTGCATTAGATAATTGATTTGTTTCAGTGACAGCATTTTCCCAATAATGGACATAACCAAGAAAGTATTAACTTTATTTTCTGTCATGATGGTTCAGGATTAATGCCCATGCTGTAAAATAGCCAAGCTGGTTTGAGGTGGTAAGGGTAAAGAATGGTGGGTGGGAGGTGACCTGCCACTTGATTGGAATACTGGCTCTAAAGGGCCATGGAATGACTGGGGCATAGGCGAACATATAGACTATGTGGTACCAAGTGAATTGTGCATAGGTGGTACAAGAGGACCATGGCCATGGGTACAAGGACATAAATTGAACAGATGTGCATAGGTTGGCATACGGGATATGAGAGACCATGGCAATTGTACATGGGTATAGGCTGATAGAGGGACTTGGGTCATGGGAGGCGAGTTAATAGACATAGCATGGTACAACAGATATATCGTCCAATAGGGATAGCTGCAGGAGCATAGTTTGGCATTAATAAGACATGGAGATTGAGAGGTGACAGCAGGATCGATGTTTTCTGTTTAGATCTTTATTTTTAAATTTTGTATGCAGTGCCAAAATTCCCAGGCAGACTTTCCATCAGTCTCAGGAGCCAGGCAGCCTCTTCGAGGCCTGAGCCACAATCCAGCCACATCTTTGGACCAAAAATCCAAAGTACTGGTAGCTATGTATAGGTTGAGATCATGGAAGTGAGATTTCTTCGAACTCTGTGCCCTGACCCAGGGACAAATATCAGGGCTAATGTTTACCTGCACATTTCAGAACAGTCACCATTTTCGGTGAGTTTTGTTGTTTAAATTAACGGTTAAAACCATAAGTGCACATTATAAACCAACTAAATAACTAAAAATGATCTTTCAAATTCTTCATCCCAAATAAGTGTTGAACTGCTATACACACAAAAGTTTTCGCTGTGACTGAAATCTGATAGGAATGCCATGAATATTTACAATTCATCTAATACATATTCAATGTTTTATGCAATATTTATGTTCAAGACGCCTTTACCCTTCTGGTCTGGAAAATATCCTACATTCGTCGAATTACATGGAAATTACAAAACGGACTCTTCGACCCAATCACTTCATGCTTCCATTTATTTTCAACATGAGTAACCCTAATCCTGAGTGTCACATGAAGAGTCTTAGTCTCGAAGCATCAATTGGCTTAAGTTTACCTGAAACTAATGAGCACTTCCAGCATTTTTCTGTTGTTCTAAAGTGAGGGTAGATGGTCACATGATGGTAATGTCACTGGAGATGGTAATGTCTAATCGGGACCATGAAACTGTTATTGTAAAACTTCATCTAGTTCACTAAGGTCCTTTACATGTAATTCTTATTTGTCTTCTGAGATGATTCTAGGGGACCAATCCATTCAAGGACAACCAAGGATAGGCAACAAATGCCAGACTTAGCAGTGATACCCACATCCCATTGAAAGAACAAAGAAAGATATGTGTTCTCCTCCCACAGCATTTTATTCCCTCTTCCTTCAAATTAACTTATACTTAAGGTGTTTAAGATGTTGTTTCTGGGCTAATTGGTATTTCCAAGTGGACTTACAACCCATATTAAAAATATTTCATCCACTTGCTGCCTTTGATACCTTTTAACCTTATATCCATGAGTTTTTCTCAACAAAGTTCAGAAGCAGTATGTAACAATATGTTCTGAAGCTGGTATCTCTCAGATTACTATATGCAGTTGTACATGGTGTAAACAAGCAATAAACTGAGTTCCATAGGAATCAAGTAACATTGGAGGTGATACAGCAAGAGTTCTCCAAATTGGTTCCTGGATTGAGAAAGTATCCTTTGATACCAGGCTGAGTAAATTGGATCTATTCTGTAAGGATGGTGTTTTAATGGGAAGTGATCTCATTGAAACATGCAAGATTCTGAAGGTACTATCTAAGCAATTGTTTCTCTGGCAAGGAAAATTTAGAAGATGGGGGAGCAGTTTCGCATTTGGAGTGCCAGTAAGGACATTATAAGAGATTTTATCATTCAAAGGGTTGTGAATCTTTGTTAATTCTTTACCCCGCAGAGTTGTGGATGCTCCATTGGTGAAATTGTTTAAGACTCCAACAGACATTTTATGGGTGTCTCAGGGAATTGAGGGATATGGGGACTGTGAGGGAAACTTAAAAAAAGTTGAAGCCGATGATCAGCCATAAACATAGTAAATGGCAAAGCTGGGTCAAAATACATTTTGTCTAATTGTGCTCCTATTACTGATGTTTTTATGCATGCTATTGTAACATATTGCACACACATTTAAAAACATCTGTTTTTCCACAAAATCATGCATTAATTAGCAGCTGCTAGCTCTTTTATGGCTTGGCTTCAGACCCACATCTCAGAGTTTGAGTTCAAGACAGACTGGTTGAGAAGAATGCAAAGTCAAAAACTCCTACTTGGTTGCCGTGGAAAGCCGTTTATTGTCTATTAATACCATATATAACTATATGTGGTATTCTGAAAGATACCAGCTTCAGAACATATTGTAATATTGTTAAAAGATTGTTACCTGCATTCTAATTATCTTCTATGTTCGATCTATTTACTTTCTATCAGACTAACTCTGCCCATGCTGCACTATTCATACCATGTAGGAAACAGCTCAGCAATATCACTCTAAGGTTTATCCAGGGTCTTACAGTCTTTACACAACACTGGCTTGTCCATACAATGCAGTTGGACAGAATGCAAACACTCTTCCTGTTTGTACATCACAAATAAGGTGTTTTGGGGGCCGTAGGATCTCATTTTCCTTATTATTACTAATTGACAAATGGTCCAGAAGCCCATCTATTGGCTGTTGTGATTTTCTCTGAATCTTCCTTTTGTCTTTTTGTTATACCTATGTGAGCATGATAGATGTTGATAAGATAGATCAAATATGCCTACTTCTTCAGTTTTAGTTGTGTTTTGGGCTTTTCTGTTTACCTAGAGCAGTCTGAAACTTGAAACAGATTTTTTTTTAAGTTGTATGTATTTATTTGGCAACTTTGCAATCTCCTCTTTAAAAAATCCCATTGATGATCAATAGTTTTTTTTTGCCAATTTGCCTTTCCACCTACCACAGTTAGCTCACTCCTCATATGTCATATTCTAATCTTGTTATTGTACCAGCTGCTACCCTTGCAGCTTTGACCTTGAACCTGAACCTTACCATTACTGCTCCGTAGCTGCTAGTACACATTTTACTCATCTCCCGGGTCTGTTTGATTACTTGTAATTTGACTGTGTAACAACTCAGCCTTTGTAGGGATGCAAATATTCTGCTTGTAGAAAATACCTGAGTCAACTGTTTAAAGATGAGCTGTGGTAAAAATTAATCAAGACTACATAGCTGCTTCCTTCCCTGCCCCTTCCTTGAGCATTTATGAATCTATATGGCAGCAATTAACGGCTGCCCAGTATGGTACACAAATCTGGCATGTTAGCGCAAGTAAGCAGAGCTAAATAACTGAAGGATCATGTTCATGATCTTACGAAAGTGTTTCATCTGAACATGGTGTTTGTACTAGTGCATATATCTTTGTAAAACTCTATTAAACACAGCAATTTCAGAATGACAATCAACATTGTGACAACAAACTTCAGTATGATGAAGCAACAGTCTTGACAATGAAAGATTCTGCATTCAGCATGGATTCCGATTTGCCCAGAGATCTGAGAATTGGTGATGAAGATAATTAAGTTGTGGTGCTTCCAAATTTCTTGCCATTAAAATCAGAAAAATGTGAGTCCATTCCAGGAATGGAGTCTCTCAATTTCAGGGCCTAATTTTGCACTCAGCAATTTTCAAAAATAAAAGATACAAAATTGAGCTCTTTAGTACCACTGATGTCAGTGTTGTTGGAAGTTAACGCTGATATAAATGATATCTGATCAACTTCCATTGTAGTCCCATGGCACATCATGCTTGGTAGGGCTCAAGTGCAGACTTAAGCACAAACAGTGGGCAGATTGTGATGTGGTTCAGTATCTAATACAGACTTTGGGGCCCAGTCTGCCTGTTAACAGTCTTTTTTAAACACTTGGTGCCAAACATGTGTTCAGTTGTATAAGACACCTGTGGCTAGTGTCATTTAAAGTCATAAGTACAAGACTTTCAGGTGAAGTATTATTAACTTCCCTCTACTGCTGCAAAGTCAATGGAAATTTTGGATTATTGGAAGAATTATTGGTTTTTGGAGTCAAAGGAATGTGGTGCTGAGGGTTTTACTAAGAAGTCCAATGGGGTTTGAAGGATCCTGAGCAGAATATTTGCAAAGTTGCAGTCCCCTTGGGCTGCAGCATAACAGATTTTCTTATGTAGAAGATTAGGGAAGCTTTACAGAGAAGGAGCAGGGCTCTCAACAAAACGCTTAACCCACTTAAGGGATTCAGAAAGCATTTCTAACTCAGGCAGAAGCAATGTTTAAAGACTGCTAAAATATACCATAAGATGGTGTGCCAACTGTGCCAACGCTTCCCCGCAGATCGGTAGAACACGGTGAAGTTGGTGTTTCCGGTGCTCAGGAAGATCGCAGTGCCCTCCTTGTAGACCTTGTTATGATCCCAGCTGACATCATTACTGGACAAGTCAGTTCCCAGACTGAAATATGGTTGATAGATCATGTTTGTTTTGATTGTAATGATCTCTCACTGAAACATAAACAGGCAATGTTGCAGATTTGTTTTTAAAACAGAAGTTGATTGAATAAGATTAATGAGGATAAAATAGAATAAACCACACTATTTGCTTATCACACAAACTAAAAGATTCTGAATCTCACAGTGAAATATAATCCCATTAATCCCAAAATATTTCTTTACATGTCTCAAAAACATCCCTGTACGGTAGCCAAAAACACCTCTTGTCTCGTAAATGCACTAGAAAATCCACTCGTCTAACACCTCAATGGATTTAATTTGACTTCAAATCCCAGGCTGGAAAATCTGAGAGCTCTCTTCCTGGAGCTATCATGTACCTGGGTTTAAATGTACTCAAGTTTTTGCAAACACATTTGGTCTGGAACTATTACTAATTCCTTCCTCTAATGTTACCTAGTGCCTGTAAGTCTAAGTATCTTCTCCATTTGTCAGGATAACTTTACACAGGACGGCTTCTGCAGAACTGTCCAAAACTGAAAGCAAATCTAAAAAATCTCTCCTCTCTCTAACCTACGGGTGTTTCCCCTGAGCATAAAAACCCAATCTAGAAATCAAACACTGGTATTCTCAGCCACGATAACCACATGAGCTCACTTGGCACCAAGCATAGATCTCATGGTCTCTGTCTCAGTCTCCAGTGCATTTCTCAGACTTTGTGTGGCTTGTGCCTTTGTTACACAGGAAGCCAAGACATTGATCACCAATGCAGGATCACACCTGGGATCTCAAATGCTTTCATTGCGTTAACCACCATTTCCACACTGAAAAGAATGATTTAAATTTAGAGGTGGATTCCAACATAAAAGAGACTCGGTAATCCCAATTCTCTGTCTTCTGTGTGTCAACTGATCCTCAATCCATTAGCCCCCCGTGCTATTAGCTCCTTTTGTGTACAATAACCTTTATGTGACACCTTATTGAATGTCTTTTGGATATAAGAGACCAAGGCTCCTTTGGGATTTTAACCTGGGATATTTTGTATATTTATTCATTAGATAACCCAAATCAAGAATCATACCCCTAGACTGAAGAACCAGCTGCTGAGTGAAGCTGATTGCAGTGATCTTACACACAGCTGCTGAAATGTTTCATAGCATTGTTCATTCCAGGGAGCTTAAGGAGATGCATCTGTGCCTATGCCTTGCCAGTGCACTCATTCTCCCACCTGTTATGTATGACCTTGTGCTGCAAGAGGAAGTAAAGAATGCCAATGAGTTTGTTGCAAAGTTATTGAGCAGTGTGCCCTGTGATCTCTGAATAGCTGAAAAATGTGGAAGCTGTGACATCTGAGTATGTGACTTGCAGCCTTAGTAGGTGTGTGATGGTAAGGTGGAACCTATGAATGATAGGCATGAGTCCTGATTGCTAGAGCTTGTTGATGGAGCATGGTGCATTAGGGGAAATAAAGCATGATTTCTAGATGTGACAATCACTTTAGCTGTTAATTTTCAAAGCCAATAGCCTGGAACAAAGATAACAAGGTGTGGGGCTGGATGAACACAGCAGGCCAAGCAGCATCATAGGAGCAGGAAAGCTTGACGTTTCGGGCCTAGACCCTTCATCAGACAAAGAAATGGATGACCCAGATGAGTGGAATGAAGTTTGTACTAGGGTGGTCTGCAAATTAGGATAAATCCAATTGATGCAGGTTTTCAGATTACAACGGCCACGCTGTTGTTTCTGTTCATGTGACTGTGTATGCTAGCTGACTATGCTCAGACAGTATGATCATAGATTAATATGACAAGCAATGGTACAGGAGTGCCGAAATGCTGTGAGTAGCATCCTCATCGTACCAAGACTGAGTCGCGATGAAGTGGTACCAACATCAACTCATATGGATGGAAGTGATTTGCTTAGCAATCTGTCATTTGAAGAAGCTTTGAGTGCTGTTATGGAAGTGCTTTTGAAGCAGACCTTTTGATTTAATCCTGTAGAGAGATAAAAGGAAAAAAAATCACATGGCCATAGAGTAATAGCAGAGGTATGGGGTAAATTAAATAGCTCTTTCAAAGAGCTGCCATGTCATAACAGGCCAAATTTCCTTTCTTCTGTGAGTCATGTTCAAAGAAATTGCAATTTTCTAGCTGACAAAATGTGCAAATTCAATAGTTGGTCATAATTTCCTTTAAAAACTATTTTTCTGAGATTTCTTAATGGATAAATTCAAAATTTCGTTTGAAAATTGATCTTAATTAATTATGTTCTTAAACTACAAGCTGAGCACTGAGTTACAGAGAGTCCTGTAAATAGGCTGAAGCCTTTTTTGTGCAAAGCATAGTCTACTGGGAATAGCATTCATGAATATTGTTGGTTCCTTAAAGATCTGAATACTAAGGAAATAAAAGAAGAAGATTTTGATGGTTTATTTACAGATCTGAAGGTTAAAACTTGACTTTTACACTGGATACAAGCATCTCATAAAGCTTCAAACATTCTCATGATAGGAGACTGATACTTACAGTGCAGCATATAGGCAAAAAATAGACTTACAAAATAAAAGGTTAGTAATTATAAAGCAGTGACTGGGCTCATAATCATTATCACAAAGTTCTTGCATTTGATAAATTTAATTGGAACCTTGAAATTATATTAAAACAACATGATTTTTCCATTATGTTGCTTGTATAGAAGTAACTCACTATCAAGACTATTGATAGTCTTCTGCAGTGACGATCTTGTGAATTCATGTAATAGCAGAGTGCAAATAATCGCTGTCATCGTGAACGTTCTCAGGTATGTTATGATAGGTCCAGTAATAGAAAAACAGTTTGAATGCTGTCATAAAAGAAAGTTAAAAATCATCTGTACATGCTATTACAACGTGAAAATAATTTCCTTAGGACAACATTATGCTGTTACTTTTTCATTACAATTGAAATAAATGAAGCAGAAAAGCTTCTGGTCTAATGAAGAGTACTCTATCTTGAGCAGGTCCCTTTTCATGAAGACTGGAGCAGCACTCTTTCACGTGGAAAAGTGGGAGAAATTCCCTGCCGGCGAATGCGTAGTGGCAGCTATATAAAGGCAATGGGAGATGACGACAGCGAGGACTCTGAAATGAGCCCCAAGCCATCCCCAAAGACTGCAGCAAGACGTCAAAGTTATCTCAAAGCCACACAACAATCACTCAGTGAGCAGATCAGTCAGCGGAAGTAAGTGTCTCTATTCATTTTTTCTGTGCATCCTGCTGTTTTGATGCAGAAGATGCATTGTTTTTATTTTATACTACTTAGTGTTTCAGTATTGTGGCTTTCATGTTCCTTTTGGGAATCACTAAATTATTAAATATTCTTTGTAATTTGGGATTTGTGAACTGCTAATGGTTGGCTCAGGAAATTGACTCTTAATAACAATGAGAAATTGATCTTGTTTTAACAAAACACATTCAGCGGAAGCAAGATTTTATTCATTCTATGATTTTTTTTGTAATGGAATTCACAAACAAATTTATTATTTGTCAGTTCAAATAGATCAAGATCTGTCCTTTCCATCAGTAAATTTCAATTGCAAACCAGCTCAGAAATAGAGAATTAAAGTTACACCTTCCAGGGCATGTCTCACCTTGCTGGCCATTTAAAATGTTTCAGCAGACAATGAATACTGTGTGCTATTTCCATTGTGACAGCTGTAACATTGATTTTTTTTTTTTAAAAAATGCATTTAGCAGCCCAGATCCAAGCCCAGCATACGATTCGCATGTGTGACATGACATGACAGTGTAAGTTGCTGCCATAGAGTTTCTAATATTTTTGATAACAACTGGAAATAAAAATCAGTTGCACACAGACACACACAGGCGCACGTGCACACACACACACACACACACACACACACACACACAAACACGAGCATGAACTTTCTAATTATTAACATGGTCCGTTGTATTAGCTCCAAATATTGAAATGCAATGATTGAATTATTTACTTAACAATTCCCTTTCATACCAACTCAAAGCACAGAGGAACGGGGACATTGAAATGGGTTTTGTGAAGCTGCTAATACTTTTATTTGTAATATCAGGATGTGAAAACATCCATTATTAGCAGTCATCTACCTCATATGCTCTGCATAGAGGCAATCCGTTGCCTCATTATCTGCTTTGTCTTGAGCTACTTGCAGTGGTGCTTTACCATTGGATTCCATTTTCAAATGCAGGATAAGGAGGCAGGTTTGTAGTCTATCTCAGCTGGGACAGGAATCATACCCATGCAGTTGATGTTATTCTGGACCATACATTAGCCATCTAGCTTACTCACCTGACTAGTTTCCCATTATGGATCGTGTCGCTTTTACTCATTGTATTTTTCTGAACCTGCCAAACAAATCAGCATAGTTAAATCTCACAACATAGCACAATGATTGAATGGTGAAACAATTGTACAAATATACTGGCTAAAAAAACACAATCAAGTTCTATCTAAAATGTCACAACATTGTAAGAAATTAATGCTTCACTGTGTTTATTCAAATTTAAATTGCTTAACTAAATTTAAATAGACTTCATTTTTATTTTATATTTAGTTCAGAGTTCTTCCCGAGTAATACTGCATTTTCTAGTCTGTCGCTTTAAGTCCTAACATATTGAATACATATTGAGATAGGCCACCCTCGATCGCAACTTCTAGATTGCACTTCCAATGCACTGTCTGCTCAAGTGTTTCACTTGAATCCTGCTCCCCTAGCATTTCATGTAAACCTAATGCTGAATCTAGGTTGCTAGTAGCCTACCAAAGAGATGATGTTCTGAAAAACTACACCTTCGATAACACAAATCCCCTTTTTGAACTTTAAACCTTGCTGTCAAAGACATGACTAATTTCCTGGAAACTACATCATATATGTATCTGGACATATTTACTTTTATAACTCAAGTCATCTTTTTTGCAACTTAAATATACCAACTTTGAGTTCAGAGCTCTGAATATTAAAGGCAACCGGAGAATCAAAACTATAGGGACCAAAGCCAAACTGGCACTTCATCTATTAATCTGAAGTGCTAGTTTTGTGCCAACAGATAGCAATAAGTAGCTATGTTTATTCAATTCATGAAGTTATGACACACACTGGAGTATTAATCCTTGTGTCAATTCCTCCTGTTGCAGAAGGCACAATTGTGGTTACTTTAAATTTGAAAACTTGAAATTTGTTGCAATGTCTTTTAAATCTTTGCTCTTTTGGATGAGACATTATATTGAGGTCCACTGATGTAAAAGATCTATGGCACTATTTTGAAGCAAAGCAGGAGAGTTATCTCTTGTGTCCTGGCCAGCATTTGTCCCTCAGTCGGAATCACAAAAAAACAGATCATCCGCTCATTGTTGTATTGCTGCCTGTGGGAGATTGCTGTGCAAGTATTAGTTTCAGTGTTTGCTCCAAACAACAGTGCCAAACTTCAGAAGTACTTTGTTAGATGAAAAGCATCCATTTAGGCATCCAGAGGTAGTGACAGGTGCTATGTAATTGCATGCCTTAATTTTCAAATGTATTTGACGCATCCTGAATTTAAAAGGAATTTTAGATATAACACTTCCTTATTTTGTGCTTCTTCTGCACACAAATGTCTTTCAGACTACACTGCAGATCCAACAACAGAAAAAGCCAGGACTGTGTTGCTTGGCAATCCAATAGGAAATTGTCCCTAATAGGACAATGTCAGCTCAACTCAATCACAATTAGTCATGCCTCACAACCCAGACAATCATGCCTTACGGCTCCTTTGCAAGTCTGTAAATGACCACTGAGAAACTGCAGAGGATATCCTGAAGTCTGGATTGGAACGCCTCACTCATTTATTTTAAGAGACTGTAAAATCCTGATATTGATGAAACCATTTGCGTAGACTAACCTTAATTATCAACTGGGCACCAGTAAAGCACACACATCAATAGGATGAAAATTTCACTCTGACTCGAGTTTGCTTGACCTTCTGATTTGTTCACAATTAAAAACTCTCAATTTAATGCTTAGAGTCATTAATTGTCTATGGTAATAGTTTTGTATCACATGTACAAGAGTGAATTGGGCAATGTTAAATATCCTTTGGTTAGATTGACAAGCATTCCACAACCTTGTATTCCATATTTCCCTATGGTCTATTGATGGTTACATGAAAGCTCACCCTTCATGTCAGATAATTCTTTATTCCCTTCGAAAAAGACTCAACACAGGAAAAGCAGATTTCGTAGGTCAAGAACATACTTTAAGTCATACTGCCAAAATTGGAAAAACCTTAATGCCAGTAAATATTATTGTGTAAATTCAGCATATTTCTGGCATTTTTTTCATAAGTGAACCAAAATCCAACTAGATTATGAATCAGTTTGAGGATTTTGCTTCATTACAAAACCTGGAAGTTTGATCTGCACAATGATCAGCCTTTTTGTGAAGTTTTTCCTATTCCTGGTCGTGAATGAACTTCTCAAATTTTACACCCTCTTCAACTATTGTATCAGTTCACTTTGGATTTACTTTACTTTAAACATCTGACAATACTATAACTTCATGGTTGCCTGTTTTTAAAGTAGACACAATTGTTTGTTAATTCATCATATTCTTCAATCAATTTTTAAAATTTTCTCTGAATAATTAGTAATTTGCTTCAGAATACAGCTGGCCCAACTCTCCAAAACCATGCCTCTCAGTCAACTGCAGTGTTAACATAATTACAAGCATCTGACTTTATCCAACATGTGAGGAAATGGAGTTGGGTTGTAGGCAACAGGGAATTGTACGGCTGTGTGAATACAAGTTGTCAATATTTGAAACACAGAGAGCTCAGGAAGGTAATAAACGCATTATACCTATTTGCTTTCTAATAATAATCTATCCTTGGCTTCCTTCTATTTCTTAACTACATGCTGTCCCTAGGTAATCTCATCCAATTACACATAGCATCAGCTTACAAAGATACTTCAGAGAATACCCTGCAGTAGTTTCTCTCTTGTTTCTGCATCATTACGTCTGGATTCTCCCATGGATCTATGCTTGCCCTTCTCCTCCACATTTCTCATCTACATCTTCCTCCCGATGGCATCATCTGAGTACAAATATTTGGGCTGATCACATTTATCTCTGGTTCATTGCCAACAATTTAGATACCTCCCAACTCCCACATTGTCACACTGCTTGTCTGGCATCCAACACTGGATTAGCAGAAATTTCCTCCAGCTGAATGTTTGGAAGATTGAAGCCATTGTCTTTGGTCCCCACCAAGAACTTTGTTCCCTGGCAACCACTTTGATCGCTCACCCTGACAACTCTCTGAAGTTGAGTCAGACCATTCCTGACATTAATGTCATGTTTGACCCTGAGATGAATTTCCACCCACATATCTACAACAGCACAAAGCTGCCTATTTTTATCTATGTAATGTGTCCCTGCCTCAGAAAATCTAGTGTGGGGCCCCTCTTATCTTAGCTATCTCTAGATTTATTAATATTCTCTTTTGGTTAGAATCCCACCTTCCAACTTCAGTAAACTTGAGCTTCTGAAATTTCTACTGTGTGTATAATCTGGTTTGTACCAAATTTTGTTTAACTATCACACTTGTGCTTGCTGACTTTCATTAGCTCCCAGTAAGATATTGGTCCCATTTTCCAGTCCTCATCCTTATTTCCAAATCCCTTCATGGCCTCATCCTTCTATATCTCTGTAATCTCCTCCCAGCCCCACAAGATTTTGTGATCCTTGCAATTTTCCAATTCTAGCATCCTGCACATCTCTGTTTGTAGTCATCTGAAATTCCCTCTCTTATCTTCCCCAACACTGCACTTGACTCTTCCCATTTAGGGGCTGTTCTTGAAAGAAGGAGGTAATAGCATAGTGGTGATGTCACTGCTGGCCCTTGAGACCCCCAAGTCAATGTTATCAGGAAGTGGATTTGAATGCTACCGTGGCAGATGATGAAATTTGAATTCAATAAAATCTGGAATACAGAGCTGGCCTAATGGCAACCATGTGACCATTGTCGATTGTAGTAAAAACCCATCTGGTTTACTAATGTCCTTTAGGGAAGGACGTTGTCACCTAGTCTGGCTGACATGTGACTCCACACCACAGCAGTGTGGTTGACTCTGAACTGCGTAGCCCGTCATGCCCATATCCTGTGAACAAATAATGAAAAAAAAATCCTTTTTGACCAAATCTTTAGTCATCAATCCTGAATCCTCCTTATGTCGTTCAAAATCTTTATTGATAATAGCCTTGTAAATCACCTTACTACATTTTGTTAAATTAAATATGCTACATAAATACACATTATAGTTGTTGTCAATTTCCTTAAAATATCATTTAATCAGGTTGGTTTCTCATTAGTCACTTGGAAATAATGGACCAAGTCTTCCAGTTTCCAGATCACCAACTACTGAACACACATCCAAAGATGCACATTGTCATCCTTTGGAAATCCTGATATACAGACCTACATGGGAATTACCAGGGAAGTTTCAATTTCCATTAAGCAATTCTACTGTTTTCTGGGACCCTCTGTTAATATCCCCAATCTTGAGCTAGAGTCGGGGACTACGGACAGTTCTGTGGTATCTCGCTGAGTATGATAGAATAGAATCCAGTTTAATATCTAGATTCGTACATAACTGACCAACACACACTCCTGCCCCATTCAGTCAGGCTC
Organism: Ginglymostoma cirratum; assembly: GCA_024137785.1. NCBI lineage: Eukaryota > Metazoa > Chordata > Chondrichthyes > Orectolobiformes > Ginglymostomatidae > Ginglymostoma > Ginglymostoma cirratum. The sequence continues at coordinate 12,844,648 of JAHRHZ010000088.1, read as the reverse complement.
CTGAGAGTCTACACTCTGATTGAATGTCCCCTAACCATCTGACTACCTACCACCCCGCTATCCACCTACCAATTTGGCTACATACTCACCCCAACCACTTAGAACCTAACCCACTTTCAGGTCTAACCACTTAACCACCTGTTCACTTCATCCATCTCCCTCCCTGCCCATTAACAACTTTAACTCATTTATCCATTCACTCATCCAGTTACTAATGTTGAGACTGGACATATAAATTTGCCTTATGGCAGCTTGTGTCCAGTGTTCCCTGATTTTACTCCACTACGACAGAGTTCCCTAAAAGGATGCTGCACTGCAAATTCAAGCTTAGAAGACTGCGGTAAAAATGCCCAAGCAGCGTCAAGTTGGAAATTTATGAATACTGTAACAATCCAACAAGAAACTATCTTTAGCTGCTTCATCAATGACCTTCCCTCCATCATACGGTCAGAATGTTCACTGATGATTGAACAGCGATCAGCACCTTTCACAAATCCTCAGATCCTGAAGCAGTCCATGTCCAAATGAAGAAAGACCTGGATAATATCCAGCTTTTGGCTGATAAGAGGCAAATGACATTCATGCCACACAATTGCCAGGCAATAACCATCTCCAACAAGAGAACCAAACCATCGTCCCTTAATATTCAATGGCATTACCATCACTGAATGCCCCAATATCAATATCCTGAGGGTAACCATTGGCCAAAAACTGAACAGGACTACAATATAAATATAGTAGTAATGAGAGTAGGTCTGAAGCTGGGAATACTGACTGCAGTGTGTGACTCACCTCCTGATTCCCTAAAGCCTGTCCACCATCTACAAGGCACAAATCAGGAGTGTGGTACTTGCCTGGATGGGTGCAACTCCAACAACACTCAAGAAGTTCAACACCATCAAGTAGAAAGCAGCCCACTTGATTGGCACCACAACTGCAAATATTCACTCCCTCTACCACAAACCCTCAGCAACAGCATCTACAAGCTGCTCTGCAAAAATGCCTTAGACAGCACTTTCCAAACATGCAACCACTACCATTTGAATGACAAGGACAGCAAAGACATTTGATACATACATACCAGCACCTGCAAGTTCCCCACCATCAGGACTGGGAAATCACCATTCCCCTGGTGTCATTGGGTTAAAATCCTGGAACTTCTTCTTTCCAGCATTGTGGATACACCTCTACCAAATGCACTGTAGCAATTGAAGAAGGCAGCTCACCACCACCTTCTCAATGGCACCTAGGGATAGGAAATAAATGTTGGCCCAGCCAGCAATGTCTACATCCTGTGAGTGAACGAATAAATCATTGCCAATGCTTGGAACATCCAGTTATTATTTTACAGTGCATTATGAAAAAAACCTGAACTCTGCAACAAAAGATTACCATTAAACTTTGGAATTTGTTTGTATTATAGAAAAATATGCAAAGCTGCTGGAAAAATTAATACTCTAACTAGATATTAAGAATAATGGAGTTGTGCAGCCACTGTCCTGGCCGTAAGAGATATTGCCACCTGCTGGTTGTTATATTTCTAACAAGTATGCAGCCTGCAAAGAACAAAGAGTATACAGTCTCTTCAATGCTCTGTGTATCTGAAGCAGAACACCATTCCATTACAGTTCAATAAAGGATAACATTCCGTTAGGATTTTTAAAAATTAGTTGATGTACCTACACATGAACATCTTGTGACAAATGTACCAGAACACCTTAGATCCCTCAAACCTCAGTGCTCTACAGTTGTTCTCTGTTTAAATAATCCTCTCCTTTTTCTTATTCCTCTTGCCCAGGTGAACTATTTTACATTTTCTAAAGAAGGACTTTAAATGTAACTCTATTTTCTCTGTTTTGCTGCAAGACCTGCTGTGTTTCTCAAGGAATTTCTCAATATACTTGTTACTTTATATTTTTACACATCATACTTGATCTACCAGATTTTTGCTCGGTCGTATAACTCATCTGCAATTTTCTGTCCTCCTCTCAAGACACTTTCCTATTTATCTTTACATCCTCTGCAAGTTCAGGTTCCTACCTTCACTCCCTTCATCTCTAAGTCATTGACACAAATTGTAAAATGTTAAGGAACCAACACAGGCTCCTGTGGGACCCCAATTGTCATATCCTGCCAATCAGACAAAGTCTCATTTATGCGTATTCTCTGTTTCCTGCCAGCAACCAATCTTCTGTCCATTCTAATCTACAGCATGAGCTCTTACATTGTGCAATAATCTTTTAAGTGGTACCTTGTCAAATGCTTTCTGGAATCCAGTACAATTTTTCAATAAGTTTCCATTAATCCACAGTGTCTATTGCTTCTTTAAAGAACACCAATAAATTGGTTAAACATTATTTCCTTTACACAAAGCCATGCTGACTGTTCCCAATTGCTTACAGTTTTTCTAACTGTACAGCTGTAACCACTTTGATGATTGATTTCACATTTTCCCACAACAGACACAAAAACAAAAATTGCTGGAAAAGCTCAGCAGGTCTGGCAGTATATGTGGATAGAAATCAGAGTTAACGTTTTGGGTCGAGTGACCCTTCCTTAGAACAGATATCAAGTTAACTGGTCTAAAATTCCCTGTTTTCCACATCCCTCCTTTCTTGAATAGAAGGATAATATTTACTACTTTACAATGCAATGACTCGTAGGGATTTTGAAAACTTTCATCCATCACATAGAGTCATAGAGTTCTTTGGCATGGAAACAGATCCTTTGGCTCAACTAGTCCAGGCTGACCAGATACCCTAAATTAACCTAGCCCTATTTGCCATATTTGGCCCATGTCCCTCTAAACCCTTCCTATTCATATACCGACCCAGATGCTTTTTAAATGTTGTAATTGTACCAGTCTCCACCACTTCCTCTGGCAGCTCATGCCGTACACACACTACCCTCTGCGCGAAAATGTTGTTCCATAGGTCCCTTTTAAATCTTTCCCCTCTCACCTTAAACCTATGCCCTCCAGGTTTGGACTCTCATACCCTGGGGAAAAGACCTTGGCTATTCACCCTATCTATGCCCCTCATAATTTTGTAAACTTCTATAAGGTCACCCCTCAACCTATTCAGCCTCTCCCTATAGTTCAAACCCACCAACCCTAGCAACTTCCTTGTAAATCTTTTCTGACCCCTTTCAATATAGAACCTTATTAGCCCTCTCTTTTAAGATGCTAGGATGAAATCCATCCAGATCTGAGGATTGGTCAGACTGCAGTTCCATCAGTTTGCCCAGTACCACTTCTTTGGTGATTGCAATTTCACCAAGATCCTCTCTTCCTTTCACCTCCCAATTTCCAGCAAAACCTTTTGGTATTCTCTGCAGTGAAGACAGATAAAAATATGTGTTCATTTTGTCTACCATCTCCTCATTATCCACCATTAACTCTCCATTCTCGCTCTCTGAAGGACCATCACTCACATAATTAGTCTCTTCCTTCTCAGACATCTGTGGATTCTTTTGTTATGTGTTTCTACACTTTTAACTGATGTCATCTCATACTCTAATTTCTTTATTCTGATATAAAACCATAAGATATAGGACCAGAATTAAGTTATTCAGCCCATCAAGCCTGCTCTGCCATTCGATCATGGCTGGTGTGTTTCTTAATTCTATTCTCCTGCCTTCTCTCCATAACCTTGATCCTCTTAATAATCAAAAAGTTACCTATGACTTGGCCTCTACAGCTTTCTATGGTAAGAAGTTCCACAGATTAACCACCTGCTGAAGAAATTCCTCCTCAACAATAACTACAGAAACAGAAATAACTGGAAAAACTCAGCAAGTGTGGCAGCATCTGTGGAGAGAAAACAGTGTTAATGATTCAGGTTCAGTGACTCTTCTTCAGAAATTCCTCCTCATCTCAGTTCTAAAGGGTCATCCTTTCACACTGAGGCTGTGCCCTTAGCTCCATGTGTACCCTACTAGTGGAAATTTCTTTTTCATGTCCACTCTATTCAGTCCGCTCAGTATTCTGTAAGTTTCAATCAGATCCCCCCTCACCCTTCTAAAATCCAGAGACTACAGACTCAGCGTCCTCAACCACTCCTTATATGCTAAGTCCTTCATCCCCAGGATCATTCTTGTAAACCTCTTCTGGACCCCCTCCTTCCTTAAGATATGGGGCCCAAAATTGCTCTCAATATTCCAAATATGGTCTGATTAAACTTTGGGTCATTTGCTGTCACATACTTTTTGATATTCTGATCATTCATCTGACCTGCCACTCATCTTTGAACAATTATATGCTTATTTCTTTAGTTTGATGATTTCCTTAACTACTTAGTTAATCACAGATGATGGGGGCCCTGCCCTTGGAATTTTCCTTCATAGTAAGACTAAATTCTGAAATGTCAACTTAAATTCTAACCACTGCTTCTCTGTTGAGCAATCTCTTAGCCTACTATGCCAGTTTACTTCTGCTAGCTTAGCTTTCTTGTCCTTAAGTATTAATGTCTTGTCCAAAAGTATTAATCTTAGATACAGTATTCTCTCTTTCATACTGGATGTAAAACTCAACCATACTGTGGCCGCTGCCATGTCGATGTGCCTAGAGGTCCATAATTAATACTGTCTCATTACACAATGCCAATTCCAATATAACCTGTTTTCTGGTTGGTTCCAGAACATGTTGCCCTAAGAAACTGTCTCAAAAACATTCTATTAACTCCTCATCCAGGCTATCATTGCAAGTCTGTTTTTTTCCCCAATAGTAATTACAGTTGCTTTATCATTAGCATCTAATATTTCTTTTTGTATACACTATCCCACATTGTGCTTGCTGTTAGGGGGCTAGTAGACTACTCTAACTTGTGACCAATTTTACAAATCTCCACCCAAAATAATTCAATAAATGATCTCCTGAATCAAGGTCAGTTTTAACTAGCACATTAATGCTTTGTTAAATTAAGGATGCTACCTCTCCATTTTTAACCAGCTTCCTATTCTTCTTGAATACTATATACTCCTAATTGTTTGGGACCCAATCGTTTTCATGGCACAGATCACATTTATTTACTTCAGTGTGTACTATCAATTTGTTTACTTTGTTATGAATGCTACATGCATTCAAATGCAGGGCTTTTAGTTCTCTATTTCTGTCATCTTTGTAGTATCTAGTTTTAACAGTTTGTGCATTCTTAAGATTTTTTCCCTCTGTTGCTTCCTGCCATTCTCTGACCGATAGTGTATACAATACCCAAAGGGAGGTCACATCAAGGTTCTACACATCACAGCACCATTTTTACTCCTGTGCACAAATCCTACTGTGATAAAGGTCATCATACCATTTAATTGCTTGCTGTACCTGCATGCTAACCTTGAGTGACTCTTGACCAAGAACACTTTGGACACCCACATTTGCCATACTTTCAACATTTAAGAAATATCTGCCTATTTGTTTTTTTTCTCTATTAAAGTGAACAACTTCATACCTATTCACATTATATTCCACCTCCCAGGTTATAGCCTATTCACATAGCCTGGCCAAGTCATCTTAAAGCTTCTTGGTATCTTCCTCACAGTCTGTATTCCCACACAGTTTGGTGTGATCAGCAAATTTAGAAATATTATAATTGGTCACTACACCCAAGTCATTCATATAAATTGTAAACAAGTATGGACCGATCACTGACTCTTGCAGTAGCCCATTAATAACAGTCTGCCACCCTAACAATGATCTGTTTATTCCTACTTACTGATTTCTGTCTATTAACCAGTTCTCAAACCATATTAGTACCTTGTCCCCAAATCACATACTCTAATTTTATTTACTAACCTCCTGAGTGCAACCTTACCAAAAGCATTCTGAAAATCCACATACACCACACCCACTGGTTCCCCTTTATTAATGCTACAAATAATAACTTCAAAGAAGTTTCTCAAACATGATATTCTGTTCATATAATCCACATTGACTCTATCCAATTTTACCATTCCTTTTTAAATATACAGTTATCGTATTGCTTCAAACCCAGTATAGTCATAGAAATAAAGTATAGGAAAAAGAATTTGGTCAAGAGACAAAAAGACAGAAAAAAAGGGTGGTCTTTTTATGTTTTATACTTGACATCCTTAAAATGTCCAACTTGTGCATTGATAGGTAAAGGGGAAGTACAATGAGATCTAGGTGTTCTTGTACATCAGTCTATGAAAGCAAGCATGCAGGTACAGCAGGCAGTGAAGAAAGCGAATGGCATGCTGGCCTTCATAACAAGAGGAATTGAGTATAGGAACAAAGTGGTCCTTCTGCAGCTGTACAGGGCCCTGGTGAGACCACACCTGGAGTATTGTGTGCAGTTTTGGTCTCCAAATTTGAGGAAGGACATTCTTGCTATTGAGGGAGTGCAGCGTAGGTTCACGAGGTTAATTCCCGGAATGGCAGGACTATCATATGTTGAAAGATTGGAGCGACTGGGCTTGTATACACTTGAGTTTAGAAGGATGAGAGGGGATCTGATCGAGACGTATAAGATTATTAAGGGATTGGACACTCTGGAGGCAGGGAGCATGTTTCCGCTGATGGGTGAGTCCAGAACCAGAGGACACAGTTTAAAAATAAGGGGTAGGTCATTTAGAACAGAGTTGAGGAAAAACTTCTTCACCCAGAGAGTGGAGGATATATGGAATGCTCTGCCCCAGAAGGCAGTGGAGGCCAAGTCTCTGGATACATTCAAGAAAGAGATGGATAGAGCTCTTGTAGATAATGGAATCAAGGGTTATGGGGATAAGGCAGAAACAGGATACTGATTGTGGATGATCAGCCATGATCATAATGAATGGTGGTGCTGGCTCGAAAGGCCGAATGGCCTACTCCTGCACCTATTGTCTATTATCTATTGTCTATTGATAGTAAATGGTGGAACTTGCAATTGTACTGATAAAAGTTAACTTCCTTTGACCAATTTGGTTTGTATGTACCAAGCAAATCTATCAAATTCATGCCATTCAATAGATTTCAGTGGTGAGGCAGTACATGAGCTACAGTTTTTATTAAAAGCTACAACAGAATAATGCAACTCTGACAGAATAGGATTTCCCTCCAAGCGTCTGAACCTCACTGTCAGCCTCAAACGTGGGTTAAAAAACCTACATTGTGGAAGTCACATATTGTGAATTTCATGGAAATAGGCACTTAATGGCCAGAGGCCAGACTTATCATACAACGAAAGGCAGTGGGGAGGGTTTCAAATCTGAAGAGCCATTGAGCAGCCTTCACCCTTGGAAGGAGCAATAGACTGTAATAAAGGGAGAAGGTGTTTTGAAATGTTGATGTCTTCATTCTCTCTCTCAAGATCTATACATTTAAAATTTAAAATGGATTTTGTTCCCACTCCTCCATTATTGGGATGATAGGGTAACAATGGCTCTACAGGGTGGCCTGTAGCTGCTACAATGCTCAGACAGGCAGGATATCCAGGCCTGCCTTGGAGTACCAGTCCCTCCATCTGCAGCCAGGAGGCCTTCTTCAAGCAGTTAAACAGAGAGCCATTTTCTTTAGAGATTTGGAGGTCAGCTGTGTAATCCCAGCCAGCCGCCTCCAGATAGCCATTGTACTTCTGCAAGAAACAGCTCCTGAGGCGAGATGGTGCCAGAAAACTGGCATGCTGCTCAGTCAGGCTATTTTTAGTGCCACCATCTCTACCCCAGCCCTGGTGGCAGCTGAAAATCAAGCCCCAACTTTTGAATGTTGTCATTTAATAATGCATTTAATCCTAGCCAGCTGTTACTGTAACATTTTTGCATAAGTAAGTTAGTGTATTAACCTCTCTGTCATTTTGATAGGAAATTCTGGCACCCTGTTTCAGAAATGAGATACCATAGCAAAGCACATGCCACTTTTATACCCAGACACAGTAAGACCGATTGAAACTTGGGGAGGAGATTGGCAGGTGTGATCACTTTGTCTGCCCAATATTCTTGCGAAAGAGTTCTGAACTATTTCATTGGTTGTCACAGCAAGGAAAGCTGAACTAGTGTCAGAAACAGCTCAATTGAGAAGGATACAGGAAGTCCAACAGTTTTGTCATTCAGCCTATGTGGAAGCAAAGAATTAAAGACAATTGCGAGAAGTGGTTAGCTGATTTTTTTTTATATGGGACCAGGAGGAATATTTGTACTCCATCTGGTCCCATAAAAATATTTATTTTAAACCATTTGTCTAAGTAACCTTAAACAATGACTGGTTAGGCTGCTGTAGGCTTATTGAAGCTTAGCCTATGCCCATGGGTAAATCAAAATTGTGTTGGGGCTCCTAAGTAATTTTACAATTTATGTGTCACAAGTAGGGCAGGTGATAATATTACTCACCCTTCCTGCCCAGTAAAAATAGTGAAAATCAGCCTCAACATGTTCAAAAGATTACTCTCACCAGTCTAGTGAAAACTTGCAAAACATTACCAGAATGACGGAAATGTAAGTGATTAATTTTTTTGTGGCAATACTGAATCCCTGGAACATTCCTCCAGAGCAGTTTCGTGTTGCTAAAAGTTGCAGCTTCTAGTTAATGTATGGTGATACTTTCAAAGATAACGTTTCCTTCATGCCTAAAACTGCACTTAAACTTTCAATTAACTTTGCAAAATATCTCAGGATTCTTCACAAAATGTATCAGACTTAGACAAGAATTCCCGCAAGGTTCAATGACGTTATGGTAAATATAGAATGCTTTGGATTGTTATATCAGATTCAGCACTCCCTGTACCTCTGAAAACATAAAATACCAGCGGTAGAAAATAACACTGTTCTTCGCAGTGCATTTTTCTTTTCTTTATTAACTATCAGCCCTAGCATTGTGGCAGAATTTTTGTTTGGGAGTCAGAGGATCATGCATCGAGCTCCAATTTTGACATGAACACACAATCTAGTCTACGGGTTCACTGTCACATTTGAAGGATGCTATAGTGTCATTGGTGCTGTTTTTTGAATGGGACATTAAACTGGGACACCATACACTTTTTCAGAAATATCTAGATCTTTTCACGGCATGGAGATCAGCAAACTATTGGTCTGTTTGCAGCTCCTTTCACCAATTTGATACCTTTTAATACAAAAAGACCCAAAAAGAGTATGTAAAACAAAAAATTATGGAGTAACTCAGCAAGTCTGACAGCATTTATGGAGAGTAGAATAGAGTTAACATTTTAAGTCCATATTGACTCCTCCTCTGAACTTCTAAAAAGAGTCATGTGAAGCTTGAAACTTTAACTCTGTTTTCATACGATTACAGCATTTAAAAGACATTTGGTTAGATATATGAATAGGAAAGTTTTGGAGGGATATGGGCCAGGAGCAGGCAGGTGGGACTAGTTTAGTTTGGGATTATGTTTGGCATGGATTGGTTGGACCGAAGGGTCTGTTTCCCTGCTGTATGACTCTATGGATCTCTCTGGAAATACTGCCAGACCTGCTGAGCTTCTCCAGCATTCTCTGTGTTGGTTTCAAATTTCCAGCATCTGCAGTACTTGGCTTTTAAATAAATTTAGTAATGTGAGGATGAATCATTATTTCCACTTCATGGTTTTGAATTATTATTCTAATGCCAAATATCGCTGTGCTTGAAATCAACTTGTGAATAGTATTGCTGCACCATGGTTTAGATAGTTTTGGTTTGAGAAATATAGTTGCCACCATTATTTTCTATAAAGTTGCTGAGATGATAAATTATCCTGAATGTGCTTTTATCAAAGCACTTTTTATCACGAGAATCCATAGTCGAGAAGTTGGCCTAATTCTATGGATCTATTCTACAGTTGACTTTACTGACATGATAATAGTTTAAAAGAATCATAATAATTTAGAGTTAGGTCAATTTTAATGTTGCTTTTTTTCTGTTGATTAAAAATGTATTTTCTTTATTTTGTATATGAATAATACCTTCTAGCGGAGATACTTGCAATTTCATTTCAAAATGTTGAATTTCATTTTGTGGCTCCGATAGGTTTTATTTTAGGGATTTTTTTTCCAAAACCTCTTCAAGAAAATAGATTGCTGACCCCTGCCATTGGCACATTGCAAATAATCACACAGTTCTCTTGATATCCTGCATTATGTCTCCATAAGCCAAAATACAAAGCATTCATTGTTTGATCATTCATTCATTCTTTTGTAGGAGCTCACTTTGGTTAAATTGTATTTGCCTAGCTAATGACAGTAACTTTATTTAAAATAAAGTTAATTCCATGCAAATTGATTTGGGGCATTTGAAAATTTGACAATGTATTCTATAACGTAAGCTTCTTTATAATATGTTCAGACAATCACCAAGCTCAGCGTAAGAGTTTGCAATCATGGAGAAAGAAAGGAATGCCACCTAAGATAGAGAGCTGATGATAATAGGACGTGGGCAAATAAGTCAGTGAGGGTCATTTTCCTGCACCTGCATACAACAAGCTGTGGTGTAAACAGCAGTTTCATGATTGCTGGGGTAAAGAGGAGCTGATTCATATTTGAATTCCAACTTCAATGTCTGTGCAAACCAAGGTATAAAAGGTCCATTCACAAAGCAATTCTCAAAATTACTGAGCCTGCCATTATAGTTACAAAGGGCTTTTTTTCTGCATATCGCCTGCAGCAGTTGGTCATCACTAGAATTAGCAGGGGCTACCTAAAGACAAAAAAATAGAATCATTTCTGATGAAGGGTCTAGGCCCGAAACGTCAAGTTTTCCTGCTCCTATGATGCTACTTGGCCTGCTGTGTTCATCCAGCCCCACGCCTTGTTATCTATAATCAATGTTAACCGTTTAGTTACTCACATTATTGTACTATCCTCCTGGAATAGTTGATTATTTCTTATGTCTAAACCTATGAACAAAACAAAATGTGTACCTCAGTTTGTTGGTGTGACTGCATCTTTCTTGAAGAGGCATTGGACTTACTAAAATGAGCTTAAAACCTCTTTCTCTTTACATGCAGACAAACTGAGAATTAAATTGGTGAAAACTTGGTGATCACTTGCATTTTTAGAATGAACGTGGTGCTTCAATGTTATTCTCTCTAGCACTAACAGCTCACAAATACTTCTTTGGAGAAAAGTGCAATCTATCTACAATATAGTATGTTGCATTTTCCTGGAGCACAGAATTAAGTTTGCTTCACTATTGAAGTTAAAAAAACCCACTACATATTTTAATTTTCTCTCCATAAGAAATGTTATCTTAAAATAAGAATCAGACAGAAATGCGGCAAAACAATGTGGAACAAATTCAGCGCTTTTAGTTTTAAGGTCATCTTGAAAGTACATCTCAAGTACTTTATCGCCAGAACTGAAGTTGGTTGCCCTCTGGTGGAATTGATACTGAATACTTGAGTGGTGGAATCTTGTTGTGCTGTCTATTGCAGTACGCTCCATATAACAGACAGGTTCACAGCACTTGCACTGTTGCAAGGCACAATCATGACTTTACTGTAACCTACTAAGGGTAGAGCCTGTTATCGTAACACACTTACTTTAGGAAGATATTGCATAACATGGGTTAATGTCTGTGAGAAAATGATACAAATGAGTACAGTACAAATGATACAGTATTGATGTGCTGAGCATTCTGATCATTAGAAGTCCTATCTTCTATCTCATCTAAAACTAAAACTGTTGTTGACTTATCCACATTCATATTGAAAACTTTTTTTATTATCAATAAGCCTGGAAACAAGGCTGTTCCAAAAGATGGGCAATGTTGTGGTTGGTTTTATTTTACACTTTATAATTGCCTTTTGTAAATTATAATAGGACTGTTCAGTTCCTTATTTCCTGCATGAAAACCAGGGACTTGACCATTACTACCATCTCCAGCATTCCTGTTATATCTGATTTACCGCATCAATAACATCACTTTGCTGTTAAATGTGAATAGTAGTATTTAAGGATAAACTGACAAATGGAAGAACATTTTTCTGTATTCTAACAAGAACAAGATTTTCATAGAATAGTAGTTTAGAAATGGATTAATTTTCAATCCAACATAAAAAATTGATGAATTTGGCAGACGCTACTGAGTGTCATGACATGCCTCAATGCCATTACTTGTCCACTGACAAGAATCTGAATCCTTGGGCCAAGTCCGAATATACACTGGCAACTATATAATAGTGCCCTGTCTTATATCATCTGGTTTCTTTTGAATCTCTCAGTGCTATCAATTTCATCATACATGAATACATACCAGCAATGTTCATCAAATGGTCTGTGTATATGTATAATGTATCACCTTGGATATGCCCATGGCTACACTTTGTGGCTTCTTCAGAATTACCCAAAGAGGCAATTGAGGCACATGATCTTGTCTTCACAACAGAAGCAACCAAACAGCCCATGATTCACATGACTCACACTTGACTTATACTACCACAACCCCACCCAGACTTGGAGAGAAATTCACAATCATCGCCTCTCCTCACAACCAAAGTCTTTGCCATTCCTTAATCTTATTGTCAATGGTTACTTTGACATTCTAGCTTTCACTAGGTTCCTTCAAGGGGGAACACTTGTGTTGTGAGATTATGTTGACATTATACTGAGAGAGAAAGTACAGGAGCCTTTTATGAACTATCTACATATTATACAAGCCAACAGCATTGGTTCAATCCCTGTGCTGGCCGTGCTAGTTCATGGAGGTCTACCTCCTCCCTTGCCATACTCTTGTGGAGTTGTTACCTTCAATATATTGTGGTTGGTTGGCTATACATAACCATGTGGTATACATAACCAAGTATGTTTCTCTGTAAAGAACAGAGATGTTTATGGGCCTATGTGGATCATGGCTCCATACCATACTATACAGAGATTAATAGGCGAGGCCATTTGTACAAATTTGCTGGTCTGCATCGTATGTGTAATTTGCCTTTGGGAGAATTTGCCTTTAAAGAATCTATGTGCTGTGTGTATAGAATGTTCCAAATCTATCTGGCTGTTAGTCGGTTTGGGTTTGCAAGCTGCACTAACAGAAACCAGTTGGTTGCTGTAATAAAAACAGAATGTGATGTAGAAGAGTCCTATCGGACTCAAAACATTAACTTTCTTTCTTTCTCCACAGACTGCCAGACCAGCTGAGTATCTCCAGCATTTTCTGTTTTTATTTCAGATTTCCAGCATCAGCTTTCATGTGGTTGCTGTTATATCTGTTTTATAACTTGCAATGTGTTTTACTGTTTTAAGTAAACTAACCCACGAAGTTAATCATTCCTCACTGAGAGATTGCTTATTAGGACATAACCATTAATATGACAGGTTAATTCTAGTTCCAAGTATGTTTGGATGCATTACGAGACCTCACTATTAACTTATAGCTTGTCCCTTACTTAACGCCTCCATGGCAGGGCATACTTTCCACCACCTGCTCAACCTAAACTATCATAAAGGTTGTGTGGTCTTCATCAATTACTAAATGTTCAACTACTCCTACAGCATCCCTTCAAGCACATCTTACCCCTTAAAATGCTCATTCCTCATCACCTCACCCGGAATTTCTGGTGAAATGCTTTCCCCCCTTTACTCTCTCAATGTTTTCTTTTAATAATCCATCATTTCATTAACATTAATCTTCAACTCAACACACATTACTTTGTCATTTATGATTCATTGCCTTGCTGTCTTACCCACATCTTTCCTTTTGTATAAACCTTCCTATATTCATAGCCACCACTTTGATTTTGCCAACCTACGCAGCCTCTCTAAAATAAGAAAAAGAACTGCGGATGCTGGAGATTTAAAACAAAAGCAGAAATTGCTGGAGAGAAGCAGATCATGTAGCATGTGTGGGAAGAAATCAGAGTTGACATTTTGAGTCTAGTGACTTTTGGAAATCTTGGACTTAAATGATTGATCCTGGTTTCATTTCTCCATGATCAACTCCCTCCTTAAATCCTTAATTGTTGACTCGAACACACTCATGTGAAACAACAAGGAGCTCAAGGATTTTTGTTATGTCACTAAAATTGAGTAAATCCACTCAGCTTCCAATCCCACTTCCTGCACTTTCCCTTGAGAAATGATATCTCTTTCCAGATTCCCCTCTTTCTGAGCCAGAAGACAATAACCCAAAACGCCTGAAACAGAATCACAAAAGTAAGAGTAGAGGGTGGATAAAATCTGCTCACTTTCTTCAGCGCTCCTCCCTGTTCAGGTTCATCACAAAATCCACAACCTTGCCATTAATTCCACTTCTTTCCATGGCCACTGCTTCAAATTGATTCTCAATGTTTGCAACTTCAGTGTACTGTTTGATTGAGAACCAATCTTCCGTTTCTACATCCTCTTCTTCAACAATGTCTGTCTACTTCCAGCTCTGTAATAATGCCTGCTGCACCACTCTTTTGGCTCATTTGCTGCTCAAACTCTATTGATGCCATTGTCCATTCCATATCCAACTGTTCCAGTGCTCTTCTGGCTGGTCACCCATCCTTTACTTACTGTAATCATAACTTCCTCCAAAGCATGACTGTCCAGGTCCTATCCTCTAATCGGTTTTATTTTCCCAGGGCCTTATCCTTGTCAATCAGCTTGATTCCCAATTCCCCAGCATCTCAATTCTGAATTTCTCATTCTTTAAATTATTTCATGACCTTGCACAATTGAATTCTATAACCTTTTTCACCCTGTGGAATCTCCTCCAAACTTGATGCCAGTCCAACTCCAGCATTTCCCCTCACGTCCACATCTTTAACACTTTATTTGTCATCCCACCAATAACTCCAGAAGATTAAAAACTGCTAATGTGACCACCAAAATTCAAAAAGAGGGGGGGAGACAAAAAAAGCTGATAAGCGCCGATTAGCCTAATGTCTATTGTTGGAAAAAGTATTGGAATCAGTTATTAAGGAAGTAATAGCAGCACATTTGGAAAATCATAATCTAATCAAGCAAAGTCAGCATGGTTTCATGAAAGGGAAATCGTGCCTCGATAAGTTATTAGAGATTTTCAAGGAAGCCTTGTAATAGGCCAGAGGAACTAGTGCTGTATTTGGACTCCCAGAAGGCGTTCAACAATTTACCTCACACAAGATTAAGTTATAAGGGCTCATACTTTTGGAGGTAGTGCATTAATGTGAAGAATTGGCTAATGGGCAAGAAACAGTGAATGGGATTAAGGGATAATAGTAACTGCAGATGCTGGAGAATCCGAGATAACAAGGTATAGAGCTGGATGAACACAGCAGGCCCAGCAGCATCATAGGAGCAGGAAATCTTGACGTTTCGGGCCTAGACTCTTCATCAGAAAAATCCATTGATGCCATTGTCAATTGTCCTTTTTATGATGAAGGGTCTAGGCCCAAAACGTCAAGATTTCCTGCTCCTATGATGCTGCTGGGCCTGCTGTGTTCATCCAGCCCCACACCTTGTTATAATGGGGTTAAGGGGTTCTTTTTCAGGTTGGCGACCAGTGGGGTTCTGCAGGGATCAGTGCTAGGTCTGCAACTGTTTACAATATATGTTAATGACTTGGAGGAAACAAGTGCATGTACTGTAAAAATAATTTGCGAGTAACACAAACAGGTGGAAAGGCAGGTGGCGAGAAGGATACAGCTTAAAGAGAGATATTGTTAGGTTAAGTAAGAGGCAAAAAGCTGACAAATGGGGTATAGTGTGGGAAAATGTGAAGTTGTTCATTTTGGAAAGGAGAACAAAAGAACAGTGTCTTAATTAAATGGAGAAAAATTGCAGAAAGTTGCAACACAAAGGGATTTGGAGGCACTTGTGCATGAAACAGAGAAAGCTAGCAGGCAGGTACAGCAGGTTATCAGCAAGGCTCATGGAATGTTGGCCCTTATTTCAAAGGGGCTGGAATATAAGAATAGGGAGATTTTATACAAGGTGGTGGTGAGACCACATCTGGAGTAATGTGAGCAGTTTTGGTTCACTTATTTAAGGGAATATATCATTTCATTGCAGAATGTTCATTGGGATGATCCCTGGTATTGAGGAATTGCCTTATGAGCAAAAGCTAAACAGGTTGGGACTCTACTTACTGGAGATTAGAAGAATGAGAGGTGACTAATTGAAACATTTGGGTTCTGAAGAGGCTTGACCGGGTAAATGCTGAGAGGATGTTTCCCCTTATGGGAGAATCTAGAACCAGAAGGCATAATCTCAGAATAAAGGGGTGCCACTTTAAGACTGAGGTGAGAGCGTTGTGAATCTTTGGAACTCCTTTCCACAGAAATCTACAGGGTCAGAGTCAGAGTCAGAGTCCTTGAGTATGATTAAACCTGAGGTAGATAGATTCTGAATCCACAGGGAAAAGCAGGATTATTGGGGAAATGATGGAAAGTGGATGTGTAAGAATGTTGGATCAGCCATTATCTTATTAAATGGCGGAACAGGCTCAAGGGGCCAAATGGCCTCCTCCTGTTCCTACTTCTTCTGGTTTTACGATCTCCTTCTTCAGCTTGGCATCCACTTTTGTCTCAGTCTTTGAAACACCATAACATTTGATTTTCTATATTCAAATCACTGTATTAGTACAAGTTGTTGTTTGTGCCAACTGGTATTAATAATACTTAAGTTTCAGAACTAGGAAATGTGCACAGCAAGTCTAAAGGCACAGTATCATTAGAACCAATTAAAGGTGAATTGAGATGGTATCACTTCACCAAGTAAGCTTACAGCAGCTTTTCCTTCTCTCCCAGCATGTTGTCTCTCCTGTAGGAGTATTATTTCTGCCGCCTTCAAGCACTTGTTACACAGATTAATAGGTCTGTCACTATGAAAGTATTCTACTATTATCACACCATGACCTCGGTTTGTGATCCCAGACATTTTGGCATCACCTCGATGCTATTCGCACAAGGTAACTGCGTCATAGAGAAATACAATTTGGATTAATTTTTTTTATATTTCTCTCCATTCTTTTCCACAATGGAGTTGAGAAGGATGAGGAGGTGGGGGTCTAATTGAAACTCACAGAATACTAAATGGCCTGGACAGAGTGGATGTTGGGAAGATGTTTTCATTGACAGGAGAGACTAGGACCCGAGGGCACAATCTCAGAGTAAAGGGAAAGCCTTTTAGAACGGAGATAAGGAGGAACTTCTTTAGCCAGAGAGTGGTGAATCTATGGAACTCACTGCCACAGAAGGCTGTGGAGGCCAGGTCATTGAGTATATTTAAGACGGAGATGGATAGGTGCTTGATTGTCAAGGGGATCAAGGGTTACAACGAGAAAGTGGAGAATGGGTTGAGAAACTTATCAACCATGATTGAATGGCAGAGCAGACTCGATGGGTTGAATGGCCTAACTTCTGCTCCTATATCTTATGATCTTATGGTCTCAACATAGCTGCTTGGTGTATTTTCCTCTAGCATTGGAAACATCCTAGATGCGTACTCCCTTTGGTAATTAGATATGCTGACTGGAGCAGATCCCTAAATGAGACTTAAGATGTAAAAGCAACTCCTGACTCTTCTTTTACTTTTTCAAAGCTATTCATTTTACATAAAATGGGAGGAAAATCTACTGCCCGTAATATCACCTATAATAACACAGGGTTACACAGTATATTACAATCTTCATTTGCTCTACTCCCATCTATAAACCTAGCAAATTTTGTGATCCTGAAAACATCAGAGAGAGCAGACAGCCTGAAATGGAGATCACACTGTTAGAACTGACTTTGAACAACAGTAAAGACATAGCAGGAGGCAATAAGATGGGGTATCAATAAAGTCTCTAATTATCTCTAATTGCCAGTCTTATTTACCCGTTGCCAGCACTGGTCAGCTCAGTACTTCAAAGACCTCAGGCTTCAGGTCAATGCCTTTCGGAACTGTGCAGACAGCTTTTTAAGTTGTGAGTATCATTGTGTAGGAACTATTAATTGAATACCTTAGGTACATAAAGTGTTGCTCAAAAGGCTTTTCCTTAACGTTCATTATTTTAACGAGAAATCCATAATGCGACCTGATTTTATTCAAACATCAGATAAACCAAGAGGTGGATTTTACAGGATACCATATTCTTAGTTTCCTTCCCCAGCTAACAGTTAGAAGAGATTCTGACAGCACCTCCATTGCAATATAAGACTGAGAGCCTCATTTAGTGTTTTAAGGCAAAACTCCCATCCCATCTCAGTAGGAAGTTCTACATTGGAGAGCTGCTGGCCAAGTGATCCTGTAGCCCAAGTGAATACTGGCCACTGCTATGTCTACAGAGAACTCAACAAAGCTGAGAAGCCTAGATTAGTCTGAGACAGGAGTTCTAGCAAGGAGTGGAGATGGTTGGAGGAGTCATGCTTAAGAGGAAAGAGGAGAAGTAAAAGGAGCAGTGACTTTGGTGAGGTGCATTCAGAGGACCCATGGGACTCACAATGGAGATCTTCCACCCTTCATCTGACACCAGCTCATGTAGCAAAAGCTGCCAAGCTCCCCACATGGCATGAGCTTCCCCCTGTTGTGTGTAAAATACCAGTGGGGACAGAATTAGACCCAAGAATTGGCCTCTGAGAGGCTTCAGTAGGCCATGGGTGAATGCATTGCTCAATCTTTTGGCAACTTTTTCTTTAAATCACAAAACAAAATATTTTTTTTTTTCTTTTTGCACAACCAGAAACACACTACTCAAATATACTTTGCACTATCTCTTAAGTAAACATTTAATTTGCCCAGAGGTAGCATGGTGGCTCAGTGGTTAGCACTGTTGCCTCATAGCACCAGGGACCCAGGTTCAATCCCAGCCCCTGCTGACTACCTGTGTTGAGTTTACACGTTCTCCCTGTGTTTATGTGAGTTTACTATGGGTACTTAGTTTCTTCCCACAGTCCAAAGAGGTGCAAATTGGGTTGGCGATGCTGAATTGCCTAATGTGTCCAGGGGTATGCAGGTAAGGTGGATTAGCCATGGTAATTACAGAGTTTGGATGGGATGGGCCAAATGGCCTCTTTTTGCACTGTTGGGATTCTAGACTCAGATTTGGTGATCCATTTTACCTTACAGATACAATATTAAACATAATAATTCTATAAACCCCATAACAATACTAAAGCCAATTGTAGATCCTCATTGAAGTCTGCATAATCATTATAGACTAGGAATTAAATATGGGACTTTAGGTACAGGGTTTTTGGGGGAAATATATTCCCTGTTTGCCTTTGACCTCACTGCCCCATTCATTCTTTGGTATGTCTCTTTAGTTATCTTGGCCTCCCCACACTAGTTCCAGTTTCAGGAAATGCCTGATCAGAATGGACAAGTTGAACCAACGTGTCTGATTCCATGAAGTATCTGATTCCATGTTGTTTATCTCTGTGACTTTGACAGCACAGTGAATGCAAATCATGATTCAGAAGAAAGAAATCTGGATATTCCACACTAATCATATCCTTAAGTTTCCGAAATTTTGAATGCGAGTGTCATTAACATTAAAAGGATTACTATGTTCAGGGTCCCTCAACTGAAATTAACATACAATTATATTACTAAAAGAGGTATTATCCTGGTGAAATATGCTCAGTAGAGCTTTCTTAATTTGAAAGAAACTTTATAGCATTTTTACTGTGATGAGATCACTTGTGAAGTGCAATGTTGATTCTTCATGTTGTCAATTTGTAAGTAAAGTATAACGTAATATAAAGCATTCATTGCAGTAAGTGGAGACTACCACCAGGGGTCAGGGAGTTGTGGAAAGCAAAGGATTGCCAATTTGTGAATGTGGATTATTTTAAGGACATCATATTTGTATAGCTAATTATTATGCAGCCTTTGTGTGCAACAGAGTTCTCATGATCCTGATACCAGAGAATTTCCAGTCTCCACTAACCGTCTTTGCAGGTTTACTGGTTTCATTTGAGCATAAGAACAAAGGAAATGGGAACAGCAGTAGATCATAAGGCCACCTCAAGTATTCAAAACAATTATGGCAGTTCTTCTGCCTTTCCTTTGCACTTTCCATACTCCTTAATTCCCTAAGAGTCTAAAAATCTACATTAATTTCGAAGATTTGTAGCCCTCTGAATGAAAAAAATCTGTTCTCGTCACAATCCTAATTGATCAACTCATTATACCATAGAATCATGGAATCCCTACAGTGTGGAAACAGGCCCTTCGGCCCAACAAGTCCACACCGACACTCAGAGCATCCCACCCAGATCCGTACCCCTATAACCCACCGAATCTACACATTCCTGTACACTGCAGGCAATTTAGCATGGCCAATCCACCAAACCTGCACATCTTTGGATGGTGGGAGGAAACCGGAGCACCCGGAGGAAACCCACGCAGACACGGGGAGAATGTACAAACTCCACTCAGACAGTCGCCTGAGGCTGGAATCGAACCCAGGTCCCTGGTGCTGTGATGCAGCAGTGCTAACCACGCAGTGCTTTCTGTGGGTGCAAGTTCTATGCATTTGGGAACTAATGGAAAATATCTTCAGGTAGTAATACCTGTTAGGAAAAGGCAAGTCATTGTCCTTCAATATTGTGAAAGTACACCTCTTTAAGTCACTGTGCAAGCTGTTATTTTACCCTTTATGTCTTTGCCCCCTTTCCTGCATTTAATGTTGCTGTCTGTTAGTTGTGTATATCCATCGATCCTTGTCAGCGTGCTACTTGCTGAAGGTGTAGGTTAAACCAGTTCCAATCTTCATTGGAATCCTTTGCCCTACAGAAGAAAAGTAATTATAATTTGTGGTGAAAGAGAATGGGCGTCTTTTACCCTCCCCCAAGCTAGCCAAGAATAGTGATGGCAGTCATAAGGCTACAGGCCAGGACCTCCACTCGTAAATATTATCCTGAGACTATTCCCCCATCAGGAACAAAAACAGAAGTTGCTGAAGAAGCTCAGCAGGTCTGGCAGCATCTATGAAGAAAAGTTTCATTTCCAAAATGTTAACTCTGATTTTTTCTTCACAGATGCTGCCAGACCTGCTGAGCTTTTCCAGCTACTTCTGTTTTTGTTCCAGATTTACAGCATCTGCAGTTCTTTCAGTTGTTACTAACTATATCCCCATATAGTTGATATACTAACCAGGCAAATGACCTCTCAGCATCTACCTTGTCAACCCGCTTCAGAATCAGGTATGTTTCAATTAGATTAGTTCCTATTACTCACTAATCTGGAACATAAACTTCACTCTCTCAGTCTGTCATCGTAGTACAACTCTGTTATCCCAGCGAGCAATGTACAGCACCTTTGCAGCGCCATCTTCATTGCAAGTATGTGTGTCCTTAAGAATGACTATCAAAGCTGCACATATTGTTTACTGTGTGATCTTACCAAATACCAATGCATTTGTAGCAGGATTTCTTCGTTCTCCTACTCCAGTCCCCTTACAAAAAATCCTGCATTTGCCTTTCTTATTACAAGCTATATTTGCATTCTAATTTTTTGTGTTCCCAAATCTCTCAGGACGTTAACATTTAAAACTCCCCTGCATTTTTAAAAATATTCTGCTTCTCTGTTGTTATTACCAAAGAAAACAGCCTCACATTTTCCTCCAACTACCACTTTGTTTCAAGTTCACTAAACTGTGTATTTCTTTGCAAACTCTTTGTACCCTCCTCACAGCTTACCTAGTGTTGTAAGCAGGATATGTTACATTACTGGTGGTCCTTATATTTCAGTCATCAATATAATTTGTAAATAGCTGAGTCCCCAGGACCGATCTTTGCAGCGTTGCTGAGAGCCTGCTGACTTGAAAATGCCCCTTTCATCCCTCCATTCTGCTGCCTGTCCATTACCCTATTTTCTATCCAAACTGTAATGACCAGAAGAATCTTATTTCTTTGTAAAAGAAAAGTTCTATTTCTGATTCTCCTGTTTAATCTTTTTTTTTAAGCAATTGGTCAACACTGCCAGTCTCTAAGGTAGCAGCTAGAATCACATGACTAAATTAAGCTGAAACTCTCCAGAATTTTCTGCAAGTTGAAGCTTGTGAAACAAAGCTAAAGCCATCTCCTTCAACACCTGAAAACTTGGACGGCTACCTATAGTGACTACAAACTGTCTAAAGATCTCCCACAGTGGTTAGCACTGCTGCCTCACAGTGTCAGGAACCTGGGTTCGATTCTGCCTTCACACGACTGTCTGTGTGGAGTTTGCACATTCTCCCCGTGTCTGTGCGGGCTTCCTCCAGGTATTCCTGTTGCCTCCCACAGTCCAAAGATGTGCAGGTTAAGTGGATTGGCCATGCCAGAAATTGTCATGTAGTGTCCAGGGAGGCGCAGGTTAGGAGGGTTAGCCATGATAAAAATCCATGTCGAGTTACAGGGATGTCATGCAGGGATGAGTCTGGGTAGGATGCTGTTCGGAGGGTCAGTGCAGACTTGATGGGTTGAATGGCCTGTTTCTGCATTGTAGGGATTCTATTATTCTAACTCACAAAGAACACCATAACACAAAGGATTCCAAGTTATCACTGTCCGATACCAAAATGGTGATGGCATTTCAATTAAATGTGAACCACACGGCACCTCTTCATCTTGCAATGGGCATTTTGATAAGGTCAATCAAAGTACCTCATTTCTCTGAATGGCTCAGCAGAAACCATCTTGTCAGGTGTCTGAAATATGTGCTTTTTGAATTGTGTAAGCATACAGTTTTGACTTCTGACTTCAATCAATATCTTAATGAGAAGAGAGCTCCAGGCCTCAGGAGATAAAAGGCCTGTTTGCGCTGTCTCACTCTCACACACACACGCAACTGGCTTATCCCCTGCAAGAGTCATGGAATTTGCCTGCCAGACTGGTCTAATTCGTTGAGTGCAATCCATCTGCATCGTAGTTCCCACAAAAAGAATTGTGACAAGATCAGCCAACCAAAAAAACTCACAATTGGACATTAAATTATTGCAAACTGTGTCACCTGAACTGATACCAACATCTTTCATTTTTAAGAACTTCAGCTTTTGTAAGCTTCTTCCCTTTCTGTTTTCTAATTTGTACGCTTGTGTGTGAATTAAGTAGTAAAGCAATATCCCTGTGTTTTTTATGTTTTGTTATGAAACCCCGCCTTTGATTTCACCTTAAAGGTTTTTGATGTGGGTTTATTTCAGAATTGGAATCCAAAAACCAGTGTTTGGGGAGCAGTCATCGGTCTTTCTCAGTAATGGACAGAAGTGAAAAAAGAAAGGAGTAAATCAAATCATACCTCACTGTCGTGGACTTAAGACTTGAAGCAATTATCATGCTTCAATTGTCATGATTGGTCATGTGAAATTGCGCGTAGTGCTCAGGGATTTGTACATTAGGTCGGTTCTAGGGGGTTGGGTTTGGGTGGGTGCTCTGAGGGTCTGTGTGGACTTGTTGGGCTGAAGGGCCTGTTTCCATGCTGTAAGGATTCTATGATCTATGATGATCAATCATATTTTAAATTCAACCCCAATCCCCCTTTGTCTGTGACAATGCTAATATATTGCTAATAATATAATCCTAACTCTATAGCCTTATCTTGAGTATTAACTTTTTGAGTAATACTTTATCAAATACCTTTTTGAAGTCAAAGAACACCATATTATTGGATCTCCACATCTCAGATCTAGAATTACCTACCAGAGGGAACTGAGAGACTGTTGTGTGCTCTGCTTCATGGAGACATGGTTCACCCCTGCCATTCCTGACTGCACCCTACAAGCTGACGGGTTCTCCATGCACCGCATGGACTACAAGGTGTCCTCGGGTAAGGCAAAGGGCGGTGGGGTATGACTCCTGATCAACACCTCCTGTGCTGGGATATAGCGACGCTGGTAAGCCATCGCTCCCTGGACCTAGAATATCTTACAGTAAAACGCCGTCCCTACTACCTACTATGAGAGTTCACCTCCATGATCCTGACAGCAGTCTATGTACCACTCCATGCGGATGTGAAGAATGTCTAAATGAGATTTACACTGCCACAAACACACTAGAGACAAAATTCCCCGCGGCCGTATTCATTGTGGCCAGCAACTTCGACCAAGCCAGCCTCAAGCAGGTGATGCCTAACTACCACCAACACATCTCCTGCTCCACCAGGGGACCAAACATTCTGGACCACTGCTGCACAACCATCAAAGATGCCTTCTGCCCCACCCCCTCCCACAATTCAGAAAATCAGATCACAGCACTATGTTCCTCCTTCCTGCTTACAAGCAGAAGCTGAAATGGGAGAATCCCTCACAAAAAGAAGTACAGCACTGGTCCTGGGCATGGGAAGAGCGTCTCCGGGGCTACTTGGAATCGGTGGACTGGACCGTGTTCAAGTGTTCAGCGGAGAACCTAGACGAGTACGCCACCACAGTCATGGGCTTCATTAGCAAATGTATGGAGGAGTGTGTACCAAAGAAGTCAATCCGAGTGTTCCCCAACCATAAACCTTGGATGAACCAGGAAATCCACTCCCTACTGAACATCAGACGTGCAGCATTCAATTCGGGTGACCCGGATCAATACAGGAAATCCAGGCATGACATCGGCAAAGCAATCAGGGAGGCTATGAGACACTGCCGGACCAAGTTAGAGGCCCAAACCTACCAAACAGACTCCTGCCACCTATGGCAAGGCCTAAACGAAATTATGAGATAGAAAATGAAGCAGCGCAAGATAACGGACAAAGACACATTCCTCCCTGACGCGCTCAATGCTTTCTATGCTCGGTTTGAGCAGAATGCCAGCATTGTAGTCATGCCTGCCCTGACAACCCCAGAGACACCTGTTGCCCCTGTCACTGCTTCAGACATCAGATCGGTCTTCCTGGGAGTCAACCCAAGGAAAGCGACAGGTCTGGACGGTGTCCCCGGCTGAGCACTCACATCCTGTGCAGGCCAACTGACGGAGGTATTGACCAACATCTTCAAACTCTCCCTCCTAAAAGCCAAAGTCCCCACCTGCTTCCAGAAGACCTAAGAAAGCACATGCAATGTGCCTTCGTGACTACTGCCCTGTGGCTCTGACCTCAATCGTGAAGTGCTTCGAGAGGCTGGTCATAGCCCACATCAACTCCAGTCTCCCAACCTGCCTCGATCCCCTACAATTTGCCTACCAATGTAACAGGTCCACAAAGGATGCCAAATTCCAAATGAACACCATCTATAAGGTCATTGACAACACCGCCGTAGTGGGATGGATATCTAACAATGATGAGTCAAACTATAGAAAGGAGATAGAGGGCTTGGTGACGTGGTGCAGTAAAAACAATCTGTCTCTCAATGTTAGCAAAACTAAAGAACTGATCATGCACTTCAGTAAGAAAGTTGGACAACACGTCCCCAACTACATCAATGGAATTGAGGTTGAAAGGGTAAAGATCATCAAGTTCCTCAGAGTGATGATAATGCCAACCTGTCCTAGACTTCTCACATAGATGGGACAGTCAGGAAGGCACAACAATGCCTGTTCTTCCTCAGGTAGCTCAGGAAATTTGGCATGTTCATAGGTTCCTCACCAACATCTACAGATGCACCACTGGAAGCATACAATGCGGGTGCATAATGGCCTGGTATGGCAACTGCTCTGCCCAGGACCGTAAGAAACTGCAGAAGGTGGTGGGCACAGCCCAGACCATCATGGAAGCCAACCTTCCATCCATGGACTCCATTTACAGAGTTCGCTGCCAATATCATCAAAGACCCATCGCTCCCCAGTAATGATCTCCTACAATCTCTTGAATCTGGCAGAAGGTACAGAAGCCCGAACACACGCATGAGCAGGTTCAGAAACGGCTTCTTCCTGCCCATTTATTAGACTGATGAATGGACTGTCTGGCCTCCAATAATGCTGATGCTGCGAACGTTGATCTTACCTAGCACACACCCTGTGCAATGTAACCTGTATGCCTCTGTCTCAGTCTTTTTGATCTGCATATCCTTTGCTTACTATGATCTGCCTGTTCTGCTCATAAACAAAGCTTTTCACTATATTTCAGTACACATGGCAATCAATCAATCCTTTATCCAGTCTACTGGTTACGTCTTCAAGGAACACTAAAAAGTGTTTTAAATGTGATTTCCCTTTCATATAACCTTGCTAACTCTGTAGGTTGGATGATGATTTTTTTCAAATGCATTTTTAAAACCTCTTTAATAATATTTTTCAACATTTTCCTGATGGCTGTTGTCTTCATGACTGTATAAGCTTCCTGTTTGAACTAGCACTATTCTTAACTTTCAGAATAAGGCGCAGATGGATCTTTGCCACAGAGTTTTCATTTCTAAATACAATGTGTATTTTTAACTCCTTGAATAATTTCTCTAAACATTTACTGACCACTGTACCTTTTAGTTTCTTTAAGCAGCTTTACCCTTCTTCCTGTGTAGTGACATCATTGAAGTTTTGGATTGAATGTCATTTTCAAACCTACTGTGGAATTCAATTGTATTATGATCACTTGCTTTCTGCAAGGATTCTTTTATTATGAGATTACTAATTAATCCTGCCTCAATACACAATATAGATCTAAAATAATTATTTTAGATAATTAAAAGTTTGTTAGTTCCACAATGTACCCTATATTCTTGCAGGGAGTTGTCACAATTTCATTCTAGAATCTCATCTTCCAAACAACATTTTACGTTTAGATTTGTCTAGGCTAGATAAGTTCTGCATGATTATTATTAATCTCTGATGATTTCTTGTTTAATGCAATGGTACAACATTACTGGAGAGTTTATAACTTACTCCCACCAGCATGCTGAGGGTGATTCAGCAAAGAATTTGCTCGGAAATTGTTCCACAGTCAGTGGTAGCAGTCCATTGACTCTTAACACTTGTTATTGCAGGCAGTGAAGTTAACAATTGACTCCAATATGTGGACTAATAAAACCAAGGCTAACGATGTTTTCAGCTGTTGTGCACTCATTTGTCATTCCAGCAAACATCACTGCACAGCAAGCAGAACTGCGAACACTCACCAATGTTGCCCTTGCAAAATCCTGGGAAATTGATGCCACTTGTCGCATCCCACTCATTCCACAAGAAAACAGTAATTTAACACAGACCAAGAATGAAATACCGTTTGTGAGTTAATTCCATTTAGGACAAGTGTAATCTAATCACTGCCGAGAAACCTGAGCAACCACTTTCGTGGTCTAATGTGTTAGTTGCTCTAAAACATTCCAGCAAATTGAAATAAGAAAATTAAAATTTGTTCACAGTTCACATTGTCACCAGATGTCACAGTCAGCAATAAAATGTCTCCACTCATGAGGTCAACTATGATTAAATTGTGAGTTGATTTTGTCCTTTGTAGAGGTTTTCATCTGTTCTCACAGGTACCCATGACTTAGACCATATGAAACTGATAAAACAGAAGAGGTGTGTGAGGAGGATGCAGTTGTAACACTTATTTGTATCACATATGGACATTCACAGGCATCTGTATTCTTCGTTTTCTTTTAAGATTTCGTTAATCACTTCAAATGGGAAGATCAAATCCTTTGCTGAATGTCATTCTGTCTCACTGAGACATCTCCAAATAACAGGAAACATTAACACCCATTTAAAAATAGAAAACAAATGCTTTACCATTTAAAAAGATAAGGTCTATGATACTAAATAATAGTGGACTGAACATTAAAATGTTGACATTTAAATGACATTTAAAACAACGCTCAACTTTTCTCTCCTAATGTAATGCAATCTGAGCCTTCATTATGTTCAAGCTCAAAACTCATCCAGATCATCGAGGTGAGTAGCTAATATTTATGTTTCAATATTTATCACTCAAAATTTTCCATGAATTTTCCTTCAAGTCCTAGCCAATAGGAGACAACATTGACAATACTTCTTCCGCGGAAGAAAACGTTTACAATTTCATTGAACATCTGAAACTGATAACTGCCTTAATTTATGTCTGAATGCCCCTCTCCATTTCACAAGCTGATGTAATTATTGAGAATTGCACACAGAAATTCCCCGTAGATTTTTTTTAATTTTAAGAAAGGTCCGACAGCAATTCATGAATTAATAATTTGAGTAGGACATTTGGCAGGTCTGCTCTTGGAAAATTAATTTTCTGTATTTATTTTGTTCTTTTCTGAAACCTCCATTCCAGTCATTTACAAATCTTATGAGTGTGGAAATGAAACCCAATTAGATTAATGAAACATTTAGTGATACTATTACTTCATTTGATGGCTTTCATTTTCACATTCTGCAAATTCTTCTGCCTGAAGCAAATACATTATTAGAAACACCACACATAGTCATCTGCCATGTGCGGCATGAAACTTTGTATTTTAGATAGAGGAACATGGATCCATGTTCTTAACAAGTGGATCCAGTCCACTTAACATGGATGTATTTTCACAACAGGGTAAATTCTGAATTTTGACTATTTTGTTTTTTGCGATCATGTTGATACTTCTATTGTAGGTTCTTTTATTATAATCAGTGACAATCAGTTTTCCTCCAACAGCTGTCATTGAGTGGTTCTGAAAGTTCAATAATGAGCTTTCATAAATCACTAAGCATCCAACAGCAGCTTAAAGGAAACCTGCTGGAACCAGGCAATGTATACTTAAGACAAAGGTCACTCTTTGTTGATATGTGCCACACCTTGCTCACGTTTTTGTGTCTTCAGAAATTTCTGAAGAAGGGTCTAGGGCCGAAACGTCAGCCTTCCTGCTCCTCTGATGCTGCTTGGCCTGCTGTGTTCATCCAGATCTACACCTTGTTATTGCAGTCTATTTGACCCTGTTTTTCCTCTATCTGTACTTTAACTCTATATAACCATTCTGTTCCAATAGTTATGTGTTCTTTTCTTCCTTTCACCCTCCTATCTAACCACTTCATAAATAGCCCTGATTCCTGCAAAGCCTCACTGTTCAAGGGAACAGTACACCTTTAAATCTGTTTCAATCTGTTGCCAAAATGCTATCAATAAGATGGTGCCAAGAACATCACTTGTCTGTGTGTATGTTAAAGGGAATTTATCATCATTTTGGGTTGAAGGGTCATTTTTGGAGGGGAGGGAACTTGAAACTCCAATGCCCCTTGCAAATTGCCAGTGCTTCAAGGCATTATAACACTGTACTGATGAGTTGCAATTTAATGTGAAGCAGAAAGATGCAATGTATGACAAATAGACTTGTAAAATATAATCATGATGAAATCAGTAATATTCTCATTTTTCACAGGTATGTATACAAAGTGACAAAAACAGGAATTGTTCGAAAAGCTCAGCAGGTCTAGCAGCATCCGTGGAGAGAAATTGAAACTGCAGAAGGGTCACTGGACTCAAAACATTAACTCTGGTTTCTGTCCACAAATGCTGCCAGACCTGCTGAACTTTTCCAGCAGTTTCTGTTTTTGTCTCTGGTTTATGGCGTTCACAGTTCTTTCACTTTTTATGTAGGAAGTGAGATGTACTGCCATGCGTAAACAGAGCAGAGCCTCAATTTGGAAATAGACAAGTAGCTTTCAGTTGATGGCATATTAGCAGAGCCATATATAGTGTAATGCTTTTAAGTTTTGATCTATCAGAGTGTATTGAATTATGCATTCCATAAATTGCCTGCCATCAGCAGTTTAATTCCATACTTTAAACCCTCAAAATTCATCTGTTCAATTTCTGCCATGAAGGGATTGGATATTTAGCAATTGGATACTTTTTGTCTACCAACGCAAAAACCAAGCCACAGAAGAAAAATGTTACCAACTATCTGCATTAAACTAATCCACATTTTTCAAGAACAGAACAAGTAAAAAAAAAACATAGAATCAATTAAAAGTCATACGACATATAAATATTAGAAATAAACAAAAGGGATATACCTTTGTTCTAAAACTTTCACATACACAGTTTGAGTCTCGTCCTTGTCTTTTTGATCTTGGGGTGCCAGGCACCTGGACATGGAGCAAGTGATACTGTGAAAAATACCGTTCAATACCTTAATGTCTCTATAAAAGATAATCAGTTTAACCAGTTCTACTCTTAAATTCCTTATTACCCGATGTCACTAAAGTTAATTTGTGGTTTTCTCAAGATAACTAAAAGTGTTTCTTTTTCCCTACATAGAGTTCTTTTAATCTTCCATCCTATTTACAGAACTGAAGGCAACACAAATCAATACAATAAAGACAAAAAAAATTATAATTAGTAGGGCCATCACTTTTTTCCCAAACCCTATCCATGACCCCGATCACCCACACCACCTGCCCCATTACCATCTTCAGTGTACACATGTGTGCCTCTGACAATAGGTTAGATTGAAGGGCGTAGCTTGCCATAAGCTACAGGGTTTGATTATTTTCAGGTTCATATTTCAGCTTCCATTGGCTTACCTACAGAAAGAGGAGAACAAGTGCTAAAAGCATTTATCCCTGGAAATTTTATAGATGTAAAAACCCATATTTGTCAGGTGATTAAATAGCCTGGTAAATAAATGAAGCAATTTTGGTACCAATACTGTGTTGCAGCCAGATCTGTTGCCACTCTAATTACTCTTTATAGGTTTTTCCCTGGATCTGCCTGGCTACTTCATCAAATGCTAAAAGAAAACAAATAATTTGATATTTGTCCTCAATGTTCATTCTCTTCTTTTTGTGATGCTTGCCAGCAACTTGTTCTATTCAAACTGCCATGGGAGCAGCGTTGACCTGAAAACTTGCACATTCCCGTACTTTTCTGATGTCCTGTTCTCTTTTGATTAGGTTACCTTGTTCTATCAACAAACCCCCAACCCAAATTATTCTCAGTAAGTTCCTCCCTCAGCCTTTACATTGGGCAGTAGTTCATCCCAGTGATTATGATTTCCATCTCACCACATTTTGTCTTCTCTTCTCTTCCCTGATATTGATGTTTTCAAATCCTCCTTAAACTGTCTTCCCAATATTCTCAGCAAGCTGTCTATCTTACCTGTCCTTTCTATTCCCATGGCCTTGGTCATAATAAAGCCATCTCCAAGCATCGTCCTGAATCTCTAATGACCCGCATCCCCTATCCAGCCTCTAATGCCACTTGCTTCTGCAAGAATGCCTGAAAAAGAGAGATATGTTCACAAACCTATTTGTCTTGCACTCATAAGGACAAATGTAAGAACGCCAAGCTTAAGAAAAGAATACTGATGTTTTGGCAAGTCAAATCTCATTGGTCAAAGCATTGCCATAAAGACAGCAGCAGAGGACAATAGAGTCCCATGCACCAAGCTAATTCAAAAAAAAGGCACAAGGCTTGAACATATTCCTTTTGTTTGTAAGAGCACATGAGATGTGGGTGTCACTGACTAGGCCAGTGTTTATTGCCCATCCTTACTGTCCAGAGGCCAGTTAAAAGTCAATCACATTTCTGTGAGCCTGGAATCACATATAGACCAGACCAGGTAAGGACAGCAGCTTCCTTCTGTCAAGGACATTAGTGAACCAGACGGGTTTTTTTCAGCAATCAGCAATGGTTTCATGCTGACCATTAAATGCTCGACTCCAGATTTTTATTGAATTCAAATTTCACTATCTGCTGTGGTGAAATTTGAAGTCAGCTCCTCAGAACAGACTTGGGTCTCTGAATTAATACTCTAGTGATAATACCATAAGAAAACAAGGAACTGTATGCTAGAGATCTGAAGCAATAAGTGCTGGAAACTCCGAGATAACAAGGTGTGGAGCTGTTTGAACACAACAGGCCAAGCAGCATCATAGGAGCAGGAAAGCTTGATGTTTCGGGCCTAGACCCTTCATGCTTGGCCTGCTGTGTTCATCCAGCTCCACACTTTGTTATCTCGGATTCTCCAGCATCTGCAGTACCTATTATCTCTAGTGCTGGAAACTCAACAGGTCTGGCAGATTCTATGGAGAGAATGTATCAAGTCCAGTGACCTTTTGTCAAAAAACGTATCCCAGACCCACAAGAACACCTCTCCCCTAAATTCAGTTGCTCTAACACAGGCTTCTTATGCATCCCTTCTTCTCTTCACACTGCTGTTGGTACCATCTAAACTACTTTTTTTGAAATTTCCTCTCTAACCCTCCCTTCCTCCCTCTTCTCCTTTAAGAACTTCACAAAAACGCACTTCTGTGATTCCTTATTTGTCCACCTTCTTCCTAATATCTCCTTCATTGGTTCAATATCTCTTCTCATCTCTGTGAAGTACCTTTGGCTATCTTCCTGCATTAAAATTGCTGTATGAATGCAAGGAGTTGTTGTTGCGATCAGTTTTCACAGATTATGTACCTTCAAAGATTTTAACAAGTGCAAATGTTTATGCCTAAGTGTTCCAGGTAATCTGCTAACTCTATTTCTTGCAATGTTTGTTTGGTACTAACAACTTGTTTGAGGTGGCCTGACGCCCATTCATATTAGAGTTCATGTTATCACCATTTCAGCTTTCTATTGTATTCTAGTTCATTAATGGTCCATTATTCGATCATTTGTTAGTTTCCCATTTCATGAAGGTATCTGGTCTTAACTCACTTGCAATTCTAAACTGTAGTTTTACAGAACTCATGATTGACTCATCTAAATCTATGAGTTCCTGTGGTTTAAGTCCTGTCTCTACAGAATGAATTGTTGATTGCTCTTGTTTCAACATGTAAGTCCTTATTATGACTAACTGTGTTTTGTGTGGCTCATGCTGATGACTCTGCCTGATTTCTTACACAAGGTAACCTCTAATTTTCATTTAGGGTTTGTGATGTTATTTCTCCACCTCACAAAATCAGTTGCCCACTCCATTATTTAGGCCTGTACGGCTCAATTTAAATGCACGGAACATTTGCATCAGTCATGAGACTTAGTATCCCACAGAGCTAAAATATTAAAGTTTGGATAGTTAAACACATCATAGGATGCATTCATCATTGTTACTAGTCTGTGGAACCAATCCCAGAGATTATGTTCGAAGCTGTCATATTCCGATTTCCCTTAATTGCATATCCATTGGCATAATTTGCAAAGCTGTCCTCATCAGTAATTCCCACACATTCTTGAAACATGCTAATTGGATCTTGTAGTGATTCGAATGAGGGTCAGGTGAATTTTATTGACTATGAGCCCCTTGATTGGGGTTTTCTATCCTGGGCCAGTTAGGAAACCCTGGCTGACAGATGTAAACCAAGAGATTCAGAGAGTCTCCTCATTCCAGGGACTAGCTCTGAGCTGACTGGTCAGAGCCCATGTACTGTGCACGAGTAAATAAAGGGTGACTTGGTAACAGGATACCAATTTCAATACAGTTATTTCAGATCTGTTGACTTCATTAAACATAACAGATCCATCCTCTATGTCAGTGATGAAACTCTGCGAAAGAAACTCCTCTGCCCGTTCCATCTTATTCCTCTATGCTCTTATACGGAATGGACAATGTAGGACAAAGAAGAAAGATTGTCCATGTGGAGGTGGCTTCCCCATTTTTCAAATTAAACCATTCTCCCGGCACCACTCAGCCTGCTCTCCATCTCCACAGGGTCTCATAGGAATTTCTGTTAGAATCCAGATGTTTGATACAGCTAAATACTGTAGTAAAAATCACAACAATTTGAGACTAAAGTACTTTAACTTCTGGCTGTAGTGGCAAATGGGCAAAATTGTATAGAATGTTCAATATATACTGTGACTGAATTTGCAATAAATTGACTTCACAGAAAGGAAAATTAGATGGAGTCCATAACAGGCAAAATTTTTACATTTTTGACAAAATTTTTGGGCACTGTTTTGGCCAACAAACAGCATTTTCTGCTTTGCAGTGATGCAGTCAAGTTGGGAAAGAAAGCAAATTAAAATTCACCTGAAGTGCCAAGAACTAATTGCAGCTTTAGCTTCAGAAGAGCCATAGTCTGATTGTGATGCAAAGACAAGTTTTACATTTGTCCTGTTAAAACTTACAAACTTTTAAAAGTTTGAGGCCAGAAAACATAGTATGGTGATGCTTTAACCTTGTGCTTTACGATGTAATGTGAATACATTGAGAGTACCAAGCAGCAGCATCTTGTCATGCCATTTCGTCATTATTTGTACAATAATGTAACAATTACACTATTACAATTACTGAAGGAAACATTTAAAGAGCAAATGCTTTTTTAGTTAAAATGAAAACACCTCAGCAATTGGTGCGTTTTTTCTGTAACTTGACTGTATTTTCTAAACGGTCCATTTCGTTTTTGAAGTATTTTTTGCTGCATGAGTTGGTGAAGCTGATGTGTCACATGCTCAAAATAGAATTTAAACATATGTCACTAATGTATGGAAGTTGAGTTAATTGCAGGGCCCTAAGAATATAAAACGCTGACATAAACTGTGCCTAACCTCTGATTCGGATGCATTCTGAATGCATCTATACGAATCAACTGAAAAATACAGTTTAAATCTGCATTTTCTTTTTAAGTTCCAACGACCTACACATATCTGAATTCTTACACTTGGAATTGTAGGAATTAGATGAAGAGGCGTAGGAAAATATTGTATTGACCATAAACACGATCATGGAACTTTTGGGCTGAATGGTCTTTTTCTGGGCTATACATTCTACATAATTCTGTGTAATTGTTAAATTATCTCATTCTGTGAAAAATTTTGAAAAATTAAATAAGTATACTGAATGCAAATGTAATTTAGAGAACAATCTTCATTGTACAACCACAGCTATCTTGCATCAGTGAGTGAATCCATCCATAGGAGTCTTGATTGTCTGGATACAGCAGAACTGAACTCACCCAGCTTTCATGGATGGAATGAGGACTACATGGGAAGTTCAGACACTCTCAAATCCAACCCGATTAACCAGGTATGTATAATTTTAATCTCTTGACATAAACGATGCCATTTAGGCTGTCATTGGATATCACAAATAAACTAAAACAACAAGAATAATCAACTGATTTTCCAGTTAATTATTTAAATATTCTAGAAGGCCCCGGTGGCCAAATCAGAGGTTGCAAAAGTGTGGAGGTCGGGGAAGGGGGAAAACTTTCATGCAATAATATTTAAAAGTAACCTGTATGAGCCACACAGAGGTGAATATGTACTTTTTCAACTGTGTCCTGAAAGCAAAATACAAAATATTTTTCTTACTTTATGCGGTTACATGTTACCAGTCCAAGATCCATACAGTTTAGGTGCATGATAATACAATAATGAGTAAAGACCACTGCTACAAAACAGTCAATACCTAACATTCACTGGTCAAAATCCTGGAACTCCCTTGCCAATGTTATTGTGGCTATGTGCAAAAAAAACTACAGTGGTTCAGGAGGCTAACCACCACCTTCTCAAGGGCAATAAAGGAAGGGCAATAAATGCTGGTCTAGCCAGTAATGCCCACATCTCATGAGTGAATAAAGTAAATTTATTACAACCTTATGTTTAAACATCTTAAATGTTCAGAACAGATAAAGAAAACAAGTTCCAGTCATTTCACTGCTCTGAACCTGGGGAATTCCTATCATTAGAATGCCATTCTTAAGTTGAATTTTATTCATACAGTCTGCAAGATCTAGTATATTGTCTGAATGCCTACCTATGTAATAGCCATCTGAGCATTTGACTGAACACTGATATTTGCTCTTCATCTATTCTGTACTGATCCTGGTTTGGTAATGCTGAATGGAATGTAGTGGAGAGAATTTTGCATATTGTTCGGCAAGGAGACAATGTGGAGTATTCTTGTATGCATTTAATTTTTTTTTACCTGAACCGTGAATGCTTGGTTGAACACAATATTCAAGTTGGTGCTTGAGAAAATCGCAGGACAAATTAGCCACCTATTAGTAAATATACTGGATGAAAGCAGTTAGAAACTTCTGAAAAAACAGCAATTAACATAAATGCATTAAATAGAGAGTATAGGGGGAATATTAACTCACCATGGTAAGCAATTGTCAGTGCATGTGGTAGTTTGAAAAAGTCAAAAATACTGGCTTGTTAGGAAGCGAGCAGCAACTGTCCAACTTAGCCACTCAAAATGCTTGGCATCATCCAGGACAAAAAAACCTGTTTGACTGGCACTACATCCATAAATATTCACTCCCTCAGGTAATGACACTCTGTAACAGCAGTGTCTATCATCTACAAGATGCAAAGCAAAAATTCAGCAAGGTTTCTCAGGACTTCCTTCCAAAACCATTTTCTTCAAGGAGGACAAGGACAGCAGGTACATGGGAACACCACCACCTGCAAGTTCCCCTCCAAGCCACTCACCATGCTGACTGTGAAATATTTCATCGTTCCTTCAGTGTCACTGGATCAAAATTCTGGAACTCCCTCCCTAACAGCTAGTGACTACAGCAGGTCAACAAGGTGGCTAATCACCAGTTTTTCAAGGGCAACTAGGATGGGCAAGAAATGCTGACCCAGCCAGCAAAGCCCACATCCCAAAAATTAAGTTTTTTTTTAAGTCTATACATGTAAAAGCAAACTATCTGTCTGACTCCATGTTTGTTTGTTGGAATAATCCTCTGAGGTCTTTGGGCTAATTTAAACCGAACTTGGTAGGATGATGCCTAGGGCCAAGTGACTTGTAGGGGAGCTGACATCCTAACCAGACCACAGGGGTGCATGTGTGGGTCATCTAGCAGGAATTTCCACAGTCCTGTCCACATTGCTGGTACCTTTAACCATGGAAAATGCCTGGGACAGTGCTCAGGGTGGATGGAGTCAAGATCAGTTTGATGAATGACACGTGGGATGCATGACTGCTGGGCACTAGGACAATGAAAGGGCAAATACATGAAGCTGGCATTTGCAAATTGTAGCTGCATTTAATTTGCAATCATTTTATTGTCCATTTGCAATCCTGTTACACCTTGTGGGGTGAACAGCCCTCCAGAAACCTCACACAACTCGTACTTCATAAAAAATAGCAATATTCAGCTTTCTCTGTCCAAACTCTATCAGGTGAGCCTATTTGTGGTTGAGGGGTTGGGGGTGAAGAACTTTGGTGGGGTGGGGTTGGTGGCATTTTTTGAGAGTAGCAGCAGAAATACCGTAAGGTTTTGTTAACATTTCCAAACACAGGGCACACAATGGGAGAGAGTTTGGAGGAGTTTGCATTCGCAAAGAACACCAGGAGGTCCCAGACATTTTCAGTGATGTCTACCTCCATGGACATAGTGATCGCCTCCTCAAAGCTTCCTTGGAGCTGAAGACATGGACGTTGTCCAAATTGGAGCTGACTCTGACCACTGCCCTGTACATTCAGTCCATCAGCTCAAGGAAAACAGAGGAAAGCTTCACCTTGGTCATTCAGCACCTCACTGAATTGCCACAAAAAGTGCTCGGCTAGTTCTTGACTAATAAAACCTTGCAGGTGGACGATGAGATGAATGATGGAGAAAGGACACATTGAGTGGAGATTTTCTCAAAATACACTAACTCCTCTTCCTTTGACCCCCACAACCATCCTGCAAAAGCCCAGTGTTGTCTAGTTCCTCCTTCAACAAGGTAGACAAGTCCACCTAGAATGTTGTGAATGAATTTGTCCAGGTGTCCCACAATACCATAGTCGTCACTTTGCTACAAACAAGCTGGTACCCATGCAAAACAGTCTCCCGTTACTAGGAAACAAGTTACAATAGCTTTTACCACAAAACAAAGCTATTTCTTATTCCATTTGGCCTCTTAAGCGTACAATACTTCCCAAGTCTCTAGTAGATTTGTGTAGCTGCTGTTTCTGTGGGACTGTGAAGCTGCTTTCTCTCTTCCTCACTCTGTCCGGATGGTCAGCTGGTCTCGACCTTTCAGCCTCCCAGTCTCCTCAGAAGATCCAAGAGGCTGCAAGAGATCAGTCTGCTGATTAATCCTAGATAACAAGCATGGGGCTGGATGAACACAGCAGGTCAAGCAGCATCATAGGAGCAGGAAAACTCGACGTTTCGGGCCTAAACCCTTCATCAGAAATGGGGGAGGGGAAGAGGGTTCTGAAATAAATAGGGAGAGAGGGGGAGGCGGATAGAGGATGGAGAGAGGAGAGGATAGGTGGAGAGGAGGCAGACAAGTCGAAGAGGCGGGGATGGAGCCAGTAAAGGTGAGTGTAGGTAGGGGGTTAGGGAGGAGATAGGTCAGTCCAGGGAGGACGGACAGGTCATGGGGGCGGGATGATGTTAGTAGATAGGAGATGGGGGTGTGGCTTGGGGTGAGAGGAAAAACCGTTTAGGGAGGTGGAGATGAGCTGGGCTGGTTTTGGGATGCGGTTGGGGGAGGGGAGATTTTGAAGCTTGTGAAATCCACATTGATACCGTTGGGCTGCAGGGTTCCCAGGCTGAATATGATTTGTTGTTCCTGCAGCCTTCGGGTGGCATCACTGTGGCATTGTAGGAGGCCAAGGATGTCCCTGGACTGACCTATCTCCTCCCTACCCCCCTACCTACACTCAACTTTACTGGCTCCATCCCCGCCTCTTCGACTTGTCTGCCTCCTCTCCACCTATCCTCTCCTCTATCCATCTTCTATCCGCCTCCCCCTCTCTCCCTATTTATTTCAGAACCCCCTTCCCCTCCCCCATTTCTGATGAAGGGTTTAGGCCCGAAACGTCGAGTTTTCCTGCTCCTATGATGCTGCTTGGCCTGCTGTGTTCATCCAGCCCCACGCTTTGTTATCTCGGATTCTCCAGCATCTGCAGTACCTTTTATCTCTATTGCTGATTAATCCTGTTTTTTTTTATCTTTCTGGTTAGCTTTATGAAACTTTCTATAGTTCTGGCCAATCAAGGAGACTCGCTTAATAGTTTGACACATTGTCAGTCATTTGGTTGGCTTGCATTTGTTTGTTTCTTTGTGTAGCAGGACCCAGTGCCTTTCTGTCTGGGCCCTCCTTTGTTTGGTGGATAAGTTTTGGGGATATGTCTGTCCAGGATAGCTGTTGCATTTTACATTATAAAAATGTCATTAGCAACTAGCTGCTGTGTTTGCACCATGCCCGGTGTCTGGGTTTTGTGACTTCAGAGTTTTACTTGGCCAATGTACCCAGCATCCCTTGCTGTTTGACCAAGCTAGCAATCTACCTGTGTTTTAGCAACCAGGAGGCTGCTACGTTAGAATCTGGCTCCTGCCCTCTTGGCTGATCCTGGCCCCCTCAAAACTAATTTTAGGACCTTCTTTCACAGGATCCTCAGAGTCTTTAAAACCTAGAGGATGTTGGCCACGAGGTATCTGACGATCAAGAGAATAAGACTCAATCGCTCCTGAAGCAATAGGAGTAGCACTAAATTGGACTAATAGGAATAGGAAGGGAAAGAATTTGTAGATTCTCAAGGTAGTTCACTGAAGTGTTTCAAAATTGTTTACCTCAATATTTTGTAAGCTGGACTTTCTGGCCTATGTCTGTGAAATAATGGGATGAAAATTAGAAATATGATTGGAAAAATGAGAGAACCAAAATGTTATTTTACTTTTATTTCCTTTTACTTCCAAAAGGCCTTTGATAAGGTGCCTCACGGGAGGCTGCTGAGTAAGGTGAGGGACAATGGTATTCGAGGTGAGTTACTGGCATGGATTGAGGATTGGCTGTCTGACAGAAGGCAGAGAGTTGGGATAAAAGGCTCTTTTTCGGAATGGCAACCGGTGACAAGTGGTGTCCCGCAGGGTTCAGTGTTGGGGCCACAGCTGTTCACTTTATATATTAATGATCTGGATGAAGGGACTGGGGGCATTGTGGTGAAGTTTGCTGATGATACGATGTTGGGGGGACAGGCAGGTAGTACGGAGGAGGTGGGGAGGATGCAGAATGATTTAGACAGTTTAGGAGAGTGGTCCAGGAAATGGCTGCTGAAATTCAACGTGAGCAAATGCGAGGTCTTGCACCTTGGAAAAAAAGAATACAGGCATGGACTATTTTCTGAACGGTGAGAAAATTCATAAAGCCGAAGTACAAAGGGATCTGGGAGTGCTAGTACAGGATTCTCTAGAGGTTAACTTGCAGGTTGAGTCTGTGATTAAGAAAGCGAATGGAATGTTGTCATTTATCTCAAGGGGGTTGGAATATAAAAGCAGTGATGTGTTTCTGAGACTTTATAAAGCTCTAGTTAGGCCCCATTTAAAATATTGTGTCCAATTTTGGGCCCCACACCTCAGGAAGGACATATTGGCACTGGAGCGTGTCCAGCGGAGATTCACACGGATGATCCCTGGAACGGTAGGCCTAACATACGATGAACGGCTGAGGATCCTGGGATTGTATTCATTAGAGTTTAGAAGATTGAGGGGAGATCTAATAGAAACTTACAAGATAATGCATGGCTTAGAAAAGGTGGATGCTGGGAAGTTGTTTGCGTTAGGTGGGGATACTAGGACCCGTGGGCACAGCCTTAGAATTAGAGGGGATTGATTTAGAACGGAAATGAGGAGACATTTCTTCAGCCAGAGAGTGGTGGGCCTGTGGAATTCATTGCCACGGAGCGCAGTGGAGGCCGAGACGTTGAATGTCTTCAAGGCAGAGATTGATAAATTCTTGATCTCGCAAGGAATCAAGGGCTACGGGGAGAGTGCGGGTAAGTGGAGTTGAAATGCCCATCAGCCATGATTAAATGGCGGAGTGGACTCGATGGGCCGAATGGCCTTACTTCCACTCCTATGTCTTATGGTCTTATTATGAAATAGTATGCTGATGGCTATGGGCATTTGAAGTGAATGTGACAGATATTAAAGCTGAAGCTTTTAAGATATGCTTTCACCAACCTTAACAATACATTTTAAGAATGTGTCAACTTCATATCATTAGTCCCTGTTTTCTTTAATATTTCATAAGTTCTATATTCACTACACACTATTACGTTGTGATGAAAAAACACACATGGCACAAATAGCAAAGGAAGACAAAATGGCTGGAGCAAAAGATTTAAAAATTGACCAAATGTGATAGACAGCAATTACAGAAAGGGGAAATGAAGACGCTACAGCAAGATGCATCAGACTGCAAGAATGTGCTGCACAACGGGACCAAGACACTATAAGGACTCTTTCATCTCTGATCTGATCTTTATTAAAAGAATCATATGCAGAGTATAATATTGGCATTATACCAGAGATTTGTTAGTCATGTGCTACCACCCACACTGTATCGCACAATTTGTAAAATACAATTACAACCTGAGCCACCTGACCAGATCAGTGTTTCTCTTCTGAGAACAACTGAATCAAATCACCTGTTAAAAAAACATCAGAGCATCATAACATCTAAGTAGAATTATTAAAGAAATTCCTTGTTTCCTTTAAAAAGGAATGTTATTAACGTGTTCTACGATGAAACATTTAATGTTTCAACAAACATCAAAGATAGTAGCACTGAAAATGTAGAGCGGGATACTCCAGAGGCTACCTTTGACACTAATGATAAAACATTCAGAATGTTGCTATCAAACATTGAGGAAATGGGTATATATATAGATTTGGATCCTGAGCATTTTGAGAGTAACACTGAAGATGTAAAGAATGGTTAGAAGAAATTATATTGTAAAAAATTGTAATTTTAATTCAGCTAGAGTCAAGCCAAGTAAAGTTAAGGTTAGTTGGGAGAGTTGTGGGGGTTAGGTGATGGGTGGTGCAGAATCAGCCAAGAGGACAGGAGGCAGATTCTGGGCTTTTGCGGCATAGTTGTGAGGAGCGAAGGAAGAGGAATTAGAGCGTTTTGGGAAAATCTCCACTGCCGTGTCTGCTTCCTCCATCTTTCATCTCATCATCCACCTGCACTTTTCTATTTGTCAAGAACTAGCTAGCACTTTTGTTGCAGTTCAGTGAGGGGTTGAATGCCTAAGGTGGAGCTTTCCTCCACCTTGCTTAAGCTGATGGATTAATTCTGTAGGGCAGTGGTCGGGGTCAGCTCCCAC
Source organism: Ginglymostoma cirratum (assembly GCA_024137785.1). Taxonomy (NCBI): domain Eukaryota; kingdom Metazoa; phylum Chordata; class Chondrichthyes; order Orectolobiformes; family Ginglymostomatidae; genus Ginglymostoma; species Ginglymostoma cirratum. Next base: position 12,802,986 of record JAHRHZ010000088.1, on the reverse strand, counting down.
TTGGACAGCGTCCGTGTTTTAATCTCCAATGAGGCAATTACTATGTCCGTGGAGGTAGACATTGCTGAAAAGGTTTGAGACATCCTGGCGTTCATGGTGAATGCACACTCCCCCAAGCTCTCTCGCATTGTGTGGCCTGCGTCTGGAAACGTTAACAGAGCCTCACAATATTTCTGCTGCTGCTGCAGACTTCTCCCATGATTCTGCCACAACTCTCACCAGACCATAAGTCGCACAGACCCCAATAAGATTCCGAACAGAATCTTGCCAGTTGTCCTGGCTCTGGCACCTGCTCCTGCTCACTTGTGATGACTGGCTCACCATATGTGAATACTCAATTACCTGACTTTGAGGCTTCATTGATTCTTGTGTTTCTGTATGGGTGGATGGTGTGCATGAGTCATGTGACTTTTCTGAGGACTTCTCTTCCACCTCTGCTACTGCTATGAGTGATGATTGAATGACCTATTGGAGAAGAAATATGTGAATTAGAATGGACAAGGTGAAAGAGTTCAAAGTCAATAAAATCAAAGTGCACATCATCATATTCAGTAGCTGTTGAATCTGTATCATTATCAATGATGTTACATGGCATGCAGCCATGTAATTGTTTTGTCCATCACCCAGTAGCTAGCAGAAAATCATATCTTCCATCTCCATACATTCAGAGACTCGAGTTCTCTGAAGTGCATTGTCCTTTTCAACAGTCAGAGTGGATATAACTGGAGGAACACCCCAGGTCTCTCTGTCCCTCTGAATGTGTTGGGAGGATGGAATGTGAGCATTTGTGAAGGATGGGTGGGAGACAATGGGAAGTTGTGAGTGTGAGCCATTGTTTGATACAGATTTGAGGAGATGCTTAAGAATGAAGAATCGTTGCGCCAGCAAGTTTTGATGGTTTGAGGAGTTCTGTGCGTGAAACGGTTGGGGAAGTCAGAGAATGAGGAATTATATTTCAAGAGAACAGAGTGGTGCCAGGAAAGAACTGGAGTCAATCGTTGTGCACTTTTGTAAGCATTTGTTTACAGAGAAACATATTGCAAACATGTATTTCCTAACCCAAGAGCCATCAGTTTGTTCCTTATTTTTAGGAGCGCAAGTGAATCAATTGAATTAATTGTACAATGAGCCTTTCTCAATATCAATTAAAAGGGGTGCTTTTGGGAAAATCCCAGGTTAGTAACTGTTTGCCCCAAGGTTAGGTTGGGATGCAGAAATTGTCAGACTGTTGATTCCTGCTGCCCACAATGAAAATTCAGGCACCAATTGAACCAGGTTTTGACTGTTCCAGGAGCTTCAAATTAGCTCAGAATGTAAAGGGTGGAAACTCAACACACCCTTTACAAAGCAATTAACAGACAGGATCAGTTTTGGAAACACAATTTTGGTAAAGATGCCATGAGCTGGTCCTGAGAAATTTCGACTTCTGTGTGTATCAGTATGTGTCAATATTTTGTTGGAAAAGACTAAAGCAGGTATTCCAACAATATAATTTTAAAATAATGAAATCAACATTGAACACTGAGAACTGTATCATCTTAATGAAATATAATATCAGTCATGAATGAACCCATTTTCTTTCTCAGTAGTGATATCAGTTTTAAGTAGTGATATCAGTTTTATACATACCTTTTGGGTGTTAAGCAGCTGTATTCCTTCACATGGTCTAAAAATCTTACATTAATGAAAACTGACTCACAGTGACCAACATCTTGTTAGAGGAAGTATATTCTGAGGATTTAATAACATCAAGGCAATTTGACTTGAGCCAGATACTTAAGTCTTTCACAGATGTGTTTCTTCCATTTATAGTTTGGCAGCTTAGTTACTACTTTGTGAGGGAAGTCATGATGGAAAAGGTTAGACTGCTTCATTTCGTATTTAGTTAAAGTTAGAGAACAGGTCAAATGTTTTCACTTATTTATCACAGTCATATTTACTTTTTGCCAAAATATAAGACTTCAGTTTACACAATAGTGTTGAATGGATGATGGTAGTGGATTCAATAGTAATTTTCTCATGGAAGTTGGAGTTACACTTGAAGAAGAAATATTGCAGAGTATGAAAATAATCAGACCAGGAAAAGGCACAATGAGCCAAATAACAGCTTTCTTGCTAGATGGCTTTAAGAGTGTGACTAAAAATCAAAATTCTCCAACTCATCTTGCTTGATGTAAAAATGATTTCCAAATCCCTTTTGTCCTGAGTTTCCACTCTTCGTGAATCTTTGATGTACAACTAATCTACTTCTTGCAACATTTTCTGTTTCTGAATTAACAACTCCACTTCATGTTGAAGGGGAAGGAGATGCAACCTTAGGCACCTTGTAGGTCATACAAATTGCAGACACAGTATGCCGGCGATGGATGGTCCAATGTTACATAGAATTACATAGAACTTAAAGCAAAGTAACAGGCTACTGCTGTATGCCAACATGTCGGCTTCACACGAATAAACTCTTATTCCTTTTCACCCATCATTATCATAATTCATCAACATTCAGGAAGGAAAATTATATTGAACCTGGTCATTTAAGCAACAATCAAGCAAAGTTGTGGGTTGGGTGTTACTGAGCTTCATGAGAGTTGTTACCCCTGATTTGAGTCCGAAAGACAGCCTTTTACAGATCAGGAAGTCAGCCCTCTTATTCCAGCTTCTATCATGCTTTTGTAGCCACAGTTTTGATACCCCTGTTAAGATTCTGGCTAAAGGTGGCATCCAAAATGTTGATTGCTGGAAACCCATACATGGTATTGATGGCTTTTTCATCTCAAGCTCCAAATGCTCTTCTGGTCAATCACTTATTCTCCACTATCTGCAAATATCAACCCATCTAAGTCTCTAAAGATATGTCATGTCCTACTATTGATCTATTATTTTCTGTCCCAACCAATCTCCAATGACTGAACTGAAAAACTTTATTGCTTCTGTCTAAATCTTTCTATAGCCTTGGTGCTCCTTCACTCAAGCCTCTTCTAGCATTTGACCATCACTCTCCCTACCTCCACCCTTATAGATCTCTTCTTCTGACAGTCTCTTCAGTCCAGCATTAGAAGTCACGCTTTCAGTTATTGGGTTTCATACACTTGAATTCCATAATTAAATTTTCAACATCTTTATATTTCCATCTGTATTAAAAGCCTCACTGAAATGTATTTCTTTGAACAAGCTTTTGGTCATCCCTCATAATATCACCTTCTAAAGTCCGTATCCATTCTTTCTCCCCTAACGTTCTGTGCAGTGCAAATGATGTCATGTCATTCTGGCAGATGTGTGGCGATGACATAACTAAATTTTCATTGACTGTGTAACTATGACTAAAGGTATCAAACAACAATACTTAGTTATCTTTTCATTGTTTAATCCATATTCAATTTCACTTTATTACATTTGAAGGAGAGAGAAATGGATTTCAGCAATCAATATGAAAATATCTGTGAGTCTGTCTTCAGCGAGGTGGACTCCCAAGCAGTGGATGCCCTGGACCTGCCCATACCTGGCTGTTTCCGTTCACGAAGTCACAGCTACCTAAGAGCAATCCAGGCTGGCTGTTCTCAGGATGATGACAATGTATCTGTCCGCTCGGTGTCTCCTCCACCTATAGCAACCACAGTTCGAACCATGCAAACCAACACCAGTAAGTATCATATAAGCAATCTAATTCCCATTCAGTACATTGTGATACTTTGAAGGATCAGAAATGAGTTGATTGTGCACATTTTGCAGGTCTGTTGTGAAGAAATCCTTTGTTGCATCAGATAGTGTTTATTACATTATTAAGGTCCCTGACATATCATTTACATCCTAATGGTGAGCTGACTTGATCCTTCAACAGTTAGCTAATTCTAAGTAAGTAATGGCCAGCATCACACAGGATATAAATCATATCCAAGGATTATCCATGAGCTATTTAATTTATACCTATTAAAACTTAGTGAGGTAAAAGTTTTTTAAAAATTATTAATAATGTCTACGGTTTAGTTCCCCTGAAACCAGAAGTTATACAAATGTTAATATGTTATTTGTTGTATCTGTGGGCTTAGAATGGTTGTTGTGGGCGCCCAGTTAGTCTGAGGTGAACATGGAATGTGAATATAGTACTTACAAAACTCTAACATATAATGCATAAATCAGAATGCATTTTCACTTTTAAATATTTGTATTGGTAAACAAAAGTTGTCCTGATATTGTGATTAAAAAAAAAACTTTTAATGCTCCATTTTAATATGAATATAAGACAAGGGAGAAGAATGTGGCAGTTGTGTGTGGTTATCTGCCCACTGTGCTGCCATTAGATGTACCATTCCAATTGGGTTGAATAGATTGTGTTGCAAGTCATTGAACTTTAATTTTGGCATGGATTTTAAAGTGTTTGGATAATTATGGAGATGGTAGCCACTGCTGCATTACAAAGTACAATGTTGTAATAGTTAATGGTTTGTGTTTTCATGTAAAATTTGAGAGTGATTTTGTGGCATAACAAAGAATTTACATTTTTCATGTAGAAAAAAATTTAGTTTTAGTTGCTGAAAACAATGTTTTAAACATATTGTTTTCCCTTGCTCTCCTGAATACCGTTCTTAAAATAAGTTACATAAAGGAAATTATTTTCTTCTTTACTGGAATTCCATTTAGTTGTGCAACTTAAAATGCTAACCTTGTGGAATTTTCTATTTGTATGGGAGAGTAAGTTCCTTTTCTATTGGACAATATGTTTATGTATTATTTGTTATAGCAAAGACCAAAAAGTTGTCATGACATATCACAACAAAAGCTTCGTGTTTGAAAGGTGATGGGGTGGTGGCGACGATGGATGATGAATCACGCAAGTTTTCGATCTCACCCATGCCATCGGACAGAAGCATCAAGTGGATACCAGCTACTTTCCTACAAAGAGATATGGAATATCATTGGATGTGACATCCTGGGCCATTATTGTGATGTCAGCGCTAGTCTGTCTTTTTACAACCTAAGCACCATTTAAAGGTCCAAAAATAATATGAACAAATGTTGATCTTGGCGTAAATCGAGCTAAATTTTCTTACAATTGTGTTGTGAACTGCACTCTACAACGGAGCAGTGGGTTAACAGACTTGTTCAGGAAACTGGTGCAGCATCGCACCCACCCGTTGTAGACAGATTTAACCAGACAGATCCTATAAAGTGGAAGTCATCCACTGTCAGATTATTGCCAAGGTGATGAAGACAAAAAACAAGCCTACTATCTTTGTGGGGTCTGCATCCACATTGAGCCAGATATTTGGATGGAAGTCTCTTTCTAGGAGTTGTAAAGACAGCCTTACATGGAATTAGTTCGCAAGTACTCAACCCAACTCCTGGTAGACATTGCTCCCATTCCAGAAAGTTACTGAATTTGGCAATTGTTTGCATTAAATATAAATTAGGATGGTGTGGGAAATGGAACTGTTACTGTAGAGGACTTTTTAAGAACCACATGCTGGAATAGGTGAGGAAATCTACGCACCATCTAATCCATAGCTGAATGTTGATGGTGGATGCAGAAGTAGTGTTCTCTTTCCAACACTAATGACCCTCACCTTATGATCATAAAATGTTATCATTTAAAATCAGTGGCTGGAATAATAATAAGAATTTCATAATAAAGATTCCAAAAAATCAGATAAGGTTGGCATAGCCTTCTGGAGTGTTGAAGGACCCTGAAAAAACAATGCAACTAAACCTCATAACCCTCTGTAAGGAGGTTGTTGCTTTTGATTATTTTGAAGAAAAAATATGTTTCACAATCTTGACCTGGAACTCCAAGTCTGCCTCTGTTCCTTTAACTGAAAGATGGAGGACCTAATTGTCAGGTACCCCGTTCAATTTCAGCAAATATGGTAGACTTCCTTTGAAGGTTTACAGGGTCAGTGTTTATTGCAACTGAGCAATTAAATACAACATTTATTTTACATGATCCAACTTTGTCACATTAGAGTTGTCCAAAATTTTAAGTGACCCATTTTACTCACGGGTCAAAAATTATATAGCACAGCTGAACATGAACAGCTCTTCATAAAGCAGTCTACGTACACTGAGTTGTATTTGGAATTCACAGCTGAAGTTAGCAGAAAGGTGCAGTGCCAGGTCTATAAGTAGCCATATGTGCATTGCTTCTGCTGCTAACAAATGAAGTTTATTCACAATGGCTTCTATAATTGCTATTACAACGCCATCTGTACTTATTCACCTCTGTAAAATCTTACTTTGATTACAAGAACTCTAAGCACAATAACATTTAGGGATCACTCATTCCTGGGATGCTAAGAAAAGAGAGACCACTGTTCTCAATGTCACATTTACCAAATAAAAGTCAAAAGAAGAAAATGTTTAACATCAGACTAAGAAGTAAGAATTTAGTCTTATTTGGTTCATTTAAAATTACTGTTAGAAGCACAAAGTGTTTGCTAGGGTAGTGTTAAAATAAATAACTTTGAGATTTATGCATGTTTAATATACAATGAGCTGAGAATAGGATATTATGACTTAAGATGCTTTCATCTGTATTCATAAAAGCATAACATTGCTATTGATATGGTTTAATACTCTTGTTGCTAGCAAAACAGTGTAACCACTCCTTAGTATGAACACCAACATGGAAGAACCATTGATGTGTTTAAAGAGTCAGAAACATTTCGTCTCAGTGCAGAATTTGACAGCAGGCCCAATTTGAATTGTAGGTGTGACTGAGGAATGGGAGATTGAGTGAGTGATAAATCTCACAGTTATGATGAAGTGAGGCTGGACCATTTTAACCTAAGTACATGAATTCTGGGAGCTTTTCTAACATAATTTCTGCCTTCAGACCCATTCTGAGGTATACTGACAGATCAGTTCATACCAGTCAATTGTAGCGATTACAATATTAACTATCCACTGTGCTGCAGAAACTAGCTATGATAGAGTATGTTTAGCTCAAGGCCGTGCTGCATCCTATTCACAATATGATCAACTCTTTGTGAGTCTGACTGAAGTGAGGTAAAATAGGAAAGCACTCCAATAATTTTTCTTCCAGGTGGCTCTGAGCAATGTGCAAGAGTTGATTTTTTAAATTTATTTTGGGAGATTCCAGCTTAATCAGAGAGGCTTAGCATATCTATTGTAAAATGTAGGTGTTGTGCCTAAATCTCTAAATATGCTAAATCTCTAACTTGACTGTGCAAAAGTCATTCCCTAGCTAATAGGTGGAAGCAAGAGTTTGAACAGGAAAAAGCTGAAACTACCAGTTTGGGAAGAGCTGACAGTCAGGGAATGGTGAGCGCTTGGGATATACCAGAAGGAAAACAAACAGGAAAGCCTGGGAATGACACTTACTGGTCCAAATCACCTTTCACACTTCAAAATAGAGCGCCAATGTGATTAATACATTCCATTGCAAGTATTACCATTTTTTAGCTTTTTTTCCTCCAGATATACTAAATGCTTTTCTTTCAAGCTCAGGGCACTTTGATCCTACTGAGCAACACAGAAAACAGCAAAATATTTAACAAATTACTTTGTTGGGCCAACTCTGGCCTTGGAGTGATCTGTTGCCAGCTTTCCCTGGCGCCAACAACACAACACAACTCACAGGAACCAAACTAAATACATCAGGGCCTGAATGATAACCTAACAAGAGAGTGGCGCAAGTGGGGAAGGATCTACCCTGCTCCTACTCTAATCGGCTGTGCCTCCCAATCCCCTCAGACGGGGAGGCAGGGGTTAATATCTGGTCATATGTGTTTTCCTGATTGAAAAGCCTAATAGCTGTTGGATGTTTTTGTGAATGGAAAGCAGTTTCCATTGGTGTTCTGCAGGGCTTATTTTGGGTCCTTTGCTCTTTGTCATAAATGTTAGTGATTTATACTTAAATGTGGGAGGCATAATTGGGAAATCTGCAGACAATAGAAAACTGACTGTATAGTTCATAGTGAAGAGGATGACAGTAGATTGCAGAAAGATATCAATGGTTTGTTCAAGTGAACAGAAAAGTGGCAAATGGAATTCAATCTGGAGAAGTGTGAAGTTTTGCATTTGGGGAGAGCAAGCAAGCAAGGGAATGCACAAGAATTGGGAGGGTACTGAGAGGGGTGGACGAAATGAGAGACCTTCGACTGCACGTGTGCAGTGTCCTAAAGGTCGCAGGAAAGGCAGATGAGATGGTAAGGATGACATATGCGCCGTTTTCCTTCATTGGGTGAGATATTGAATGCAAGAGCAGGGATGTATTTCTGAAACTATAAAAGGCACTGGTTAACCCAAAGCTGGAGGTTTGCCTACAATTCCAGTTTTCATATTACTGGAAGGATAAATTACTTTAAAGAGCAAGTACGAGAATATTACCAGGGCTTGAAAATTGCAGGTATAAAAAGATTAGATAGGCTAGAATTGTTTTTCTTTGAACAGAGGAGGCCAAAAGGTCATTCAGTTGACATGTACAAAATTATGTATAGCTTGGATAGAGTGGACAGGGAAGATCTGTTTCCCCTAGAAAAGAAGTCAATTACCAGGGACCACAAGTTTAAGTTGAAGGTAAAAGGAATAATGGGGACATGAAGAAAAGCCTTTTTCATCTACAGGGTGACTGGTCTAAAATTCACTGTGGAGTTTGGTACTTGTAGTTGGAACCCTGAACTCATTTAAAAGGAAATTGAATCTGTACCTGATGCACTGTAATCTGGAAGGCTATAGTCACAGAACTGGTAAATGCGATTAAAATGTGTGGGTAGTTAGTTCAGCCAGTGCAAGCACAGTGGGATGAATGGCCTCTTTCTTACTGCAATGTTCCAATGGTTCTGTGGTTCTTTACTGAAAACTTAAACATTGTCAGTTTAATTTTGATTTGCATGAAGTGCACTGCAAGCTAAATGCCTCACGAGTGTTTCTGCAATTACATAGTGACGTCCTTAATTAAGTGCAACAGAATGTCGAGTGTGGGTGGATTACTTGCTTAACTGGAAACTCAGAAGCAAGTTTAATTATCAGTGAGCTGACGCAGTTGTAGAATCTTTAGTGTATCCACACCTTACATGTCCTTGCCGAGTATTACTTGATAATAGCTCAAATTCATTCAAAAATCCTTTGTAAGCTTGTAGTTGTGCAGTGAAAATACTAGATTTTGCCAGTAAGGATGAATAAATAGTGTTGATAAATATTAAATAATAACAATACGTAGTGTTTTAATCAATACTTTAGAAAAAATTGGCTACTAAGTTGGTGGCGAAAACTATCAATCAACAATTGACAAGTTGCAAGAATGCAGTTAATCAAGGAAAGAAATGACTCACATACAAACACTGATAAAAATTTTACTTTGAATAATTTCTATTTTTCTGTTGATGAGGATTGTATACTAACATTTACTATGCCTGTGCTGCATCTGTTTTTTGTACCAATCCATTTACAATAGACAATTAATGCCTAAATAATACAGTGGACAGGAAACATGGTATGAGTTTCATACATGTTCAAACTTCAACTCCATCAATTAAAAAACATTTTAAGAGTTAGTCAGACTTTCAATGGCAGGATTGTGAATGAGGAGACAGGATGGGGAGTTTCCTGTTGCCGGCAAGCAAACAAATTAGTGTAATCCTGAATTGGGTCTTAATTGAACGAGAGCTAACACTGCATTGATGAAGTGCAGTCTCAGTAGTTACCGCTAGATTATGATCTGAGGAATTTTAGCATCCAACTATTTTCCAACTTTTAATTTTAGAAAAATATATCAATTTTTCTTAAGGTATGTAGATTTTTTTTGTTGGTTTTGTCCCGGCAGTTGACAGATTTTCCAGTGGGAGAAGTCAAAATTCAGAAAAGTTGCCCTGAGATGTATTGCTTCATGATTTTAATAACTCATGCTTCTCACAAAATCTTTATTCAAGAGGCTAGTTCAATAATTTAGAGTTAGCTCTTGCATTTATATCAAACACACGTACAACCAAGGAAAAAGAGTAGGCACTCAGACCTTTGAGCCAAATCTGCCATTGATGATATCATGACTATCTGTCCAGAGATGTGCAGGTTAGGTGAATTGGCCATGCTAAATTGCCCACAGTGTCCAAGGATGTGTAGGCTAGGTGGGTTAGCCATGGGAAATGCAGGGTTACAGAGGTGAGGTGGGTCTGGGTGGGATGCTGTTCAGAGGGTCATTGTGGACTTGATGGTCTGAATGGCCTGCTTCCACCTTGTAGGGATTCAATGATTCTATGACCTGATTTTAACCTCAACTCTGTGTTCTGTACATCCCAGTAATGTTTCATCAAAGACCACTTTTGTTATCTTGTCAAAATAAATATTCAGCAGGTGAGTCTCCTCAATAATGTTATTATTTGACTCTCCAAGACAACTTTGCTTTAGACCCACTGTCCATCTCTTTGTTTTTTTTTTCATTTTAAGCACCTGCTAGAATCAGATGGTTAAAAGGCTGCATTATTTGGGTTGACTTTAATATTTCTTTCCATGAACTCGCTTTTTTTTTAACCTATTTTTCTAATCAACCTGTTCACTGATGTTTTTACACACCCCCAGAGCAGGTGGGACTTGAACATAGGCCTCTTTGGTCCAGGGACAGTGACACTACCACTGCACCACAAGAAGGTCCATGAACTAGCTTACTGATAAATGACCATTTTTTTCACGTATTTTCCTAAATTTCTTCACATCATATTAATTTTCTAATCCCCTCAACTGTACCCACATGTATACATTTATTTTGAAACATGGTAGATCATTTACAATGTTAAAATTGTGCATGCGACAATAGGTTGATGCTTTGAGATGAATCTAGTATCTCTTTCCACTTTTCCAAAATAGAAGCAAGATCAGAAGCAAGCAGTCTTTTATCAATTTTCCGAGGAACATTTTAAAGCACTTGTCATGCAATTATACAAATATTGCGTCCATTATTCTTGTGTTGTTAACGGAGATAGCCATTTTGCACATAAGTTGCCTTAAAATGCTGTCTAATCATGTTTTTTGGGTGCTAATTGAGGAAGAATTGTTGGCTCAAGAAGACTTTGACTTCTCAAAAGTAATACTGTGGAATTTTTGATATCTGCCCAAAGTGACCAACTACTTCAGTGCTGCAATGAAGTGTTAGTGACATTTTAGCAGTATACTGTCCAACGGAACTCAGCTATGGTTTGTACACATAATGCAAATGAGTTATTTAACCATATTATTACTAAGGGAGCTGACATTGTACAGGCTGGAAATAAACAAGATCAACTCAGCAATGAATAATATCAGTGAGATATTGGAAAACCTGAAGAATTAATAGTACCAAATCATCAATATTTCCATGCTCCATTAAGATTCCCATTTAATACTGCAAGTGGATGAGTTCATTGTAAAAAGTTGGTATCCATTCCCACTGGGAAGTTTGTCAATAAGTGTTGGTTGGTGTAGCAGTTAAAATCTGCGTAGATTGCACATCAAAGTAAAACTGAAAATGTTGCTCTGTAAAAGCGACATTTGAGTTGAACAGTGTCACAGATTACAAGAAGCATGAGATCTGGCAGTCTTATTTTCTTGTACAATTTACCATGAAATATCATGTTCATTACTTCTGGGCCCCAGGTGTTCCTATGGCTCTCAGCAATGTTAAATTCTTGAACTAATTTTACAGTTTCTAAATTGGTGGTGGATAGAATGCAATTAATTCATACTTAACAATTCTCATCAAATGAGTAGATGCTTTTTGCTCAGAGTTTGATATTGATTTACTGAACCATGAGTCACATCAAATTTTTATTTTTAAAGCTGAATAATTGATGAGATCCATGGTGGCATTACCAATAACATTACTAATGTAATCCTTAATGTGTTTTGACAGCCCTACTGTATAGGATTCATCATGCCCTTCTCTTTGTGTCATTCATTGGTGATAACCTACTTACAGTCCCTGTAAACACTGGCAGATTTGAGATAAAGATACAAAATAAAGCACATGATATACTTTCTTGAATAAATATGATAGAAGCAAAAAACTTTAATATTTAGTCATATGTGTTGAAATTTATACACTTAAGATAATATTTCTAAAACTTTGTCAATTAATTTATTAGTTTTATTTTAGTTTGAGTTTTTGATTTATTTTCTTTTCTTTTAAGTTTTTGTATTTTTATTGCACGTTAACCTTGCAAGTACTGTATCCAGTATTTGTCATGACTAGTCTCCGTCATAATTTGAAGAAAAGTGTTAACCAAATTATTTTGAAGTCTTAATATCTTTGTTATAGCAACAGGCAAAAGATTGTCGTGTGTGATGATCCCAACTGATGGTAATACTGGACAAGTCAGACATCTGAGTGAAACCTGGCTTGTTAGATGATAAGTTTTAATTTTGTTTGTCATAGTTTGGTCACCATGGCAATCAGTCACTAAACATAATCACATGAGGCTGCCAATGTTCTTTAACAAAAGAACACTAATTTACAGTACAAAGAGAAAAAATTGTTGTGTTTAAATTTGGACATATGTATAAGACAATTTAGAATGGTCTTAGCATAAACAGCAAAAAGATTCAGCGTTTTCCCAGCAATACCCCTCACAGTCGCTTGGTCCCAGTGGGGTGTCAATCCTACCCTACCACTTTAATTTCTTATTCAAATGATTCTTTCCAGCCCTTATCCGCAGACTGCTGAAGACATCATTTCATCTCTTAGGCCCTGAAAACTTCTCACCTATTCTGCTAGCCTGGAAATTTGTACTGAAAACTATAAAATTCATTTTTCTTCTATTTGTAAATCCAAGTTCCCAAATAATAAGAATATATCACACATGCAAGTGTGGTATAACTTGTAGGTTTTTAGAACAGTACTTCTTAGGTTAACATCGTACTTCCATGTTAGGATATCTTACCAATCTTTTGGGAAAATTTAGGTGTTAAAATTGCAACGGCATTGCAAAGTTTCATGGTAGAATGACGATACCTTAACAGCTAACAATGTTCAATGTTTCAAATGCCAACTACAAATTTAACTATTTTATATATGTATATAAAGAAGCACAAAAGTTATTGATTACTATGCAATGTATGTATACATATAAAATACATTGCATAGTAATGAATAACTTTTGTGCTTCTTTATACAGCACAGCTTTCCCTCCCAGTCCCCAATGTAGACAATATTAGTAACAGTTAGCCTTCTTCAGGTGTTGCCCTTCCCTCCCTAAGTCTGATGTCTTTATTCTGCCCTGAAAAAAATCTGAATTTGACTTCACCATTCTTGAAACTACCATCCGAAATCCAACTTCCCACTCCTCTCCAAAGTACTTGGCTGTGTTTTCACCTCACAAGTTCATGCTTACCTTCACCAGAACTGGATCAGATTTCCACTGCTACTACAGTATCAGGGCTTCTAACTCTAACCTTAACTCTAACTTTTCAAAGTCCAGATTCTAAGAATACATAGGGTCAAAGGGCTGAAAAATGGCAAATAGAGTTCAATATAGGCGACCTTATAGAAATCTATAAAATCGTGACTGGTATAGATGGGGTTAATTATAGGTGTCTTTCCCCTAGGGTGGGGAATTTCAAGACTAGGGGTCACATTTTTAAGGTGAGAGGAGAGGGATTTAAAAAAGACATGCGGGGCAAAATTTTTACATAGGGGGTGGTTCACATGTGGAATGAATTTCCTGAGGAAGTGGTAGATGTGAGCACAATTACACTGTTTAAAAGACATTAGAATAAGTACATAAATAAGAAAGGTTTGGAAGGATATGGGCCAGGAGCAGGCAGGTGGGACTAGTTTAGTTTGGGGATTGTAGTCAGCGTGGGCTTGTTAGACCAAAGGATCTGTTTCCATGTTGTATAACTCTATGACATCCTATGCAACTTCAATGGGGGTAAGGTTTCCTACCTCAACCTGTCTGCAGTCTTTGACTTAGAAGACCACACCATCTTCTTGTGATGTCTCTCCACTGTCATCTAGCTAAATAGCACTGCTGTCACCTGAGTGCATTCTTAGCTCTCTGTTTGTAGTCAGAGTATCACTTGCAATGGCTTTTCTCCTGTTCCTGCTCATTACCTCCATTATCCTCAAGGACCTATCTTGGAGAAAGGCCAGGGGAGTGGAGAGTATTTCAAGAAACCTAGCAGAAACAAAGTTAGAGTTTTGATCAGAGTGTGTTTAAAGCAAATAACCAAAGGGCAATTGGATAACTCTCTCAAAGAGCTAGCACACACACACTGGGTTGAATAGCCATGTTCTTAACTTTGTGGTTCTGTGGATGTGCATAAATGTTTTAGTGTGCAGACTTCTATCACTATCAAGAAATCTATTTTGAGTCTACTTTATGTATGTGGAAGAGCTACTCTGTTTATTCTACATTTCATTGTGAAATACCTTTATTACTGGTTTTGCTTGCATTAAAGGTTTGAAAATTTATATCAGTAACCACTGAAGCTCCATTAGCTCTTCAGTTGCCAGGCAACTGCTTAACTATCAGGACATACATGTTAGTATTGTTCTCAATATAGGTTCATACTGACAGAAATCGTTGGTGAATCTGGTAAGGTTTTTGCTTTTAACTGTGTGCGGTGCTAACATGTTTGAATTTATTGTGGTTTGAACTTGAGGGTCACAGATTATACTAAATAATTTTTAAAAATCAAATGACTTCAGTGCAGCTCTGTGAGCTTTTTATAGTAGTTTAATGGACTGTTGCAACATGAAAAAGCCTTGAGCTAATTGCTGGGCTATCACACAAACTAGTACACACAGCGATGAAGTTGTATTTCAAGAAACCTAGCAGAAACAAAGTTAGAGTTTTGATCAGTGTGTTTAAAGCAAATAACCAAAGGGCAAGACTTTCCCAGTGACCTTCAAGGCTCACCCTCAGAATCAAATAGGGATCAGAAACCCACACTGTTTGGACAGGAGAAATTCGCCTGTGATTCTCTCCAAATTGGCCAGAAGGACCCGTCAAATCAAAAGCAGTGGCAGACTGCCCTTGCAGCTATGTGAGAGAAAGGGCAACTCACCTTCTCTCCAACTTTAAAAGCGAGTTTTTTTTTAAAATTTATGAATTTTATTAGCTGGGCCACTATGGCATCAGTGCAGGAAAAAAAAATCTTTCAATAAGTGGCCAGCAACTGCAGCTGGTGATGAGGAAGGGTCTCTAAGCCTGCCTGAAGCACCACCCCAACCTCCAGTCTGATTACAGGATGTCATCTCCAGTCACTCGCCCTGTTTCCAGCTGCCTGGTGGAGGGGTTCGGGAGCGGCCAACTGGAGAATCCCAGTTAACTTCCAACAAAAGGCTTTGAGTGGACATTAACTATATTGATTTGCAATGCACCACTTGCATGTGGATAGTTCTTCTGTATCCCCCATCCCTGTACCATTTTATATCCCCTCTCCTGGAGAGTCAAAATTGACAAATGCCAACCTGAAAGCATTCTTGGCATCTTCACACAAATGCATTTATATGTGTATGTGCAGCTTTCCCCCTCAGTTGGCTATATCATATCAGTGTTAAGGGGAGTGCAAGCACTATACTTTCAAAATCAAGCAGGAAAATCCTGAGACATCTTTTAGGAGGAGTCAGTTTAATAGGCCAAGTCATTCTATTACTGCTGAGCTATCTGTTTAATTCCAGCACCCTGCCCTTATTCCTCCAGGCACAAGTGTCAATGTTGCAAATCAGCCAAAAGTGGAAGGTAAATATGGAAAGGTTCAAGCAGTGATCAGGTGATGTATTTTTTTAATTCACTCTTGGGAAGTACGTATCACTGGCTGGGCCAGCAATTAATGCCTATCCTTAATTGTTCAGAGGGCAGTGAAGAATCACACACATTGCTGCAGGTCTATAGTCTTGTGTAGGCCAGACCAGCGAAGGAGGGCAGATTTTCTTCTCTAAAGGACTTTGGTGAATTAAATGAGTTTTTACAACAATCAGCAATGGTCACCATTAGACATTTTCTGTAAAATATGTAAGGTGTATATGAAATGAAGTTAGTGATTAGTGATTAGCATTAGTGATTAATCAATTGCAATACACAAATCAAATAGCATATGCCATTAAATAACAGGATGCAAGTTCCTTAATAGCCTGCACACCTTCCATAGTTGTGGCACCAGCAAATGCAGCCTTTGAGTTAAAAAAAAATCTGGCAACATGATAGAGCTGGGGAATCAGCACACTGCCCAACAATTCCACCTGTCTTCATGTCTGCCTTCACTGGGGCTTAGAATTTAGCTGGTACTTACAGAAGTGTAAGGTTGTTGTGGAATCTCAATCTGCCACCCAGCTTCAAACACCCAGGTGTGAAATTAGCATGGCAAATCTAAAACCAGTTACACATTACATTAGAGATACATTGTAACAGTGTCACTTCACCGACTGCGAAGCACTTTGGACTCCCTGAGGCCGTGAAAGGGTGCTTTATAAATATATGTCCTTCTTTCTTTATACTAAACAACCTGATATTTATCTCTGTTCATTTCACATGGAGTTGGATATTAATGCCCTGTTGAAGAGCTGAAGTCTGTCAGAATATTAGTTTTCTTGCCCAGCGTAAGTTGTTGGACACAATCTATCGGAAACTGCCACAAATAACCTAACAGATCTATACAGCGTCAGAGAGAAATTTCCTTTGTTGCATATCACTGGCAGCACTTGACCAAATCTCCACATCTTCATTTCCCTCAGAGGTAGACGAAGTGGTAAAGGGAGCAATGCTGGCCTACACCATTTGATAATTCTTTCCACAACATTTCTGATTGGTGTTGAAAGCTAGTATTCCTTTTAAGGCAAAGTCGGATTTGTGTAGACAAATATACTTGGCTTGTTTGGACACAGAGAAAAGTGCACAAACCTGCAAAAATATGACTGTGAAAATGATTTTGCATTGCCAGAAAATTCTGTTGGGACAGTGCAAATAATATGGCCTTCTACCCAATCTTCTTTGCCTAGTCTATGCAACATGTAATGTATTGAGATGCATCCTTCAAAAAAAAGATGTGTCTGCTATTTTTACTTCTGCTTTTTTATGGCTTCAGTCTCTCCCAATAGAAATGATTTAAATTATGGTTTGAGTAATAACACAGTTTCTTGGTGAAAAGGCAAAAAAAAAGTCACTTTTTTTGGCCTCATTGCATTGTTGAAATGTCTCTAAGCACTTCAAAATGAAGTTCTTATTTCAGGATGCTGAAGCTGTAGTTATGTAGCCAGTGGAGCAGTTGTTCTTTGGCAGTTACATCCCACAGAGATGCCATTGATACACTATTTGTCATTTTGTTTCAAAAGCAGTTGAATGGCACCCAGGGACATGAAGTGAAGACAAACATGCTTGCAGGCATTTGACAAGACATGGGGCAAATTTTGCAAATTAATAGGGCAGACAAATGAAGAAATAAAGGATAAACTTGCATTTAAGACTACTACTTCTCTTTAGGACAGCCCAATTTTTTTTTGATGTAAAATCACAGGTGTTATATTGGCACAGTTGGGTAAGGTTATTAAGCCCGTTTTAGCACATCTATTCACCATTTTAAAGGTTGCACTTTGCTAGTGTGCCACCTTCTCCTTGAGTTCTCTGCCCAAAGGCAGCTTGAACCCACAGTGCCATGACCTCGGTTAGGACAAAGAGCCAGGTTACAAATCCATTCCAGCAGAGCAGAAACAAGGAACTAACCCTGGGCTGTTTTTCACATCCCAAAGAGCTACTGCGCAGTTATAAAAAATGGTATTTTAAACTCATGCTTGAAACTTACACACATTTTGAGGCAATGGGCAATCTGAGAACTGACTGAACCCCATCTTACTTCGCCAGAAAGACCTGATTGTGGTGTTCCCCAACTGCGCCTCAGCAGCAGCTGCCCCAAGCTTTAATGAGTCCCTCAGCATGTAGTCCTGAACCTTGGAATGTGCCAGTCTGCAACACTCAGTCAAGGTCAACTCTTTACTTTGGAAGACCAACAAGCTTCGGGCAGGCCAAAGTGTGTCTTTCACTGAGTTGATAGTCCTCCAGGCACAGTCGATGTTTGTCTTGGTGTGTGTCCGTAGTCATACAGTCCTGCATCACAGACCTGTTTGGAACGAACCTCAATAAAACCTACTGCATCTCTTCCAGACCTTATTTGCAAAGGCACAGTCCAGAAGGAGTCTCTTCCCTCCTGCAGACAATTTGAGGGCAGCATGTTGCAGTGGAGCATGAAATATCTGCCAGTGCCCTTCTCACCACCAGCCAATCTTTATCTTGGTGCCTTTTGGGAAGCTTTGGCAATGAGGCCTGCAGATACAGTTCATCTTGGACCTCAAGATGAAGTGGAAGATGGCTTGGATGACTGCAGCGGCGCAGGCTCAGGGAATAGGCCAGACCTGTGCCAGATACAACAACACCATGAGTACCTCACATCTGATGACCAGGTTTTTACCCAAAATGGAGCAGAAGCAGTGCTGCAATTTGCCCAGTTTCCATCTCACCTCTGGCAATACATTCCTCCCAAGTTCTTGCGCATGCCATGGCCCCTCCAAACCATATTCCCAGCACCTTCAGAAATTCTGACCTGACGGTAAAGGGGATAAAGGATCAGTCGGTCCAGTCCGCAAAGAACATGGCCTCGCTCTTGCCTTGATTTACCTTGGCTCCCAAGGCCAGTTTGAACTGGTCACAGATGCTCAGGAGTTTGTACATTGACAACGGATCCAAGCAGAAAACGGCAACGTCATCCCTATATAAGGAGGCTTGGACCTGCAGGCCTCCGCTGCCTGGAATAGTCACCCCTCTCAGGCTCGCAACCTTCCTGATAGACTCAGCAAAAGGCTCTGTACAGCGCACAAACAAGGCAGGAGAGAGTGGGAGACCTGCCTAACTCCAGATTTCATCGAAAAGCTTTCTGATTTCCACCCATTGATTGAGACTGCACTAACAATGCTGCTATAGAGCAGTCAGATCCAATTGACGCCCTCTGCAAAGTCCATTTTGCAGAGCACGTCCTATGTGTAGGTATGTGATATCCAGTAAAGGACCTTCTCCTGTTCCAGATTGATGAGGCAGGCATCCACACGCCTGCCTCCACATAGATAATCGTATCCCTGAGGACCACGAGACTCTCAGAGATCGTCTTGCCCAGTACAGCACAGGTTTGGTCGGGGGGAATCACCAATCTCAGAGCGGACCAGACCCAGTTGGCAAGGCCCTTGGACAGGATGTTGTAAGCCATATTCAACAGTGAATTAGTAGCTAATTTCTAATTTCCTCCCACTCTCCCTTCCGCTTGTAGATGAGGGTAATGATATCCTTCCTCGTGGATTCACACATGCTACCTGCCAGAAGCATACTGTCGTACACCTATAGTAGATCCTGCCCAATCAAGTCCCACAGAGCCAAATACAACTCGGCTGGTAAGCAGTCCCTTCCAGGAGTTTTGTTCTTTTCTAAGTACGCGAGGGCCTTGGTCAGCTCATCCAGAGATAATGGCTGGTCCAGCCTCTTCCACATCTAAGACCTTTGTCATAGAGGACAGGAACGACTGGGAGGCATAGCTGTTTGTGGGCTTTGTGCCATACAGTCTGGCATAAAAGGATTTTCTGATCCTCAGAATGTCAGACTGAGATGACATTACTAAGCCATCTTCTTCCTTTAGGCTGCAGAGCTCAGAGCTGTCTCTGAGAACCTTCTGAAAGAAGAAATGTGAGGCCACCCTACCCTGGACTCTGGACGGGAAGATTATCTTGGAGGCCTCTAAGACAAAGAGCAAGACTCGCTAGCTCTTCACCTCCTGTAGATCCTCCTTGACATCAATCCTCATTGTCTGCAGCAGGCGTAAGTTCTGTGTGCTTTTCTGGAGTTTGGACAGTTTTCACCATCTTTCTCTTGCCTTCTAAACATCTTTGAAAATGAAAGTCCTCTTGATGTTCCCCTTTACCTGTTCCCCACCAGTTTACTAAAGACTCAAAAAGGGGTTTTATGGTTCTCCAACCTCAATGTTCTAAGGTCAACAATTTCATGTTGCCGGCCCATTTGTCGTTCTGACAGTCAGCCGGCAGGAGGCAATGGTCAGAGAAGAACATCAGCTTGACATTGGTGGATCAGACCAAGAATGCCTAGGACACAAACAGCAAATCTGTCCTGGAGCAGATAGACCCACCAGGCTGTGACCAGGTCTCTCTATGCTGTGTTCTGTCTGCAGGGGTACTGAAGATGTTGTGCAGCTTGGCATCTTTAACTGTTTCCATCAGAATAAACCCTGTGCTGTTGGCACCAATCTGATTCACAGCAGCCATCCAGTACACTGAGCCAATTAGATACCCCAAATGTCAAAGTTGCTATGACAACTTACACTTGTACATGTATGTTATCTGGAACAATGGATGGTGATGGTAAAGCCTCCAATTTGTTTCCACAACATAGCTGTCCAAAAACCTCTCCTGCTGTTACCATCTGGCATTGACATATATTGGAAAGATTAATATGTTACACTCAACCTATTTGGCCACCTTATGAATGCACCCACTTTGACCTTCAAGCCCTTGGGTGGATCTTGAACCTGGAGTTTCTAGCTTAGAGGGAGGACTATACTCCTAGATCTCGCATGCTATCTATCTGAAACATATCCAAGGTTCTTTTTCACCACTTCCCAATCAGGATGTATTGAATGCCCTTACCACGATAAAGAAAGGGCTGGAGGTAGTGCTCCCTGTGAGGGTATGACCAATCCCCTAACCCCAGCAGTGAGAAAGCCCATTAAGTCCAGGTCCAAGTAGCCACTTAAGAGCTGACCGGTGAGCTTCTTAGTGTACCTGACCCTCAGTGCTAAAGACCACAAAAATGCCAGCCAATCAAGGACTGTAAAATCCTGGGAGCAAGAGATCCTGGCTGTGAAGCCATAATGGGCTACAATAGTCAGTGGGTGAGTCCAGAGTGGGATTTTGCAGGCTAGGGGATTTGCAGAGTTGGAGGCAAGGGCAGGAGGCTGCGTTTCAGCATGCGCTCAATGACATTTAGATTGGGACAAATGGAGATCCACCCATTCCTCTCCATAATGCAGAAATCAGGTCACCCTAGCTTCTCTGTCAGGAATGCAGCCGTTCTCTTCACCCTGCCAGGCAAGCAGGTAATCAGGCTATCGTCCTTGAGTGGCTACTCACTGAACACATAAGGGCCTTAACTGGGTAACATGCCAAGAAAGTCTTCCCTGGACGGTCCTGCCCAGAACGTATTGCTGAGGTGGTGGGATGGTTGTGGCTATCTTTGTTATTGCCAATCTGCCCAATTATTTGCTCTTCACACCAACTACACCAACCGCATGTAAGGAGGGGAAATCGCACCCCTTTCTTATGAATGCCCCAAATTTTCCTTTCACCAATTTTCTTTTAGTTTCTTTATGTGTTTGAAACTAATGCTCTGGATTCACCTTATCCATGTTGTGTAATACTTTGTGTATTTCTACAAGTTATTGGAAGAAAGAAAATGTAGCAAGCCACATTTTCAACAATTCTCAAAAGGAGATAAAGTATTTCTGTGACAATGTGGAGAAGGTTCAAAGAGCCAAATGGACTTCTCACTCTTCTAAAGGTGTCTCTTACTTCACTATGATAATTATATTCTTTTATTAATTTAAGAGCCAAACTTTGAAAATTACTTGAATTCCACAATTTCCAATGAAATTTTGAGATTAGGCAAAATCCTTGGGCCACCCTATCTGCCGGACTTCAATTTCTTACAATTAATGTGTAGACCTTGAATTTTAGCCAACATAGTTTTGATGGCAAATGATGAATGGAAAATGCAGTGTTTTTAATATTTAATTAACAGCATAATGCACATTATGCAGCCTATTGCTTATTCATAGTGATAAGTCATTAAAGAATGATTACAAGAAATCCTTTTAATTTGACCTTCAACCTCTTTGAAAATAGTTAGATTGTTTTAGGCCCATTAATTTTTTGTTGAAAAGGATCCTGAGAATGCCAGACTGAATATTCTGGGCCATTGGCTAACTTTACAACAGAATTGCTGAACATTTGCTGAAATTCCTCAGAGCTAGAGTCAAGAGTAATAAAATAGTTGTATTTAGAAAGAGTGACAAACCTGATCCGAACAACACATTCAGAAGATGTACCTTCTGTCTCAATGAAAGCCAATACTCTACAAACATCCTCTATGGCCCTTTCAGCATTGTAGATAATTAGTATCTGGTACCGGGTCCTCTTTAACAGCAATTAATGAGTCTTAAACAATCTCATGATCAAAAAGTCAAGCAAGTTCTTCAGAAAAGGATGGAGGAGTATTGATTGTTTCAATCCAATTAGGAACTGATTTTTTTTTTAAAAAGAGATATGAATTTCCCACTGATTTATGCAAAAAAATTATGCAACAGGATTTCATATTAAAGGACCTTTGTTGTAACAAACAAACTAAAATCAACATCAACTAAACATCCTTTAGTATGCATTTAACATACTAAACATCAGAAAGGTATTCCCTATTATTTAATACAACCAGAAATCCCATGCCATATTTATGCTTTACAACAGACACACAGCAGAGATGTAGCCATGTATGCAATATCCGAAGATCCTTCTGACTTCAAGATTTCTTTTCCCTACCCCACCAAGTTGGAGTTCCCAGGATCTTTTTAAAAGATCACTTGACTCAATCTTCTGAGCGTGATTGAATGGACTTCCTGTAGCAAAGCACCATCTGGTGACTCTTTAATCTTTCAATCCCCACAAGTCTCATTGCTTCCTACAGTGAATCCATCTTCCCCAGCACTGTGCTTAGTGGTTAACACAAAAACACAGTTATTTTCCTCTGATAACAAGCATGGGGCTGGATGAACACAGCAGGTCAAGCAGCATCATAGGAGCAGGAAAACTTGACGTTTCGGGCCTAAACCCCATGCTTGTTATCTCGGATTCTCCAGCATCTGCAGTACCTTTTATCTCAGTTATTTTCCTCTGTTGGGTGCAGCAGCACTGGTTTTGGGCATTTTCCCAAATCTCTGCCTGGCAGAATCTGTGATTCTGTGTACAGTAAGACCAAGTGCCTCCTCCTTTATGTTCCGGTGTTAGAAGTTGTATCTTATATTCAAGACATTTTGACCTGAGCCTCTGTTCTGATAACAACAAATCAAATAGGTTTGTCACTGGGAAGATTTTGTAGAAGGTCATGTCCCCCATTCCACGACATTCTGGCCCACTTTAAATTAAAAGAAGACAATTACTTAAAACAGAACCATCAAGTTCAGCACTTGCACCACAATGCAGCAAGAATAGCTTAATTATCAATACTTACTATGGATCTTGAAAGAGAAATTGTACTAAACAAAATGAATTCTCAAAAAT
The DNA here is from genome assembly GCA_024137785.1 of Ginglymostoma cirratum. NCBI lineage: Eukaryota > Metazoa > Chordata > Chondrichthyes > Orectolobiformes > Ginglymostomatidae > Ginglymostoma > Ginglymostoma cirratum. The sequence goes on along the minus strand of JAHRHZ010000088.1, from coordinate 12,779,687 downwards.
AGTGATATATTGAATTGTGATATTCCTTATCACACCACCCACAAATAGCTGAGCCTATATTCTTTAGAGAAGTGCAGACCAAGCAGTTCAATTGAGATGTATTTTATAACAAAAGGCCAAACACTGAAGCAAAATATTGTGGATGCTGGACTTCTGAAGTGAAAAGACTATGCCTTGTTTATGCAGGAAAATAATTTCAGTTGGATCGATAAATGGTGAACAATAATAATAATAATTACAACTTGCATTTATTTGTGCATTTACTAAAGTAAACGTCCCAAAATGGGTCAAAGATGCATTGTCAAAGATAATTGGGCAGAAAATTAGATGTAGTTTATTAGTACAGGTGGTTAAATGTTTGGCCAAAATGGCAAGTTTTAAACAGCACCTAAAAAGAGAGAGATTTTTAAGGAAAGACTTCTAGAGTTTCCAGCCCAGATAACTAAACCCACAGTTGACAACGGGACACCAAAAATTCAGGTGGTGTAAGAGGCCAGAATTGAAGGAATGGAAGTTATATAAGAGCAAAAATAGGTGGGAGATTAGGTAATTACTTTATCTCAGATAATGTTAGATCTATTATAGATGTTTGGAACAGCTTACTAGCTTTTGTGATGAACAGATTTGTTTCATATTTTCAAGAAGCAGCTGGACCTGTTTCAGGCTTGAGCTGAAATCTCTTCTTACAGGAGGTAGGTGTCTTGTAAAACAACAGAATTACTGCAGTCTCCTAAATAATCTTCAGTCACATAAAACATATTAAGAAGAATTTTTGAGCTTAGTTTTTCCAATTTGGACAGGGTTTTTGTCCACTTGGTCCAGATTTTCCGACGGCGAGATAGTCATTATCCCAGCATTGATGGGAATTGCACTCGGGACCCTGCAGAATCCCTGTCATAGCAGTCCCTGAAGAAATTGCCTGGGAAACTGAAGATTTCACCAGTCAATCCCCCATACCTAGATCATCCAAAAAGTCTGCTTTGGAGACTCAAGAGAGTCCTGATAAAATTAATGAAATTAGTTATAAAGAAAACGTTAGACGATTAAATACATATCTGACTCCTGAGTAACTGTTAAGCTGAACCAATATTTAACTCACACATTCCCAACTACAGCACTCCCAGATCATTTACACCCCAGATTGACTCAACATCGCCTAGTATCCGACTCCCATTCCTCCTTATTAGACTCAACTCTACCTGATCGAACCTGAGGATGACCTGAATGGAATCTCCTCTTAGAAATGTAGAGCTCCCTTCCTTCATTAGAAAAATAAAACTGGAGTGGCAGCTTGAATGAGATCCCTCAGAAAATCCAGGCATTTATTTCACCACCTCCAGGACTGCAGGGGGTATGGAGTATATTAAGAATGTGGAAACAGGAACGTAGGGTTTAGGAGCAGAAGTAGGCCATTTGATCCTTCATGCCACCTTTACCACCCAATACGATCATGCCTGATCTGCTTGTAATCTCAATTCCACTTTCCTTTCTGCCCCGTCTCCCAAAAACCTTGGCTCCCTTGTCTATCAAAAATCCTTCTAACTCTGCCTTAAATAGAGAATTCCACATACTAACTTTCATCTGAGAGGAAAAACATTTTAATCACCATCTTAAAACAGAGACATCTGATTCCTAAACTATGGCACCCAGTTCTAGATGTTTCATACCCCAATCTCCACATGATGAATTAGGCAGCAAAAGACTTTCAGAGATTTACATGAGTTTTATTTTAAATCTATAATTTAGCGAATTTCTACCTTTTCCTTCTGGTCCCTTTCCTTTTCCAGGATCCCCCACACCGCACTGCAGAAGAACTCAACTCCTTCTTCATAAAGCAGATCTATATTTCTGTTTGGTTTTCATTATGTTTTGCAGGTATGGCCTTTGAATGAGTTTGTAGTTCCATCTGAAAAATGTAATAAAATGGCTATGTGACATGTGTCAGGTGAATTATGCAAGGGATTAGAAGCCAAGTACATATATTGAGAAGAGATTAAATAGGGAAATAAGATTGGCATAGTGAGAATACAGATATAGAATGGCTGTTGACATATGAGGGAACCTAAAATCCTCCTGCAGGAATGTAACACACAAAAAAAGCAAGTGGATGGTAAAAGGCTGGATGAGCCCTATTAGAGACAAAGCGGTTGATGTATGCTCAGAGGTGTACAGCAAGGCTAAAAAACCAAAGCTTTATATTGGTTTTCATTAGAGAAGAAAATGATCAAAAAATATTCGTGGAACCAAATGTGTTACAGATCATGGATGGAGTGAAAACTAAAGAATAGATTAGATTTACAAGGCTGATTACACATAAAACCAGTATGTCTCGGGCTGCTAAAAAATAGTTGGGATGGAGATAGTGGAAGGATTTTCAATAATTATTTAATCATCCCCAGATACCAAGGAAGTGCCAAAGGATTGGAGAGTAGCAAATGTAGCATCTCTGTTCAAGGTAGTCATGGTAATGAGAGCAAGGTAGGTAAGGTAATCAGAGGAAAATTAGTAGGCACTTGGAGAGGTTTGACAAAGGGACCTAGGGGTTCATTTGCACAGATCTTGTGGCAGGACATATTAAGGAGACATTTGCAAAACATATGGGATTTCGAGCTACTCTATTGGAGATATTGAGTACAAAAGCAGCAAGGTTATACTGAACTTGTGTAAAACACTGTTTAGGCCTCACCGAGAGCAGTGCATCCAGTTCTGATCACCACAATTTATGATGGATGTTAGGGCCCATGAATGGCTAAAGGCTAAACTGGGCCATAATTGCTTGACTTCCCTCCATCTCCTCTATTAAGTAGCAGAGTGACTTGGGCAATTTTCCAATATAAAGGAACAGTTCCTGAAGGGACAGAATATCAGAAGATTGGTCTTGACCTTTTTAACAGTGGCATTGATTCTGCTCTCATAAATTGTCCAACTTGATACTCCTAAATATTTCTACCAAACCTGACTTTCACAGAAATGCACAGCAAGCATCCATCAGGGAACACATCAGGGAGTAGCAGAGAGTTGGGGGAAGGCAAGATACACCTCTTTTTATGGCATTAGATGTCATATAGTAAGTGTAAAAGTTCAGGTTTAATGTTAGTGAATTCATAAATGGATGAATAGACAGGTATGTGAGTTGGGTAAGCAGATAAGTGGGGAGGCGGGTGAGGTAGGTGTGCTTATGTGAGTGAACTAGTTAAGGACGAACTGGATACACAGGTAGGGTAAATGCGGAGGTAAGTTAGTAGGTGAGCGTGGTGAGTAAGTGGTCAGCAGGATAGTTGGGTGAATGGTTAGTTTGATCAAATTATTCAGAGTTGGGTGATTGGAAGGGATGGTTGTGTTGGGGAGAGGTAGTGTTGTGTTGGAAAGGTATTCGGATTTGGTTAGGAGGATAATCTTGTGATCGTGGCTGGTTGGGAGAGGGCTAGTTGGGGTTGGGGTTATAAAGGCACTTGGGGGTAGGGAGTGATTTTGGAGGGTCAATTATGTAATACTCAGATGTTAGTCTAGGTTTTAAACTGCCTGAAATTTCCCGAATATCTCAAATTGAAGATGGGCACAGGGTCCCAGGAATAAGGGAATTATCTAAACAAAGTTGAAGCTTCCTGGCAAATTTCCACATAGGTCTAATATGTTAGGGCTTCCATAGGGTTCCACGTGCATTGTCAGTCATACACATCATCTTTAACAATTCAGAGACCAGAAGATTTGGCTTAACTCAGTTTTCTCCTTCACAGATGCTGCCAGACCTGCTGAGCTTTTCCAGCAACTTAGCTTTTGTTAATGTTGTTGCTGTAGAAGATTTGGCTTATTGGGACAGCTGTAATCATCTCACGTATTTCCTTTGAACTTTCAAATGAAAGCCATCAGGTCCTTAAATTTTGCCACACTTTAGTGACATTATCTTCTTCATTACTGTTAATTTTCTTAATTAATTTTGGTAGATCCCCGACCTTGACTCGGTATTGGTTTCCATACAATGTCTGACATATTGACATCTTGCTCTGCTGTAAACACTGATGCAAAGTAATTATTTAGCATAAAAGAGAGAACAAAAACAAAGAAATGCAAATGCAGTAAATCAGAAACAAAAACAGAAATGCTGGAAAACCTCAGCCTTTCTGACGGAATCTGTGGAATGAAAACTGAGGTAATGTTTCGGGTCCAGTGACTCTTCTTCAGAAGTTCTTAACAACATGCATATATGGTGCAGCGTTTAAGCAAAGCACAACAATTTGGATGACATAATTCTGATGTGCATGTTTTACTCAGTTGTTCCTGAAATCTGCTGTTCAATTTGCTGTCTCAATAGCAGTGAGAGCTAAGAGCTCCTTTCAGCTTAATATTTTACTGCAAAGTACTGACAGTGTTATCAGGTACGGACACTACATCACTAATGAAAAATAAACGTAGAACTCTACTTATAATCAATTGTCTGTTGGTGCTCATGTTAAGTGCATAATTTCACATCTAACGTGTAGATTCAGGTTATTTTAAGTATGATTAAAATCCATTTTGAGAAACTTAATGTACAAGAGGAACATGTTTCGGTGGGCTAAATGACCTTTACTCAATTCTGGAGATGTTTAAAATCCTTATGTGCCACTTATGTCAAAGGGTCATAAAAACTTAGAGCACAAAAATCTTTCTTATTCTGGTACAATGAAAAGGTACCCTCAATATTCTATTATATAAACCCTAGATTAAAAAAAGATGCACAACTAGAAGTGGTTAAGCAGAATTAACTGCAGCAATAGTTTTAGTAGAGCCAATGCATTTAAAGCTGATCATGTTGCTGGATCTAACCCAGAGGGTAATCCAGAACATGCAGTCACAACAATTGTTATACTCAATTGCTTTGGAAAAAGACCCTTGACGTTCATTATATGTTATCAATAATTTGGCTTTGGGCAGTAATTGAGTCAGTTCTCAAGTTTACTAATGAAACAATTAAGTCCACAAGGGTCGGTAGTTTATACTGGATCAATAAAATACAGGCTATTTTAGACAATTTAAGAGAATAGACTCACATGTACATGATATCATTTAATGTGAAAAAAATGTAAACATCCTTTTTGAGCTAGGAAACTCCAAGTATATTTATACGATATGGACAACTATGGAGACATCGAGACAAAGACTTGGGGGTGATCGCTGATCACTAAATTTTACAAGGAGAGCGGGGTATTTCCTGAGGTGAGTTTTGAGGTGGGGCAAGCTGTTTGATCAGGGGGAAGGGTGCCTGATGGGGAATCCACTGTCTTTCTACTGTTCAGGCTCTGGGAGGCAGGGCAGAGAATGGCCTGCCTGACCAGAAGCCAGTGGAGAGCCTCAATCCACCGCTGTCACAAGTATTAAACCAACAGTAGCCAGAAGACTGAACATAAAGGGAGGCCACCCAACAATCCTGTTGGATTTGCCAGCAACCTAACAGAAGCGCTCAGAGTGGGATGCAGTATCGGGAATGGATGGACCTGGTGAAAACTAATTCCCCCTTTATTTCTGACAAAGCTCTTCCCTCCCCTCACTGGTAATCCCTATCACAGTGACAGTTAGGTCTATCAGAGGATCAATAGCCAGTCTCTCCTGCGGGCCTGTGTCCTATACAAGCAGAGGCCAAGCAAAGTGGCAATGTTTCCTGCCATTGTCTTACAGACCAGTAGGTTTGGGGATCATGATTTTTGCCTGCTCAGGTTCTGATTGAGTTGGAAGCCAGCACTGTCCAGGTGAGAGCCTGATTGTTTGCTAATTGTCTAAGGCCTCTCGAAGAGAAGATACATGCTTTCCATTCATTCTCCAAATCCATGAACAAGAGCCCCATTGTACTCCCTAAATTCTGCCTATCACTTCCACTTCTGGACACCATATTTAGAGGTGGTGATGGCTTTCGAGAGGGTGCGAAAAAGATTTATTAGGTTGGTTCCATGGATGGATGTAGAAATATGGAAGATTGTTCTCCTTGGAGGAGAAAGGTTGAAAAGAGATTTGAAGGTGTTCAAAATCAAGAGGTCTCGATAAAATAAAGGGAAAATATGCTTTTGATGATCAAGATCTAGGAGACACTGATTTAAAGTAGTTGGCAAAGGAACCAAAGTTGGTATGGGGAGTACCTTTACTTCACACCACAAGTGCTGAGGATCTGGAATGCGCAGTCTGAGAGGATGTTGGAGGTGGATGGTGAAGGCAAATACAATTGTGGCTTTCAAAAGGGAGTTAGGTAAGCACCCGAAGAGAGGAAATGCATGGCAAAGATAGGTAAAGGGAAAGGAATATGACCAGCTGAGTTGTTCTTCCAGAGATCCAGCATGGACTCAATAGGCTGAATGCTCTCCTTCTGCGCTGTAACCATTCTGTGATCCTATCGCTGTTTTGCCAATCACCTTAAATCTGTCCCCTCTGGTCGCCAACTTTTCCATAACTAGAACAGTTTCACCTTATTTATTCTGCCAAAACCATTTCTAATAATGTTCATGAGATAACAAGGTGTAGAGCTGGATGAACACCGCAGGCCAAGCAGCATCAGAGGAGCAGGAAGGCTGACGTTTCGGGCCTAGACCCTTCCTCAGAAAATCTTCTGAAAAATTTTCTGAAGAAGGGTCTAGGCCTGAAACGTCAGCT
>JAHRHZ010000088.1:12746842-12772669 GCA_024137785.1 Ginglymostoma cirratum | reverse complement strand
CACCTCTCAGCCCAGCTCTGCAGCTTATCTATGTCCCTCTGTAACCTGCAACATCCTTCCGCACTATCCACAACTCCACCGACTTTAGTGTCATCCACAAATTTACTAACCCATCCTTCTACGCCCTCGTCCAGGTCATTTATAAAAATGACAAACAGCAGTGGCCCCAAAACAGATCCTTGCGGTACACCACTAGTAACTGATTGAGTTACCACTGCTGAGTTGGAAAATTCTTTTCAATTCTGACAATGATGCTGGTGTCATCCGGTAAGATACTTTGAGAATGTCTCGGACAAAATTTGCAGGACATTTTGCTTTTTCTTGAACTGGGAAAGGGAAAATTCAACTCAAATTCAACTCCTGCTCTCCAATGCATTCTGGCAGTGACCTGTTGAGAAGTATGCGTGTGTGAATACTTGTAATCGATACCGATCAGTCAGTAAGCCTAGTACATTTGATTAAGTTCTTTCCTAGACTATTTGGCTAAATGCCACACCATACTATGCAATTTACTCACTGATCTTTGAAGTCTAAGTGCTTCAAAATAACCAGTCCTCCTCCCTGTTTTTATTACTGTGTATTTCCCCTTTTGTAATTGAAGAATTTGGATGACAGATAAAGGATATGTTATGATGGCCTGAGGGAAAGGAGTGACAGCGCAGGTAGATTTTACAAAGAAATTTGGCAGCTTCTAGAAAAGAAATAACTTTCGTGACAGCTTTAGGACCATGAAACTGTGGATGATTGTTGCCACCATGGGAAGGAAAGTAAAAGGTGGGCAGGTGAGGTGGGGTGGATTAGTGGAGATGGGGGACATGGTGGTGGCCCATTGGGTGTAGCGGTGTGGTGAGGGGTTGGTGTGGTGGGATTGGGGAGATGCAGTACTGGGGTGGTCAGCCTTAACAGATGTGATTAGAACTTAAACCCCTCAGGGAAAGGAAATCCTTTCCTTGAGCTGCTGCTAATCTGCAGTGAAATTGTCTCCCCTTACTTGTAGGGGTGCTTTTCTCATTCAATCATGAGGCTGGCTGGTGTGCATTTATTACCTGCCCCTGCTGCTCTTGAGAAGGTAGTGGTGAGCTACCTTCTTGAACTACTGCCGTCCATGTGCTATAAAGGTAGAACCGCAATGCCATAAGGGAGGAAATTCCAGGATTTTGACCTGGTGATGTTAAAGGAAACGGCAGTTGGAAAGTGTAGTCTAAGGATCTATGGTGAATTTCTGCAATGTATCTATTAGCTGCTACTGCTGCTACTAAGCACCGGCCTTAGAGAGACTGGATATTTGTGGATGTGATGGCAGTCAAGCAGGCTGCCTTGTCCTGGATGGGATCAAGCTTTTTGAGTGTTGTTGTTGCTGCACCTATCCAAGCAAATGGGGAGTATGCCATTGTACTTCTGCCTTGTAGATGGTGGATAGGTTTTGGGGGGTAAGTTATTCGCCACTGTATTCCTAACCTCTGATCTGCTCGTGTAGCCAGTGTTTATGTAACAAGTCTAGTTGAGTTTCTGGTCAATGATAACCCCCTGGGATGTTGATAACGGGAGATTCAGTGATGATAACGCCATTGAATATCAAAGGGTGATCATTGAATTGTCTCTTGCTGGACGTGATCTTTGCCTGGCATTTGTGTGATGCAAATGTTACTTGCCACTGTCAGCCCAAGCCTGGATATTGTCCAGGTCCTGCTGCAATTGGACAAGAACTGCCTCAGTATCTGAGGAGTCACTGACACAATGGGAAACCCACAAGACACGGACAAAGCTGCAGTACGGAGTGAAAACTGAATGGGTTAGTCCTTGTCCCGTTGTGGACGTGCTGATTACTGGCTTCAGACCCATCCTGCCTCCAGTGGAGGGATCTCATTGGCAAACCAACCTAACAGCTGCTTTCGAAACAAAAAGTGCCGGAAAGTTTGTTTCTAAAGAATTCATATTGGACTTGAAACATTGCCTTAGTTTCTGTCTCTACAGATGTTGTCAGACCTTCTGAGTTTTTCCAGCACTTTCTGTTTTTATTCCATATTTTCAGCATCTGCAATATTTTACCTTTATCTATTTTCCAGAATTTGCTTGCTTGTTCTCTTCCACACCTTCATCCAGAAATTGAGGAAAATGAGAGCTGTAATCCACATTCAATGCTGCAGGAACATTTCTGCACAACAATCAATATAGAAAGGCTACTTTGATTCCCATTTCAGAAAAATTTTAATCACGGACCCATTAAGAATATAATTCAGTCTGCAAACATATTCACCACAGAAGAGTGTCAGTGAAGTTGTGCACCTTCATATCTAATCCAATGCTCTTCATAAGGTACAAACTGTTCTCTGTTTTACTACCTTTCTAAAAGCACACCATTGTGACTTTGTAAATCTATATTACATGATTTCTGAAGAGTATGTGAAAGAAAACTTGCACAGGTTTTTAGAATCCTGAGGGTAGTTTAATAAGACTTTACACTGATAATAAGGCCTACTTCTGCTTCTATATCTTATGGTCTGAAGATAAAACATAGATACGATTATGTAATTTGGCCCGCCAAAGAGTAAAGTTTGTTCTATTGTTCTAATATCTGCCACTCCCACAATCCGATCCTCTGACTTTATAATGTAAGTACTCAACACCAAAAGAATCAGTGAACAGATATCAAACTTCTGCAGAACAGAGGGAAGTTTAATATTTCCTACACAGATTGTTCTTCAAAGCCTGGATACTTTCAAGTATTAGTAAAAACAACAACAAATGACAGTTGATTAATCAAGCAGCACTGTGAATTATAATAATAAATTATTCCAATTTCAAAACACTAGGGGAGGCTGCCAGAATTAGTCCTGACTACATATACAGATTGTATCATCATATTTAAATTAAAATGCTGCATACATTCATTATAAATCAGTCAATATTGTAAAAACTTATGTTGGAAATAAATCAAGTAAAAGAATAATTCTAATGACATTTCGGTAAAGGATTACACAGAGACTAACATAAGGCTGGCAGTGGGAAGCTTGAGCAATTTATAAATATCATTTTGACACTTGCAGTATGCAACAATGTTTTGAAACAGTTTTCGTTAAACCATTCCAGTTCAATTTTGTGAAATCCATCCCAATCTATATCTTCCAGGGGAGTTCCGATCTTTCTTCTCTCAGTTCTTTCACTTCCATCAAATAATTATGTGGCAATGAGTATTCACACAGGCCCTAGGTATACCTGCCATTTTGTGAGGTTTGTGGAATATTCCTCCTAGTCTGAATAAGGCTGTTTCTCACTTTTTTTTTGTGGTGTTTTGATGACTGTATTGGTGCTGCTTCCTGCTGTCACCTGGGATTGGAAAAGATTAATCAATTTTACTTCCAACTTCTTTCCTTCGAGTGATTCATCTCAGACTCTTCCCTTTTCCCTTCCTTCACTTATCTGTTTCTATTTCTGGTGACAGGCTGTCTACTAATATTCATTACAAACCCAAATCTCTCAGATACCTTGACTATGCTTGCTCACCTCCTGCATCCTCTAAGAACTCCATTCCTTTCTTCCAGTTTCTCCACCTCAGATGCCTGTTTTCTGATAATGTTACATTCCACAATGGTACACCTAAAATGTCCTTGTGCTTCAACAACTGGGGATTCCCCTCACTGTGGTAGGTAGAGCTGGGTCAAAAATCACACAACACCGAGTTATAGTCCAACAAGTTTCTTTGAAGACACAAGCTTTCGGAGTCTCGCTCCTTCTTCAGGTGTCAATGAGAGATATGGCATCAGACACAGAATTTCTAGGCAAAAGATCAAAGGGTCATACAACTGATGCGAATGTGTTGAACAAACCCAAGATGGCTACTAAATTTTTAATGAGTTAGAAAAGATTAATATGCAAATTCCATAATTTTTTTCAAGTCATGCCCCAAGATAGCTAAAGGTTTTATCAGTTCCCTTTCCCTCAGTATGCCAGAGGTGACATTTCAGGTCACACAATGCATTTTAGGTGTGAGGCCTTGTTCAGAATCTGGCTGTGTATCAACTTGGAGTCAGACTGGTTTTATTTCCAAAGTAGAAATTTGTAAAATGTCACATTGTCTGTCTACAAATTGTGTCATTTTTGAACAAAATAGAATGTATCTGCAATTACAAATCTGCAAATGCAAATTCACCCCATAGATTTTTAAATGTGTGTGTGGCATGCACGTGTGTATGTGAGAGAAGAGGGAATGTGTGTGTGTGTGTGTGTGTGTGTGTGTGTGTGTGTGTGTGAGAGAGAGAAAGACAGAGAGCGAGAGAGAGTGACGGAGAGTGTGTGTGCATGCTTGAGAGTGTGTGTGTATGTATGCGCATTCTTTAGAGAAAGACTGTGTGTGTGAGAGACAGTGTGTATATGAGAGAGGATGTGTGTGTGTGTGTGTGTGTGTGAGAGAGAGAGTGTGTATATGAGAGAGGGTCTGTGTGCGTGTGTGCGTGTGCGTGTGCGTGTGTGAGAGTGAGAGAGAGAGTGTATAGTGCGGTGGATTCACCTGTAGTGCGACATGAACCCAAGATCTGGTTTGAGGCTGTCTCCATCGATACCAAGTTTGGCTATCAGCCTCTGCTTGGTGACTGTATATTGTTGTGTAACCCAAAGTCTGCCTTGGATGATGTTTACCTGAAGATCGAGGCCAAATGTCCTTTATCGCTGAATTGTTCCCTCCCTCCCTGTCTGGCGATTGTTGCGCAGTGTCCATTCATCCATTGTCATAGCCTCTGCACGGTTTTGCCAATATACCATGTCTTGGGGTGTCCTTGCCTGTAGTATGAGATAGACAACGTTGGCTGAGTCACATGAGTATCTGCCATGCACATAGTGGGTGGTGTTCCCACATGTGATGGTAGTGTCCATGTTGCTGATCTGACATGCCTTGTAGAGGTTGTCATGACAGGGTCGTGTGGCATTGTGGTCGATGTTGTTCTGAAGGCTAGGTAATTTGCTGCAAACAATGGTCTGTTTAAGATTTGGCAGTTGTTTGAAGACGAGAAGTGGAGGCGTAGAGAAGATCTAGGTGAGATGCTCATTGTCGTCAATGATGTATTGAAAGCTACAAAGAACATGGTGTATTACTGGATGATGGAGGCACGTAGGCAGAGCTGTCAGCTGTTCTTGATCTATTTCCTGCACTTCTATCCTCATTCTTTTCTCCTCCCCAGGAAGGAGATGATAGTGTTCCACCATGATAGTGTTTCCCTTGTCCTCACTTTGCACCCCAGCAGACCTGCATTCAAAGGATCTTTCTCTGTCATTTTCACCTCCTCCTGCATGATGCCGTGACCAAACACATTTTTTCCTTCCCTCTTTTGTCAGCTTTCCAAAAGGACCATTCCTCCATCATTCCCAGAATTCCTACTCTAGGCCAATCCCTTTTCTCTACAACTAATAGCAATCCCTTTATCTTTTGTACCGTGACACCTGTAATCCCTTTTCTTCCTCACCCTCTGTATCCTCCCTTAACCTTCCCTTCTGTTCCACTTGCTCTTCACCGCGTTTGTCTGCAGTATAAAACCAAGCACAATCTCTTCTGTTCCAAAGAAGAGTCATTTTGAACTGAGCTGTTAAATCTGTCTCTCTCTCCACACATGCTGCTGAACCTACTGAGGTTTCCAGCACTTTGTTTTTATTTCGAAGATCCCTGCTTTATTTATGCACTATCCATTTCCATGTGGTTGCCAAAGTTTCCGAGCAGCTGCTTCTTGTTAGATGATGGGTAATGTAGAAGGTGTTGAACAAGATTACAATGCCCAACCTGTGTTATGATTAAAATCAGCCACCACACTGTGCAGTATTTTGTTTTACAGAATTCACATAATGTTGGTGGCAAGATCTTAAACTCTCTCAATATTGTTATGATCTCTGTGGGGAAACCTTAAATCAAAATAATCAAAATTTCAATAATTTGTGCTAATCACCACATAACCATTAGGATGCAGATGCTTTGGAGAGAGTGCAGAGAAGGTTTACCAGGATGTTACCTGGTCTGGAGGGTTTTAATTATAAGGAGAGGCTGGATAAACTCGGATTGTTTTCACTAGAAAGCTGGAGGCTGAGGGGGTGACCTGATAGAGGTTCAAGGTGAGAGGGGGAAAGTTTTTCGCGCAGAGAGTGGTAGGTGTCTGGAACGCACTGCCAGTGAAGATGGTGGAAGCAGGCACATTAGCAACGTTTAAGGCATATCTTGATAGACATGGGAACGTGAGGCGAACAGAGGGATAGATACCACGCATGGGCAGTATGTAGTGAGTCGAAATAAGTACTAGGAATTAGTGCAGGCTTGATGGGCTGACGGACCTGTTCCTGTGCTGTATTGTACTGTATTATATAAAGTCCAGATCAATGGCACTTTCCAGGAACATGTTTAGAACCTTGAAGTAAACATGGGAATTCATCTAATGCATAGAAGTAATAGGTAATTAGATTACTATTTCTAATTTGTTTGAAAACGTGGCTTACAACAACAAGAATAAAATAAACTAAAAACAAAAGCAAGTTATCAAGGCAATTAATTTACCAGTAAAGTATTTTTGTCAGGAAAAGTTATTTAGTGCACATGGCTTTTGTGTGAATGCAAGCAGAAAATAACAATCCGATTGATTTCAACAATATTGTCGTGATTACTGTTAATCATCTTATACAACCAGGCCATCTGTGCACTTGGTTAATGCTTTGAAAGCTGTTTTCAGATTTAGTCTGTGTAAAGTTGTTTCGCTAATGTACACTTCAGAAGTAATCACAGTAACAATAAGAACTGATTGATTTGAGTCACGTATGTAGCAAAGACATTAAACAATTTCTGAAAGGGTCAGTTTAGCTGCGTTCATTGGACAGTTGGTTTGCAAAGCAGTGGATTGCGACAACATGGGTTCAATTCCCATCATCGGCTGAGTTTACCACAAAGAACTCTCCTTCTGTAGGGCAGTATGTTGGCTCAGTGTTTAGCACTGCTGCCTCACAGCGCCAAGGACCCAGGTTCAATTCCAGCCTTGGGCAACTGTCTGTGTGGAGTTTGCACATTCTCCCCATGTCTGCATGGGCCCCTCTGGGTACTCTGGTTTCCTCCCACAGTCCAAAGATGTGTAGGTTAGGTGGATTGGCCACGCTAAATTGCCTGTACTGGCCTGGGATGTGTAGGTTAAGTGGATTAGCCATGGGAAATACAGTGATAGCTTAGGGCATGAGTCTGGGTGGGATGCTCTTTGGAGAGTTGGTGTGGACTTGTTGGTCTGAATGGCCTGTTTCTGCATTGTAGGGATTCTATTGCAATCTATGAAAGTACATTATTTCTCTTCAGCTGTTAACTGCCACGCCTTTTCTGCTTCAGGATGGTAATGTAAGTGATGAATTTCTGTGGAATATCGATAGTTTTTCACTGCAATTCATACCAGTACTAAAGCCCCCAAAATTTAAGCCATTTTTAAAGTTTTTAAACAGTGACCTACATGATAACAAAATCACAAGATCGTTACAATGCAGAAACTATTTTGTCCTTCACATCAGTGCTAGCTCTCCAAATGTGTAATTCATTTAGCAATGTTCTCCTTCCTTCTCCACTGCAATTGGTAGAAGTGCAGGAGCATTTATGGAAATTTGCCCCCCACCCCCCACCAAACTTCAAATAGAAATTCACTTCCAGAGTAAAATTGTGTACAGATTGTAACATCTTGTCTCTGCCAACGAATATGAATCTTTCCTTGTTTGCAACCCATTTCAATTTCTGGAAATGAAACTCATGGTCTTTATACCAAATATCTTGAGGAAGACTATTTACTTTTAAGTATATTTATTTCCTAGTTCTATATTCCTTCAACTTAGGGACGTTTTGACACATATAAAATCACCTCCTAGAGCAAATTGTGGCCATAGTTTGATTTTAAATTTATGTAACTTGCTGCTATGATGCAGAAAGATAAGATGAAATAATCTTTTGAGACAAGTTGCTTGAAAAATTAATACTGTGAAATGGTAATCAACTTACACAAAGAACATTGTATTAGTAGTTTTCACTCCTTCGCAGCATAAGTATACAATTGATTGCTTTGTACGAAAGGTCTTAATGGATTCATATTGATTTAAAACCCAATGTGCAAAATGCTGTGAGAAGCCATGATCCATTTTCCTCTAAGTTTAGTTTCTGTGTGAAGAGTCCAAATCTGTCTGTGTTATGTTTAAGAGCTTCCCAGTGTGGAGAAAAATCAAACTGGTTGCTTATACATACTTTCACATGGCCGGATCAAGACCAGCTTGTCATTTATCACACAGCTCTCCAGTTGTAGTGGTACACAGATGATTTTCTTCCCGAGTATCACTCTTGATCTTATTTAAAGGTATAAACAAGCCAATGTGATTAACCTGGTGATGCTTACTCATTCTTTATTGCGAAGTGAAAAACCTCCGTTCTGTGGCTTCCCTTGACATTATGACTGTGGCCAGAAATTTAACACATTGGCGCATTGATAGTGTTCCTGTCTTTGAAACAAAGGATCCAGATTCTGTTCTCACCTGCTGTAAAGGAACATCATAATACATCTGAACAGAACGATCAAAGTATTTATTTTTAGGCTCTGGCAATGCAGTGGTAATGTTCCCACCTGCTCCAAAAGTGTGTACTGACAACTCCAAACAGATTGATTCAGAAATATTTCAAGCAGTGGCTTGCATTTGTGCTGATCTGAGGAGTGTAAATACAAATAATCAACATGGAATTGCAAATAGGAAATTGTATTGAATGAACTTGCCAGAGGCTTTTTTGAAAGTCAAAGGTCGAAGGTGTTCTTAACAATATCTATAAAATAGAGCTGATGGATTCTTTTGATTTTCGAAAGGTTTTTGATTAAGTCCCCCGTATGGGATAAGAAATAATGTCTTGGCAAGGATTACTGATTGGCTAGCAGTCAGAAAACAGAAATTAGTAATAAATGGATCATGCTTGCATTGACAGGTTGTGGCTCATGGGGTAGTGCAAGGATCAGTGCTTGGGCCCCAGTTACTCACAATGTGTGTGATGATTTGGAGCTGGGGACCAAATGTAATATTCCAAATTTGAGATTGACGCAAAGCTGAGTGGGAACGTGTGTAGTGAAGGTAGTGTACAGTGGCTTCAGGAGGTTTTGGACAGGCTTTGTGAATGGGCAAGAACATGGCAGATGATACTTGAGAAACATGATACTTGAGAAAAATGTGAGGTTATCCACTTCGGCAGGAGGAACAGATTTGCCGAGTTTTGTTTTAAATGGTAAGAGATTGGAATGTGTAAATGTGCAAAGGACACAAAGTGTCCTTTGTCAATAAGTCACTGAAGACTAACATGCATGTGCAGTAAACTGTTAGGAAGGCAAATAAAATGTTAGCCTTTATAATGAGAGGATTTGAGTGTATGAGTAGTGAAGACTTTGTTCAATTGTATAGGACCTTGTTTAGAATGTGCCTGGAGTGTTGTTCTGCAGTTTTGGTCTTCTTATCTTAGCAAAGATATTATTGTCATTTAAAACTAAGAAAATAGATATAAGACATACTTAAAAAGTGAATATCGCACGCACAATGCAAAGGCAATTTTTAAAAAAGTGACTGTCATTAAATTTGCCCAGTGTTTTCACAATCGACACTGAATAAACAGCTGTAACAACATTTGAATGCTCAAGGTGTATCTGTCATCTCCTAATCAGATAGTAGCAATACCAGAAATACCCTAAGCCAAAAATGTTGCCCAGAGCCATTGATTTTCATTCATATCACTGGAATATGTGCTTGCTTGCAAGGTACCTTGACTTATGTAAAGCACTTTAAAGCAAATAATGTGTGAACAAAGAAAGATCTAATAACATATCTCTCCTTTTTGCAAATTTCTCGTGCTATTTTCCTCCTTTTTTGTAGCATCCAGGCTTTACAATCTTGTTGCTTTTTTTGGCTATTGACTGTACTTATTTGGTTGTTTCTTTGTGTGCATATGTGATTTATTCTATCAGTGAGGCTTCTCCGCAGGAATCAACATGCCACAGGGTTTGACTAGAATAGACCATATGTATAATCTCGGTGCTATGGAAACGGTATTGTCTGCAATCAGATTTTGCATGTTTTCAGTCACTGGAGGAAAGGCACTAATGAGATTCACAGACTTATTCTGTGATGGTTGCAGCTAATTAAATTTATAAGATGATGAAATAAAAATAATTCTAAATAGAAAAGAATGCTCCAGGTGCACAGACGATTTTGTCCCATTTACACCCAAGAGGTAAATTTATGAATTTTGTTTGTAATGAAGCTCAAATTTTTATTCTGAATCTGCATTAAATTTCTTCCTTTCCATCTCACAAGTTATGGGCATTTGAACAATGGAACAGAATGAATAAGTCTTTACTCGAAGTATTGCTGCTGAGGTTAACAAAACAGAACAGTCTCACAGTGGGAACAGAAGCAAGACAAAACCACAGAAGCAGTTATCGGCAATAAATGCATATACAGTATTTAACATTTACAATAGGAAGTTAAATGCATCTTTGATCTGTTCTTTGTCTCCGAGTTCCAGTGTGATGTACTACTTTCTATTTGTTCATATTTGGATTGCTGCCAGACAACGTTCTATAGAGCAGAATAAGGAGATTGGGGTTGTTGCCAGATTCTGGGTTCTAATAGCACAAAATTGGCAATGATTAACACTGGATTCTGGGAAAGCAGTGGGGGTATCTGGTATCAGTCAAGTGACAGACCAGACAACTGAACAACAGAATGAACCGAGACATTTATTTGATGAAGCATTTTATTTATGTACAAATTTCTTACAACTCAAAATAGGATCAGAGGTATGTGGTAAAAAGATTGGATCTATTCACTGTTAAATCCAAATAATGGTCAGGAAATTGAAGAGTACATATCTTAAACAGCATTTGGCAGCACTGTATTGTATTTGTGTAGAGCTCATTTAGTTAAGTATTCGAGACTTGCATACTGAAATGTGCAGCCGTGGTGTTGTGATGTAGATTTGATCATTTTTGTGATGTGACATAATATGTACAATATATATTCGTAGATCATTTACTTACATGAGGCTTATCAGTACTTGTGTGAATTGAATTAATAATGGCAGGAAAAAATAAGTCTGCATTTTAAGAATTTTGTTCGCTATCTATCTGAGGCTGAAATGTGAAACAGTCATTTCTCCCTGGTGTAGAAAAACAGCTGTCACATCACATGGATATAACACTGTTAAATGCTGTCTACAGTTTCTTGCACACAAAAGAATTGCAGCCGAATTTACTGACTCACGGGTGTGAAAAATGTTTGTGCCCTTTCAGTCAGGTACTAAGTGGACCAGATTAGTGAGCAGGAAATATGGATGTGGATAAAATTTCCCAATTGAATTACGAATTCTGAATATCTTATAGAATGAGAGGGTGTTATAAAGCTTGTCGAGGGCTAGGAACACAGGAACAGAAGTAAGCCACTCAGTCCATTGAACTTGTTTCACCACTCAATTAGATCATGACTAATCATCTATGTCAGTGCTACTTTCCTGTGCTAATTCCTTCTCCTTTTCAGTTATTAATCCCAAAAAATCTACCGATTTCCTCTTTAACTTGTTCAGTGATTGAGCTTCCACATGAGGTAAAGAGTTCCAGAGCCTCAGCAACCTCTGAGTGAGGAAATCGTTCCTCATTTTTATTCTTAATTTGAGGCAGAACATGGATCTTTCAGGCATCCATCCATGCATCTGTCCTTGGAAAGTTCACTACAAGATGTGATATGCCTTCTTAAATTTCACAACATCTCCTCCCTTTCCATTCTACACTATTTTGGAAGTTTGTTCAGGGGTACTCCCATTCTATCACAGGAATATATTCCAGATTCCCCCTTTATACTTAGTGGATCTCATGACTGCTGATTGCAGATATTTAGGAAGAGGTTGGTGGCGGGGGGGGGTTGTGTCAGGAAAATTTCCCACCTCAGGTTTTCGGATGAGTACAGTGACTTAAGTCCCTGAAATGTGGTATTATTCTTTTGCTTAATGAAAATGAAGAGCTCCAGCCATGGCTAGGTAAGATGCTTGTCAAGTCACTTCTCTTACGGCTTCCCTGCTGCCAACTTCATCAGCCACTTTCATGATGCCTACTTTGTTGAATGACCTCAACTTCCCAGCTAAGGACTGTGCAGGTCCTCAGATACCTCAGCAGTTTCAACAGAAGTGGGAGATAGTAGTGTAATGTTAATTTTATGGTAGTAACATCCACAGAAAAGTCCCTCCTTCATCATTCATGTTCCCAATATACAAATGGTCATGCTGTCTGCTTAAGTTTGCATAATTCTGCCTGTGCTTTCAGTTCTGAGATTTCTGTAAACCCAAGAAATTAAGCAGAGAAAAATGACCTTCACAGTGTGATTGTTCTTTGTTCCCTGTGAATAGTTATAAATGTTTTACTATTTAATCTTAGGCTATAATGGTCTTTGGCTCTTTCTAACAATGGCAAAGTCAGGTATATGCCTGTTACCACCCTGATAGATCCATATGCTGAATATTAAAAAGGTGCTATCCCTAATATTTTGGATAGGGTTAGTAGAGTGACAAAGCAGTCAATGGGAGTCGTGGGACTAATGCCCCATTGTGTAGAATGGTACTAAACCATGCAGATTAGAAGGGCTGTTCTCAAATCATTACCATGTGCTGAATTGGCCAATCTTGGTTACTGTCGCAATAGGTCACTATATTTCATTTCAGCATGCCTGAGCTAATGAGAAATACCAGTTTCTCTTCCTACTCCTATCTAATGATTTCTTTTACAAATGTATGTTTGTACATGCTAAATGAGGACACAATCAGGTTCTGGTGCATCCCTGTACTCCAGCAGCCCCACTGTAACTCACTATCTGTGCTTACACAAGCATGTGCAGCTGTCAAATCTACGAACAGCAGACGCCAAGATCAGAAATAATTAAGGCAAATAGCCTAGGAATGGTCAACAGCTCTCAGTGCAAATAGATGTGTTGCATATTAGAACAGGAAACAGAAAATGATAGCTATTTGGGTGAGGGATGAAAGGGAACATCTGGCAACAGAACCAATCCCATATTATTCACTGCCAGAGAAGAGGAAGGCCTAAATTAAGAAAGTGGGATGGGATGGGCATCAGAAAGTAAAATGCGGAGCAATGGGTCTTGACTATTACTGCTGGATAGGAGCTTGATCAACAGTAAAGCTTGGTGTCTGTTTTACTGTTTCCATTGAGAAACTATTTATTCTTAGAATCATCTGTTTTATTTTGTATGCTGTAACAAGGGAAATAGAGCAAACAATGCCAAGAAATACACTGGGGAGGGTAGAGTAATGTGCAATCTAGGCCTACCCAGCGTGCCACCTGATTGGTCAGCAGTACCTACACCTGCTGACAGCAAATAAAAGTCAATTTTGTTAAAGTCTGCACCTTTCTCCTCCAATAAAGCTATAGTTTTTCTTTTGTTCAGTCAGAAAGTACCCAGGCAAAACAAGAACATTGAAAGGAAAAAAAAGGTTAGCAATCTGAAATAACAGATGATGATGGAAGTAAACAGAAAACCAGTGAGCATTTGTAACAAGAAGAAAAGTTTATATTTAAGTAACCATAAAAAATTATGTCTACACAGATTTTTCTGATATTTTAAAACAAGTAAAAATTGAGCAGAAAGTCAAAAGATGAAAAGAAGGAGGTTTTCTTTGCTGTGTCAACATTCTTATCCTCATTGTGATAAAATTTCAGGTGGTTACACACTTTTTGTCTGCTTTTGGATGTTAACAGACAGATTGCCAGCATTCAACACTTACTTGGCTTCTATTACTGTGATGGACCTTATCAAATAATTCACATGTAATTCTCAAACTCTTGTAAATGGAAAATTTTCGAAAATAGTTCAATAGATTTAACTTGGTAACAGAAGGGTTCTGCATTCTATATTGTTTGCTTTCACTTTTGTCTTTCATTTCATTTTCTTATTTCTGAAACCATTAAGAGAGTGAATAAAACTGGGGTACTGTTCCACCGACAATGATGCCTTCAAGTTCCTCTCGGGCGGCACAGTAGCTCAGTGGTTAGCGCTGCTGCCTCACAGCGCCAGGGACCCGGGTTCGATTCCATCCTTGGGTGACTGTCTGTGTGGAGTTTGCACATTCTCCTCGTGTCCGGGTGCTCCGGTTTCCTCCCACACTCCTAAGACGTGCAGGCTAGGTGGATTGGCCATGCTAAATTGTCCATAGTGTTCAGGGATGTGTAGGTTAGGTGGGTTATAGGGGGATGGGTCAGAGTGGAATGCTCCAAGGGTCAGTATGGACTTGTTGGGCTGAAGGGCCTGTTTCCACATTGTAGAGATTCTATGATTCAAAGGCCCTTTCTGTACAGTTGAATGTTTGTATTGTGAGAGCACTCCTGTTGTTAATGACACTCCTTGATGTGAAGAATTTGGCAGTGACCTAAACTTTTGTTGGGTCCCATCAGCTCCTGTTTGATTCTTTGTCGTCTTATTAAAATCTGTATTTACAATGAGTGGAGGTCATCAGTCTCTGAATATCAATCACCTGGGACTTGAATATAAACATCAAAGTACTTTAAGACAGGACAAGGAATAACAATGATTTATTCAATCAGAAGAGAACTATCAAACTGTTGTTTTCCTCATCACACAAAGACATAAGTGCTCGTTTAACTGGTTTGCTATTCATAGGACTCATTGTCAACATATTTTCTGCCTTGTTTTCTTACAGTATTGGCGCTTCAAAAGTTTTTTATTAGTTATAGAACACTCTGCCGTATTCCAAGGATAGGAAAGTTGCCAAGAATTGAAAAGTTTTTCTCTTATTGATGTTGATTAATGGCTCAGATTTGTCCCCTTCTTGAAATATTCAGCTGGTTGCTTGCTTGAATCCAGTCCTGTCAAATGTCTCTAATAGCAGGAGGTTGCCGGGTGACCTTACAGAGGATTATAAAATCATGAGGGACATAGATGAGGTGAATAGCAAAGGTCTTTTCCCTAGCGTACAGAAGTTCAAAACTAGAGGGCATAGGTTTAAGGTGAGAGGAGAAAGATTCAAAAGGAACCTGTGGGGCAGTTGTTTTAGACAGAGGGTGGTTTGTACGTGGAATGAACTGCTGGAGGGAGTGGTACGTGCATATGCAGTTACAACATTTAAAAGACATTTGGGTAGGTACATGAATAGGAAAGTTTAGAGGAATATAAGACAAATGCAGGCAAATGGGACTAGCTTATTTTGGGAAACTTGGTCAGCATAGACAAGTTGGACATCCAGCCCCACGCTTGTTATCTTGGACTGAAGAGTCTGTTTCCGTGCTGTGTGACTCTATGACTCTATTTAGTGACTTTTATGTGACTCTTGAGAGTGCGCCACAAATTTCTTTCATAGCCTCCTTCAGCATCCCATAGCCGGTGCTGTCTTTGTTTTCCTGATAGCTGTGAGTCACATCGTGTGGTTAGTTCATTTAACATGTATCAGCTGTAGTTTTTCAGTTAGTATTTACATATCAGAATGAGTCATGGTACCAGACATCACTGAAAGGTACTGTAAATACAGAAAGGCACTAGTGGAAATTGGGAAATGATGATTGTTGGCATGTGATTGCAGGAGGGAAAGATATAGCTTGTTTACTGGATGGAAATATTAAGGAGACAGTTTAAGATGTTTATTAATATTTTTGAGGGAACTGATTGTAGTTGATTACTTGTAGTTTGACTCTAGTAAATTTGAAAAGTTGATGCTAAAAGCAGAATGTGGTGTTAATTGGAAAAGCAGGAGTCAAAAACTAGCAGCTCTCACATTTTGTTAATTTTCCACTCAGGTGCAACCTTTGCGATACCCATGCTAATTATCATATGCCCTCCAGTGTTTTGTCTTTGTGTTTGTTGTTTAGTGGCAAGAGCTTGGCTGTGCTCCAGATCAGTTATGGTTTTCATACTGCACGCAGGGAGAACTGTGCTGGACAATGCAATTCACTTGCCTTCAAGATTCTTGCATTATTACAATATAAATATTTGCTAAAACATTAAGGCCTACAAACCATTATTGACAGTACTATAAAATGCAATGCAAGCAAAATAAACTGTTACCGACACATCCAACCTGTCCACTTTGCAATGTTTGGAAACGCAGAAACATTCAGATAGCGAAGAAACCATGACAGTGAACTTTGAGATTACGGTTGACACAGGTGTTAATAGCGAGAAGGGTAGGCAGAGGCCTGCTACAATTTAGTCATGAATTTGAGCTTTCATTCTGCAAGTATAATTGATAATTCACCCAAACTTTCTATATAAATCACTAATATATTATGTGGGGCCATTAATTTGCTAATGATATTAAGGATATACTATGAAATTAACTTATGATGTCACAGTTTGTTTGACTAGACCAGGAATGATTGAAAACAATAAAGCAGGCTAGTGAGCAAATCTGTACATAATCATATCTATTATTTCTGTAGGGTAAATCACCTGGTTTCATATTGTTTCACAGGACTACATTATTTGGAGGTAAAGGAAATGGGAGTTTAATCAGTACAATTTGTTTAGCTGCTTAGCCATTTTCCTCCAAGAAATAAGGTATAGTAAATAATCTGTGGCTGAATCCGAGTGTACGGTCTGTGCTTCCAAAAGTCCTCAGACTTTGTTTGGGAAAATTCTGAAGTATGGGGCAGAAAACAAACCCTGATTTGTGGAACTCCAGAGATTACCATAACAATGAAAATGTCAGACTAGTTGGTGATGAAAATGAAAATCTTCTTAAATTAATAGGGCTGTTCAATTTATAAATTCAGGAGCTAGCTCTAACTAAATGAAATACAGTATTACTACTAGCTGCATTGATTCTTTCCAAAAGCATTGCACTTATTCCGTTTTCTGAATTCAATTTTCAAGGTTATTCAGTAATCACTCCTATTCAACGAAAATTCAACTTCTCCCTTTCCTAGATTTCTACCTCACTATCCCTCTTCCACTGCCTTCTGCTTTATACTTAATTTAGGATTCTCAATACTAATGTCCTTCAGGGAAGAAAATCTGCTATCTTCACCTGGTCTGGCCTACATGCGAATGCAAACCCACAGCAATGTGGTTGACTCTTAACTGCCTCCTTAGGGTGGGCAATAAATTCTGGCCTAGCCAGCAATGCCCTCATCTCATGCGTGAAAAAATAAGTCAGTAAATATGCAATATGGGAGGGGAAAAAGTGCAAACATTGACCTTGTGGGACACTTGACACAACCATGATCACTTTAGCACCGTCATCAGGCTGAAATTCTGAAACATTATATTCATGGCCAAATCTTGCAAACTTCTTTGAGGTACATTTCCTGTGGGTTTTGATGCTGCCAGAAAATGATTCCATACCTGTTGATTATGACCTAGTACTTCATCCAAACTGCCATTCATCTTCTCTAAGACTAGACAGTGATTTCCGGTAGGCCATTCAACTCCCATGCAGTCAGTGCAGTGGAGTCAAAAGTGTTCTTGTCTGGTATTCACAAGGTGAGATGTTTTTCTCTCTGGAGATGGCAAGAACAGCATATAATTGGGTGAGTTGGCCCTGGAGAGAAACCCTACTTACCACCTCACTAACTAAATTCTAAATGAAAAGTTAAGGGCAACCTCCTCAAACCACCACTAGTAAAACCCTTAAAAGGCTAAAAGGCCATAAGGCCATAAGTTATAGAAACAGAATTAGGCTATTCAGCCCATTGAGTCTGATCCACCATTCTATCATGGTTGATATGTTTCTCAACCCCATTTTCATGCCTTGTCCCCATAACCCTTGATCCCCTTATCAATCAAGGGGTCAATTGATGGCCATTTAATGAACCCAACTCACCATACCCATCATCTGTCTCCTTGGCAAGCGAGCAATGTAGGTATTTTCCTGATGGGTAGTTTGGAGACAAGAGGATGGCCTCTGGAGATAGTAAGGACTGCAGATTCTGGAAGCTAGAGTTAATAAATTGGGAGCTGGAAAAGTACAGCTGGTCCTGATGAACGGTTTCGGCCCTAAACATTTAATTTTCTCCTCCAAGAATGGCCTCTGACTTGGTCTCCACAAACCCCCAGTCTAATCTCCCTTCAATCCCAACCCCATGAGCAGAGTACCAAAAATACTTACCTCCTCGCCACTGGATCCCCTGAGGAATTGGTCCTGACTGATGGACTTTAGAGCTCAAAAGCTGCTGGCTTCTGATTGGCTGACAGCTTCTAGCAAACCTGAATACCAAGGCCAAAACCTGTAATTTCATCAAGTAGCTCACCCATGTTTGCCTGTCAATTACTAATCAGCTGATTGGTGGGTGACTGGATATGTTTTGTCAGCGGTGGGGGAGGCATGTTAGTCACCACCGAACACACTTCCCCATGCTTAAACAAAAAAAAGGAACATTTCCGTGCTTACTTTCTTATTGGGTTAGCTTGAATGTAAGTGGTAAGAAGTTATTTGATTGACTTTTCCCTGGGTCGAATACTGTAGAGTGAATTGCTGAACACTTGTCGCTGTCCTAGCTGCAGTCAAAAACACACAGTCCAGATCAAAAGACGTTTGTAGACTGTTTGACTCTGCTCTCTGTTGACAATATCATCAGGGCTACTGGAGGAAATGAGACATAAATTTTGCGTCTAATTATTAAATTAATTTTTAAAATAGGACCTGTACATGAATTGAATACTTTGTTTGGTATTGAACAAGATGCTGGTTAGATTTTGCAATATCGCAGTCACATGATGGAGCACCACATGCAAATAGTATCTGTTAGCAATTCAAGTGTGGAAGACAGCAGATCCCAGAGGATTTTCCAACCATTTATCTTTGTCGTGTTTAAGATTCTGTAAATCACTCGAATCTTTACTTGGTTTCTTGACACATTGGCTGATAGTAATTTGAATGGAAAAAATTAAGAGGATCAATTAATAGAGCAATACTCATCAACCAGGCAATAGTTCATGAATTACACACAGTTTTTACTTCCTGAAGCAGTTCAGACACAGGTTGATGCTAGATCTGGTTGAAATTCCTGCCTTTGTTTGTTTTCTTCTCTCTTATTTTACCTTTACATTCCCCCTGCCTGCCCAACCCCAATTTACATTTGTATCAGAGATAATAGGTACTGCAGATGCTGGAGAATCCGAGATAACAAGGTGTGGAGCTGGATAAACACAGCAGGCCAATTCTGATGAAGGGTCTAGGCCCGAAACGTCAAGCTTTCCTGCTCCTATGATGCTGCTTGGCCCGCTGTGTTCATCCAGCTCCACACCTTGTTATCCCCAATTTACATTTAATGATTTAATGGTTTGATTTCAGTTGCCTCAATTCTATTCTTTGGAACTCCTTTCCCAAACTGCTCTACTTCTCTCCTCACTTATAAAGACTTTCTTAAAACATATTTTCTCTGCCAAGCTTATGGTGCTTTTGCTGAACCCGTAAAGCTCGACACAAATTCTTTCTCCCACCAATGAATTACCTTGCAATATTTTTTCGCGTTAAAAGTATTATGGAAATGTAATGCAATGTCTTTTGTATTCTTACGTGTGTGCATAAAGTTGGAGATTTTACATGTAAATGTCTGTTATGCCATATTTTTAATAGCAGCAATTATGGTTTATTGCATAATCTGTGTTATTTAAATTGGAGTACCTGAACTTTGTACATGCATGCCGTATCTGTGTTATCCTGTTTAAATTTTTTTTCTCTGGGTCAGCTACGTGTCATTGCAATTGGAAGGCTATGCAATTGGAGATTTGTGGCATTGCAATCTCTTCATTAGGTTTTGCTGCTCTATTCTAGCTCTCAACAATTCCTGCCAACCTATCACCCCTGTTCTCACTGACCCATGTTTGCTTCTGGTCCTTGCAAACCTCACAGAATGTTAGAATGGTTCTAGCATAGTCAGCCCATCCTTTCTTTTCTGGCTGTCTGCAACAACTCAGCTGGTCCTGCTCTCCTGTCTTTTCTCCATAAGCCCCTTTATTTATTATCTTTCTAAATAATGAGCCATTACCCCTTTCAAACTTTCATTTTCATTTTGCCATGGCTTTGCCTATCCCTATCTCTGTAACCATTTCTAGCCTAAACCTATGAGATCTTAAAGCATCCTAATTTTCACTGCTCCGTTATAGGCCGCTATAGTTTTAGCTGCCCATACGCCCTTAGCTCTGTAGTTTTCTCTCTCAACTTCTCTACCTTTTAAAGACAACCCTTAATCTACTTTCTTATGTCCTTCTGAGGCTCCATGTCAAGTTTTGTTTGAAAACATTCTTGTGAAAGGCCTTATGGCCCTTCACTGTTAAAGGAGCTAATTAAGTGTGACTTTTTATTTTATAACCTGTGCTTCGAATGTTGATGTTTAGAGTTCTGTCCGTATGTGTTAGTTCTATTGTAATGCTCATCTCAGTGCTTTAAACGTTGATAACACGTCTGTGCATACATATGTTAAAACTGTGGTCGTGATGTCTCTGTGCTTTAAATCACAGTGCCTGGGGCTTTGCACACAGATGCAATGTCTGTTGCATGCTGATATAGTAACTCAGGTTCTGACTACAAGCTCCCTGTCTGTGCTATTGGCCGAGCTCTGCAAAATTACAATTATCCTATTGTAGAAATAAGCCATTCAGTCTGTTATCCCTGTACTGTCTCTCTGAGCGTTTTAGCTATGTGCCAATCTCCTAGTTTTTCCCTACACTCTGCTTATTGAACCACAGTGCATGAGGGGCTTTTGAGAAGGTATAGGTGGTGTGCTGTGTCTAATAGTAGATATAATGGCTAATAATAATGAGTGATGGCATGTAGATATTGGAAATATGAAAGGGAAACACAGAATGCTTTCCTGCTCCAACAATGCTGCTTGGCCTGCTGTGTTCATCCAGCTCTACATCTTGTTATCTCAGACTCCAGCATCAGCAGTTCCTACTGCCAGAGAATACTGGAACTACTCAGCAGGTCAAGCAGCATTTGTAGAGGAAAAAAATCTTTAAAAGTCAAATCAATGAGCTTTTGCCAGACCACAAGTCATAACGTTTAAGAATTTTTGGACATCCTTATGGATTTGTGGTTGAGTTTGAATGAACTGAGCAGAAGGGTGACTCATTGATTGTGGAGATACTGGCAGTTCAAAATTTCAATAAATTGAAATACAGCAGCAACACTAAGTGTTTAAATGAATTGAGCTGAAGGGAGGGCACTGAGATTGAAGAGACACTGAGTGTTTCATAGCATTGAGCAGACAGGAGGGATGCTGAGATTGGGTAGTCATTGGGTGTTCCAATGCATTTAGCAGAGAGGAACGATGCTAACATTATGGAGACACTGGGTGTTTCAATGCATTCAGCAGAGAGCAAGGGACACTGAGATTGTGGAGAAGCTGTTTCAGTGCATTGAGCAGAGAGGAAAGGATGCTGCGTTTGAAGAGACACTGGGTGTTTCAATGCATTGAGCACAGAGAAGAAATGCTAGGACTGAGGACACACTGGGTGTTTCAATGCATTGAGCAGAAAAGGGACACTAAGTTTGAGGAGTCGCTGGCTGTTGGGTACATTGAGCAGACAGTAGTGAAACTGCAACCAGGAGGCTCCCACCTGAGAACACGCGCAGGGGAGTAGGATGGGCGTGTCCCCTGTGCGCCGGCTCCGCGTCACTTCCGGTGCTAGGGTCTGAGTGTGCACGCGCGGGCGCCATGGCGGGCTCGCGGCTCGGCGGCCTGGGGATCTTCAGTGTAACGGACGTGCATGAGGCGGCGGAACCCCCCTTGGGCGACGGACGGCGCCGGCAGGTGAGGGAGGGCCCGGGCCGGACGGTCAGGATAAAGCGTACAACAAGCTCCCCCGACCCACTACCCCTTCTTTCCAGCTCACAGCCTGGAACGTTTCACACCCCCGGCCCGTCTCCGTGAGTGAGTGAATGGGGCGTTCCGGGCTCTTCACCGTCAACCCGCTTCTAATCCCCGGGAGTGGCCTCTTATTTTATATTCCTTTATACTGGGAGAGGAAATCGCCCTCTTTTAGGCGAAACTTTGACACGTTCGTATCGGCGGATCCGGATTAACGGCGCCGGCCATCATCCCTTTTCCCCCACCCCCGAAATCGCCCGAAAGATCGATGCTCCGTCCCTCCCGAGGAGTGAGGGGACGGAACCGGCGAACAAGAGACCCGTTCCTCGGCTCCACTGAAGCCGTGTTCACTGTCAATCTTGTCTACCCCAACTCCCCGGCTTTTCAACAGCGTCCTGATTTACCCCAACCCTTTTTCCCAAAACAAAAATGAAGCGGGGCTCTCTAGGGTTATTCCTCTTCCATCCACCTACCCCCCCACCCCACCCGACACCACCCTCTCTAAATAGGACCACATTCAGAGACGGCGGCATGGATCTATGAAAACTATTGAGAGAAATGTCTTGTCAGTTCCCACTTTGCATGTCTGCATTTCTGTCTCTCTTTGTAGTTGTCAGTTGTTTCACGTCCAGTTACGTGGCCAAAATCCGCCCCCACCCCACCTTATCTCTGTGTCGCCCCGATGGCTCAAGCGAAGTTGTGGTGGGATGCTGTTACAATCACATCAGGCTTTGGGGTGTTAATATTTCGGATTTCACACCGCCGCCGACAGCTTTGATTTCACCGCTGTACCAATCTAAAATCTGGTGGTATTTCGTTGCTGTATAAATCTTGATTTTAAAAAGCCAAGGTTTAAATTAGGTGGAAATAAGTTTTGTTACTGCTTGAAGGCACGGTTACGGCTTAACTTTAGGCAGAGTTGAACACGTAACTGAATCCATTGCCAACTTTTTAAGCTTCATAGTTTCCCACTCTTTGATTGTAATATAGGGTGTTCACCATGAAAGGGTGGTACTAATGTGGAAGTTTGTCGGAAATTCCGTACTGTAGAAAAGTCCTTGAGCATTTGTTATACTTTCCTGTGAACAATGAATACAGTGTGCAGCAGTCTGAAGTCATGGTCCAAACATTTTTGCTCTGATGATAATGAATCAGTAGGAGTTTCTGGAATTTTATTAGTGGTTGCGTGTTTCAGTAATACATTGGTTTTGGTTAGCATTTGAGATATGTCCAAACTTGATCCTTACAGTAGATTAACCTCATCAGCCCAGACTTCTGTATGCAGTTTCTCTTAGAGCCCTCTGATTCTACAAAGCAATTTTCATATTGAGAAATGACTGTGTGATAAGTGTACAACTAACTGTTGTATATTCAGTAGCATTTTCTCTGTTCACAAGTCAGCAGAACACCTTTTGAAGAACTTCCTGTGGTAAAGATGACAGGAAGAGCATCAGAGCTCAAGGGTGGATGTGGTGAGAGTAGATTTGAGCAGCGAATAAAAGCCATAGTTGCAAACACAGATTAATTTCATCTGTTTCAAGGTGGGGATAAATCTTGCAGTCTGTTCAAAGTGGATCATGTAAATGATGGGTGAAGTTCTTTGACTGAAACAACAGATTGTTTAGTCATTTGATACAACAAAATGCCACTGTGAGCATGTGACTCTCAGCAATTTAGAGAAACACATCTGTGCTGGTGTATATCAGTCTTAGCTTTTACAGTCACATCAATAAAACCTAGTTCTGTATCACTGTTGTCTATGACAAAGGATGTGCTTGTGGTATCTATGACTGTTTGCTTTCCAAAAAAAATGATTATGATGGTCTGAATCATTGGCTGCATGACTGCCTAATCAGTGAGTGCTTAGGAGATTTTGACGTGATGAGATATTCTGTATAGATGCAAAACTGTCTTGGGCAACTTTGGCTGTTGCAGCCATTGTTCAATGTAACGCAAGGCTTTTTAAAATATGAGTGTGCATTCCCTCTTTATTCCTTGCCCCATTAAAACATCTTTCCACTTTGAGCAGCAGCCCAATCAGTTGTCATAACCAGCTGCACCTCCACTTAGCTGAATCGTTCTCACCTCAAACCTTTTCAGTAACAATTCTTCCTCCAGATTAAAATTTATTTTTTTCTGGGGATCCACATCGGTCCAGCCAAACCTGTCTTTACTTAGAGTATGTTAAAATACTGTTATTGCATGTATTTTTCAAGTGCTTATGCTACATTGACAACGCTTGTTTCAATTTCTACCCATCTCTTCTCCCTTTCTTATCTACCCAGTTGAGCCAGAGAATAACCTGCTATAGCTTCTGTTTTAATTTCTGCACCATTGCCACTTGAGTCCCCAAGGATATATCTTGCCACCTTCTGTTCCTTATCTGCATACTGTCCTCTGTGACTCCATCCAAAAACACATTTGATTCCACGTTTACAATTTGATGTTATCTCGTGATCACCTCTCTCAAACTCTCTCTTTTTTGCCCCATTGCTTGCAGTACTGAACGAGCAGAAATTTCCTCTAATACATAATTGGTAAAACAAAAGCTGTTGCCTTCATTCCCTAGCAAAATTTGGTTGCTTTGTCAGTCAACCTGGTAACTGAGGCTGAAGCCTACATTTCGCAAGTTTTTTTATTTGTCATTTTTTGAGAGATGTAGGTAAGGCCAGCATTTATTTCCAATTCATGTGGCTTGATAGGCCTTTTCAGAGAGCACTTAAGAGCTAACGGTATTGTGGATTTGTAGACAGTTGGAGGCTAGACTTAGTAAGGGAGACGGATTTTCTTCTTAAAAGACTACTGAAACAAGCCAATTTTTATGACAATTCATGATAGTTTAAAGATAACTTGTTAATTGATTTTGAATTCCACCAACTGCTGAGGTGAGATTATGCCCCAAGAGCATGGCTTTTTGGATTACTAGTCAAGTAACATTACCATCACTCCACTGTCATCTCAATTTCTAGAGGCTGTTTCCCTGCATCTTCCTGTACTTATGCTAAAAATGCAATCCTCGTATTCACATTTGATAAGGTGACATATGCAACAGTCATTGTAGAAAGTAAAAACTCATGGTGTCATTAGCATGGATAGAAGCTTGGCTAGTTAACAGGAAATAGCATAAATGGGTCTTTTTTTGAATGGCAAGATGTATGAGTGGTGTGTCACCGGGATCAGTGCTAGTGCCTCATTTTTGTTCAATGTATATAAATTTGAGAGAGAGGCTGAAGATATGGTAGTTAAATTTGCTGATGACAGCAAAACAGGTAAAAATGGAATTTGTGAAGAGGATTTGAGGCTGCAGAGTGATGGGAATAATTTAAACGGGTGGGCAAAGATGTGACAAATGGAGTATAGTGTGGGAAAAAGTGAAATTGTCAATTTTGGTAAGAAAGTGAGCATATAGTCTAAATGATGAGAGCTTGCAAAAGGACTTGGGCATCATAAAGTATGAATTGCAAAAGGTTGGTATGCAAGTAATTAGAAATACTGATAGAATGTTATTGTTGATTGCCCGGGGAGTTAAATACAAAAGTGGGAAGGTTATGCTTCATTCATATAGGGCATTGAAGAGACCACATCTGGACTACCACGTGCATTCTCGTTATTTAATGAAGGATGTAACGCTTGGAGTCAGTTCAGAAAGGCTTATTAGACTGCCTGGAATGGATGTGTTTAGTGAGGAAAGATTGGACATGCTCATTTTAAGTCTGTTGGAGTTTCCAACAGTAAGATCCGTAAGGGTTTTGATGGGATGGGTGTGAAAGGATGTTTGCTTTCGTGGAAGAATCTAGAACAAGTGATCAGTGGAAGCATCTAGTACTAGGGGTCACTGTATATAGAAAAGGTGTTTCAGAGATAGCAGGACCTGCAGCTGCTGGAGAATCTTGAGATAACAAGGTGTAGAGCTGGATGAACACAATGGGCCAAGCAGCATCAGAGGAGCAGGAAGGCTGACGTTTTGGGCCTAGATTCTTCTTCA
>JAHRHZ010000088.1:12713477-12746442 GCA_024137785.1 Ginglymostoma cirratum | reverse complement strand
TCAGCCTTCCTGCTCCTCTAATGCTGCTTGGCCCGCTGTGTTCATCCAGCTCTACACCTTGTTATCAAAGAAAAAGTGTTGCCCATTTAAGACTGAAGAGAAACTTTTTCTGAGGGTTGTTGAAGGCAGTGAAAGCGGCGTCTTGCAGCATTCCTAAGGCAGAGATATATTTTTGATTAGAAAGAGACTCAAAGGTTGTTGGTGGTAGGCAGAAATGTGGAGTAATCAGATTAACCATGAACTTATTGAATGACAGGGCCAAGTGGTCTACTAATTAATTTGTTTGTATGTACTTTAAACTGTGGATGCCAGAAGTCTGAAATAAAAGCAAACTATTGGGAATTCTCAACATGAATGGAGCAAGAAACAGTTGATATTTCATGTTCACAATTGAATGTTTTGTGCCGAGTTAGTTCCAGTGGGTTACTGGACCTGTAACATTAACTCAGCAGGCCTGGCTGCATCTATGAGAGAAAGCAATTTTTTTTTTCAGCAATAGTGAGATAAAACATTGTGGAGCTGGATGAACACAGCAGGCCTTGAGGAAAGCTGACGTTTCGGGTTGAGACCCTTCTTCAGAAATGGGGGAGGGGAAGGGGCTTCTGAAATAAATAGGGAGAGGGGGAAGGCGGAGGCGGATAGAAGATGGATAAAGGAGAAGATAGGTTGAGAGGAGACAGGTCAGAGAGGCAGGGTTAGAGCCAGTGAAGGTGAATGTAGGCGGGGATTTAGGTGGGGGATAGGTCAGTCCAGGGAGGATGGACAGGTCAAGGAGGCGGGATGAGGTTAATGGGTAGGAGATGGGGGTGGGGCTTGAGGTGGGAGAAATGGTTAGGGAGGTGGGGACTAGCTGGGCTGGTTTTGGATGCAGCCGGGGGAGGGGAGATTTTGAAGCTTGTGAAGTCCACATTGATACCCTTGGGCCGCAGGGTTCCCAAGCGAAATAGGAGATACTGTTCCTGCAGCTCTCGGATGGCGTCATTGTGGCAATGCAGGAGGCACAGGATGGACATGTCGTCCGAGGTTGGGGGAGGGGGGTGGTGCGAGTTGAAATGGTTTGCGACCAGGAGGTGTAGTTGTTTGTTGCGAACTGAGTGTAGGTGTTCCGCAAAGCGGTCCCCAAGCCTCCGCTTGGTTTCCCCGATGTAGAGGAGGCCACAATGGGAACAGCAGATACAGTATACCACATTAGCAGATGTGCAGGTAAGCATCTGTTTGATGTGGAAGGTCTTGAGGCCTGGGATGGGGGTGAGTGGGGAGGTGTAGGGGCAGGTGTAGCACTTGCTTCGGTTGCAGGGAAAAGTGCCAGGGGTGGTGGGGCTGGAGGGGAGCGCATAGCGGACAAGGGAGTCCCAGAGAGAGTGGTCCCTCCGGAAAGCAGATAAGGCTGAGGAGGAAAAAATGTCTTTAGTAGTGGGGTCAGATTGCAGATGGCGGAAATGTTGGAGGATGATGCGTTGGATTCAGAGGTTGGTGGGGTGGTATGTGAGGACGAGGGGGATTCTGTTTTGGTAGTTATTGCGGGTAGGGGGTGTGGGGGATGAGTTGCGGGAAATGCGGGAGACACATTCAAGGGCATTTTCGATCACTGTGGAGGGGAAGTTGCGGTCCTTGAAAAACGAGGACATCTGGGATGTTAGGGAGTGGAATGCCTCATCTTGGGAGCAGATCATGCTGAGATAAAACGTTGTGGAGCTGGATGAACAATGTCTGTTGTCTCTTTTTTAAAACTGTTCAAGCAGGGTCCACATCCAAAACTTCATTTTCTCTGCATGCACCAGTGACTGTGTGTTTCCAGTATTTTATGCCTTTTTGTTTCCGTAAAATTTCCATGAAATGTGGTCTCTAGATTTTTTTTAATCTGAAGTATATATCCCAAATCAAGAAACCCTATCGCACAAATACTG
Source organism: Ginglymostoma cirratum (assembly GCA_024137785.1). Classification (NCBI taxonomy): domain Eukaryota; kingdom Metazoa; phylum Chordata; class Chondrichthyes; order Orectolobiformes; family Ginglymostomatidae; genus Ginglymostoma; species Ginglymostoma cirratum. Next base: position 12,744,535 of record JAHRHZ010000088.1, on the reverse strand, counting down.
CTCCTGTGTATCTTTTGGTTTGGACGCTAATCAATTACATTCACACTGTCACTGTATACAGGTGATCCTGACTTGAGAACACCTGACTAATGAACACTTGTACTTATGAACAGCTACTTTATGTTGTTCAGCATTGCATTCTGACTTGCATATGTGGGCTTGCGAATATACTCAAGCAGAATCTGTATGCATACTGATGACTACCTGTATTTAATATCTGTGGCAGCATGGTGGCTAGCACTGCTGCCTCTCAACGCCAGGGACCTGGGTATGATTCCACCCTCGGGCAACTGTCTGTGTGGGTGTTCTCCAGGTGTTCCGGTTTCCTCCCACAGTCCAAAGATGTGCAGGTTAGGTGGATCGGCCATGCTAAATTGCCGATGGTGTTCAGGGATATGTAGATTAGGTGGGTTATAGGGGGATGAGTCAGGATGGGATGCTCTGAGGGTTGGCGTGGACTTCCCGGGCTGAAGGGCCTGTTTCCACACTGTACGGATTCAATGATAGATTCTATGATCTGAGTGTTGTGCCAGTCTGATTGTTGATATTTTTTATTCAAGCTGTTGCTGTCACATTTATTTACAAATCATTTCTTACATGTTTTGATCACTGTAATTTGGGGGTTTGGGAACCCAGTGTTTGGCACTGGGAAAACTGTTATCAGAATTACCATTTGCTGGTATTTGCTACACAAAAACCTGTGACCTATATGAGGTATTTGCTGGACCGAAACCTCTGTGCCCACTGTTACCTTTAGATCTCGTTTCTGTTGGCTTTTTCATTCATATTTAGTTTGTTTTAAAATAAAATTTTTGTGTAGTGCTTCATAAACTAGCAGCACATTTGAAATCTGAGTTGTAGTGTCATTAAGCATGGAAACAGACTCTTTGTCCAACCAAAGTCCATGCCGCCCATAATCCAACACTAAACTAGTTTCACCTGTCTGCGTTTGGCCCCAATCCCTTCAAACGTTTCGTCCCGTATACTTATCTAAATGTCATTTGAACATTGTAACTGTGCCCACATCCACCACTTCCTTTGGAAATTCATTCCACACATGAACCACTGTGTAGAATAAAAATTGCCCCTCGTATCTTTTTTAGATCTTTCTCCTCTCACCGTAAAAATTAGTTCTACTGCATTTATAAATGGTTTGAGTTCTGGTTAATGCTGATACCTGAAAGGCATGAATGATTTCTGGTCCTGTGCCCTGCTGCCCAATGTCTCATCCTATGTAGAATGGATGCAGTTACTCATAAGATTCATAAACATTGCTTGAATTGGCAAATAGGTATTTATGAAATTCTGAGATTTAATCTGTTCTTTTGGCTTGGTGGGTTAATTCAATACTTGATATGGTATTATGTTACAGACTAAAAGATAGCATGCTTCTCTAATTTGACAGAGATCAGGATGGAATTGTAAGCAGGCAGATCTGCCTTCTATAATTGGCCTTAATAGCTGATACATGTAGAAATAGCTGCGGTTTCCACTCATGGTTATTGCTTTTTAACTTTTGAGAGTAAACGTAGAGTTAGATATCAGCTTGCAGGAAAGTTGAGATTATTTCTTAGCCAATATTTGGCCATATAAATAACAAAATTAAAAAGAGCTTGATGGCCATTGGTAATAAATTTGAATGGATTAATTGTGTTCTTATGGGTAGGGTTTATCTGGGCAACTTGGTACATTAAGTCATTGCCAGTGTTGAAGCTGTACTGAAGTTGTTTTGTTGGAGTCACAGCATCTTCCTGAGCGTAGAATGACAGTCTAGAAGATGACAGGACCAAGTAGCATTTCCTGTCTATTCGCTTTGGGAGCTTACTTTTAAGCAGCTTGCTTATGGTGAGAATGAATCCTTTATGTTTTTCATTTTATTGCTTTCAGTTTTATTTTCCAGTGACTTAGCATTCCCTATTGTTGAATCCTTTATGTTGAATTCCAGATTTTATATATATATATGTGTATATATATATATATATGAAAGAGAGATCTCAACATTGATCTCTGGACAATACCGCTATTTATAATCTCCAATGCAAAAGAAATATCCATTAACAATTTGTCTTTTCTGTTCTTTAATCAACATCTGAATAGTATTACTATATTTTCATTCTATCCTGTAGTCTGATTTTAGCAACATATTACCTTGGCAACATTTCATTGCTTTCCTTTTCAAAATCTTCAAACGTAGCATTCACGATCTTGTATCGAGAACTTTTCATTTTCTTAGTAAATTCGGTTAGGATTGCTGCATGTGATTTACTTTCAGAGATATACACATGAGGTGAGCATTATTTATCCACTTTTTTTTAAGTTTAGTGTTTTGTACCTAAATTTGATGACACCTTACCGAAGACCAGTGGCAACAGATTGTCATCTGAGTTGGTTTTAAATCTAAATTTCTTTTCAGTTCTAGATAACCATACAAGGGGGAAATAAAAAGTTTAAAACAAAAACAGAAATTGATTACTGTTTTACTTTCTGATTTCCGGCATCCGCAGTTCTTTTGGTCTTTCATTTAGTAGAACATTTTATGCTGATTGCTTTGATTTGATTGAGGAAAACTTGTGGTGGGATGGGGAGGCTCAAGTGATGCATAAGTGTCCACATGAACGAGTTGGGCTGCATGATTGTTTCCCTGTAATTTTTGGTGCAATGTTTGAAGAAAGTTTTAACTCCAGACATCGGATTGAAGTGACGAGATTATTAGATTTGCAAATATTATATTTGTAATTAATAAATACAAGTTCAGAACCAAAATATGTTCAGGTTTGAAACCTCATTTTCTTTCCTATATATTTTCATTGAATGTTTAGCTTTGTTCATCATTAGCTTAGGGAAGAAAGTGCTGTTTGTGGGAGACCATTGTTCTTTTTTAAAGTGATTAGCTTTTGTATGAATGTCTTTCTTGGAGGTGTTAATGAACTGTGGTGAATTTAAAAAAGATCACAGCAGGGAAGAGACTTGAACAGATCCTCACAACAGCTTTACTGTAATTAAACGTAATACTTTTAGAAGACTAGATCCTTTCTTCTATCGGTTTTTATGATGAAATGGAAGTAACCATTCTCAGTAAACATTTGAGGCTACAATGAAAATAAAAGTCTGTGGCGTAAATTGTATAAAAGTCCAGTACAAATCTAAAGCTAAAGCATTTTACTCATCATATACAGCACCTGAGATGGGAGCTATACTGAATGATTTGCAGTTGTCAGAACATTTGTGCTACGGGTTGCCAATCTATGCTTCTGCTGATTTCTCAAAACAGTTAAAGAAAGCTTTACCGTGGCTGTTTCATGAGACCGTTCGTTCAAGCAGCTTGACAGTCTCCTGGCAGGGTATACTATACAATGTCAAACTCACAGGGTGTGTGACAGCCCCGTTTAGATCCATTCAACAGCCGCAGCTACTTTTCCCTTGCCCATTGTTCCACTTTACCACGTTTCTCAGCTTTGACCCTCAACGCAGTAGTGCACACAGACTGGAGTTAGAACTAGCTTTTGACCCTGTTCTTGTGTATTTTTGAACAGAAAACACAAAAATGCCTTGCTCCAAACTGCTGTCTTTCTGCTTGTACAACTTTTATAGAATCATGAAATCCCTACAGTGTGGAAGCAGGTCATCCAATTGATTGAGTCTACACCGACCCTCCAAGGAGCATCCCCCTCAGACTCCTCTCCCTGTAATCCTGCATTTCAGCTAACCTACACATTGCTTGACACTATGGGTAATTTAGCATTGCCAATCCACCTAACTGTCTCATCTTTGGACTGTGCGAGGAAACCAGAGCACCCGGAGGAAACCGATGTAGACACTGTGATAATGTACAAACTTCACACAGACAGTCGTCCAAGAATGAAAGAAAACTCTATTCCCTAGCGCTGTGAGGCAGCAGTGCTAACCACTATTTTAAATGAGTGAGTTTTGTCTAGTTAAACATTTAAGATCAAAACCATCCCTTCCAGTTCCAACATGGAAACCACACCTTCACAGCCGGTTGTAACCACCTCCTTAGCTAATGTCATGAGGTGAACATGACTAGAGAAAAAGTTACAAAAGCTGGAAATCTTAAATGAAAGCATGCTGAAACTTGGTGTATCTTAATGAAACAATGTGAAACACTAACTCTTTCTCATCCTCTACAGGGATTCACTGAGTATTTTCTGTTTTTATTTCCATCTATTTGCAACCTTAGCATTGTACTCACACCCGAGCTATGATCCTGATGCCATATATTCTTCACAAAAAATAGTTTCTTCAGCCTACAGCAATACCTCACAGTGCATCTATTACTGATGCTCTTGTGTCCTTTTACCACATTCAAAGCCAAGTGACATATTGATAATGTTACTGGACTAGTAACATAGAACACCAGGCTAATGACCTGTGGACATGTTTGAATCCCATTATGACAGATGGTGAAATGTGAATTCAATAAATATCTGGAATTGAAAGTTAGCCTAATGTCAACCACTGTTGATTGTTGTAAAAATTCATCTGGTTCACTGATGTCCTTTGAGGAAGGAAATCTGTTGTCATTACCTGGTCTGGCCTACATGTGATTCCAATCCCACTGCAGTGTGGTTGACTCTTAACTGCCCTCTCAAGTGGCCACAGCCACTCAAGGACAGTTAGGGACGGGCATTAAATTCTGGCCCAGGCAATGAGACTATCCACGTCCATGAACAAATGAGTCGTCCTTAGTTCATGTAAAAATTCTACTGCTTGTCCTTTTCCTGTACCAAGTGTTACTCAATGCTTCCTTTCTCCTTGTTCATCTATTTTGACATCTAGCCCCCCAACCCAACATTTTCATCCTATTTTTCAGCTCCTTAAAAAACTAACTACAATCTGCGAAGCTCCCATCTTGTACAACTGGACTCTGTTACAGTTCAGATTGTTTGTAACTGCTCATACATTTCCTGTCAGGGTGTGCAGCCTTCTGAAATCTAAACTGAATTATAACCTTGCTGTGACTGTGAATGATTTTAATTCTTTTGTTTCTGTTGCTGCACTCAAGTCCTGTGTGACGTCTGAATTATTGTGGCATAATATCTCCTCGTTTGAGCTGAAAACGCTGTCTCTGGCTGCATTGTGACTTGTATACAAGTGCTGAAAGAGAATAGATTACTTTGCTATAAAGGTTGCTCTTGGAGGCTTGTACGTTTTTAATATGTTGGAGAAAAGTCACTCTTAGTAGAGAGTTCAAATGTCATTGAGAGTTCAAACCTCGTGCTAATGTATTTTAAAAAAAAAAGTTACCAACAATGACAGCTGGTACACTATGTATTTAGTTCATTTTGTCTGTATGTACGTTTTATACAACAATGTATTGTACACTTGGTGCAAACGTACATACAATAACCTAGCAATTGTCTCATATCACTTGGGCAGTAATGTTCTGCTTCTGCACAGAGATTGGGAGCAGCTATCGCAAGGAATCCTATTCTTCCTTTTCATTGTCTTAACCTCAAGATAGGGGTTATCCTTGGCTCTAAGTTTCTGTCAACTGGGTGATATATTTGTGACAACAAACAATGCAAAATATTGGAAAAACACATTGGCTTTAAGGGGGACATGGTTGAGAGCATGCACCGTTTGTCAAAATTGAAAGAAATTACAACCAAACGGCACTTAAAAAGGTCTGATGAATTCTTATTCCATATAGCTTGTTTGTTTTAGAAATTCTGCCTGATCCATTGACTGTTTCCAGTGCTTTCTAATGTTTTTGATTTCCAGTATTTTGCTTTCTCAGCATTTAAAGTAGAGCAAAATTAAGGAAGTTGGTTAAATGAAACATATAATGTAGTGAGTGAAATCTACAACAGAAATACATAAGTAACTGAAGGGTGTGGGTGTTGATGCAGATGAAGATAAAGGTACAAAAAGTGGCAAAGTTAAACAGCTTTCCAAAGGAGATTGACTCCATGAATGCATCCATTTTAACTGGCACCCAAATAGAAGGCTCCCACCACACGTGCCATTCCTTACCATGTACGAGAATCATGGAATTTCTACAGTGTGGGAACAGACCCGTTGTCCCAACAAGTCCACACCGACCCTCAGAGCATCCCACCCAAACCCATCACCCTCCCCTTTCCCTGTGACCCACTTAATCTACACAGACCTGAACAATATGGGCAATTTAACAAGGCCAATCCACCAAACCTGCGCATCTTTGGACTGTGGGAGGAAACAGGAGTGCCCAAGAGAACCCCACACAGACACGGAGAATGTGCAAACTCCACACAGGCAGTCGTGGGTGGAATCGAACCTGGGTCTCTGGCGCGGTGAGGCAGTAGTGCTAACGCTGAGCTACTGTGCTGCCTACCATCCGTTCTAATCCAACCCACCAATTACCGGCATTCTACCTTAACGGTCAATTGGGAGCCTTCTTGAATTGTAAACATTACCTTGAATTTGAGTATTCAAAGAATGTTCTAAGTAATTATTCAACTCCACAGCAATTTGTAAGTGGCTTCTACTTCAGTAATCATTGAGCCACCGTTTAGAAAGGAAGGCAACACCTACTATCGTTACTGGTTTTCTGTAGACATTTCAGAAGGTATGACACCACTTTTAGTCTGTTTTTTCCCATATAATCTTACAGAATTGGGAACTGACTGGAAATTCTGGGCACGTTGTGGCTTAACAGTAAAATCTATAAGGTATATTTTTTATCAGACATGCTCATTTGTACAATATGCATTTTTGCTCCCAAGGATGTTAGTTTATAGCCTCAGTAAATGTATTTTTTTTGCACAACTGTCTGAAGTTTGTCATGACTGTGTTATCTAGTTTTATTTGAGTTTAAAGAAAAACAAATTGTAAACAATATTGATGTGACCCTAATTTTCCATCAGGGATTTTTCCTTAATAGTTGGTGCTTGAACTTGATGTGAGTCATTAAAACAAAATCTTTTATTCAGAAATAAAATATTTAGAAAATGTGCATCTGTGTGTACTTTTGAATTTGACATAAATGAAGTTCACTTTCTCATGAACATCTTATATGTGGCAGGTGGTTTGGGGTGCTTTTGTGTATTTCTGTAAAATAAAATTTTATGCTCCACCTTTTCACTCATGTAAGACTTAGAATTGCAAGATCGGCATAGTCATTGCAGGGTGATATGTCTCACCATACAAAAAAATTGTTCTATTTATGACTTATAAACTTAATTATTATAGATTGGTTTCAGAATTATTGAAATCTTGTTTACTTGCATTTGAATAAGATACAAAAATGGTGAAAATTTGCATGTTGTCCCCAGCTGTAGCCTTGTTTATAAAGTCCATCCAAAGGGTGATGAGCTTTTTTTTATTGGAGCTTACCACAGTGCACCTTCAGTTTTTGAATTTGAAACAATAAGATATAATCAGCATCATCTTATCTGCCTGGTAGCACTCACTCTTTCAAATCAGAGGGGGCTTGCATCCATAATCTAAACTGTCACTTCAGTTCATTGCTGAGGGGTTTTTGCACTAACTTGGGAATACCTTCTTTTAGATGAAACAGTAAATTGCTGCACTGTTTTCCCCATGTTTGGATCCAAGGGCATCATTCAAAGAATAGTGTGGTAGTTCTTCTAATATCCTGGTCAAAAACTAGCCTCTTTTTTAAAAACAGGGCTGTTTTCAGAACATTGTTGACATGGGCGGCGTGGTGGCTCAGTGGTTAGCACTGCTGCTTCACAGCGCCAGGTACCCGGATTTATTTCCAGCTTCAGGTGACTGTGTGGAATTTGCATGTTCTCCCCTTGTCTATTTGGTTTCTGCCAGGTGCTCTGGTTTACTCCCCAGGTCCAAAGATATGCAGGGTAGGTGGGGTGACCACGCTAAATTGTCTGTGGTATCCAGGGATGTGTAGACTGGGTGGATTAGACATGGTAAATGTGGTTGTTAATGTGGGTTAATGGGGATAGGGTGCAGGAGCTGGGTCTAGGTGGGATGCACTTCGGAAGGTCAGTATTGGTGTGCAGAATGGCCTGTTTCCATGCTGTCGGGATTCTATGATTCTGATTGTGTTTCCAAAATTACAACACTAATTGCATTGCTATAAAGTGCTTAGGGATTTACTAAGGCTGTAAAAAACACTGTATAAAATGCTTCTAGAAGTAATAGCAGCTGGGAAGAAAACCATAAACCTGTAAGAAATACAGAATGCAGGGACTGTAAACTATCTGACCATCATGTTAGTATTTGCTGTAAAACTTACTAGGACTTGAAAGCTGATTGTATGTTTGAAATTGGTGTTTCAAAATCTACTTAAAGTTATAGATCGGTGTTTCACATTGGGTTTCTAAAAAATTACCTTGATCCCAGAACTTTTGAGAGTGGATTTGGGGTGGGACGCACGGGGAGCCTTGGGGTAATAAGGGACACTTCTGATTGGAGGGAACGACTTGAACACAGGAAAACATTTACCTTTTCACCAAGGTTTCTAGCCAACAATCAGACCCCAAGAGCAGCTAGTTAGGCACAAGGATTTAAGAGGGCGTGGAGCTGTTAGCAATCAGACAGAGCTTCAAGATAAGCATTGCTGTCTTGGAACTTGTGAACCTAAAATTTCAGCTCAGGACCACAGTGTGGTTTAGATTTTGACAAGTTTACTTTTGTTTAAGCCAAAGGTAACAACAGAGCATTCTTTCTTAAAACAGTGCTTTTTTAAAAATTCATTCATGGGATGTGGGCATCTGTGGCTAGGCCAGCACTTAGTGCCCATCCCAGAATGCAATTAGGAGTTAACCACATTGCTGTGGGCCTAGAGTCGCATGTAGGTCAGACCAGTAAGGATAGTATTTTCCTTCCCTAAAGGACATTAGTGAACCAGATGGGTTTTTCTCAACAATCGATGATGGTTTAGTGGTCATCATTAGACTCTTAATTCCAGATTTTTATTGACTTCAAAATCCACCATCTGCTGTGATGCGATTCGAACCCGTGTCCTCAGAACATTACTGGACTCATTGGAATAGCGATCCAGTGATAAGACCACGAGGCTATCGCCTCCCGATCACTTTCTAAACTTTTCCCATCATTACTCTGTTCTTGTGTTCAACAGTGACCGAGACTCCAGGCCCATGAGAGTGACGGTGGTGAGCGATTAAGAGAGTGGCCGGAGAAAAACTTGCTGAATCCACAGGGTTTTTAAGTAAAAAGGATCTACCTTCCCATTATGTTTTTTTAGGACAGCATTAAGCTTCCAAGATCATAGACTTAGGTCTCATCAATTATTAAATAAACAAGATTTAAAGAGGCCTTGCAGCTATGGGTGCCTTTACTTTGAGGTAATTGATTAACCATGTTACTCAATTCTGAGTGTACAATAACATGCTCCCTGGTTGGTTCCAGAATGTTCTGGTCTAAGAAAGCACCTTAAAGACATTTTTGATCTTCATCCAAGCTACTCCTAATTTGATTTTCTCGCTTGTATGTAAATTGAAGTCACTCATGATTCTTGCCGTTCCTTTATCACAAGCACCCAATATTTCTTACATACCTTGATCTCTATTTTGGTTATTGTTTTTGTACACCTGTATGCCTCTCCCAGTCGTGACTTCTTTCCTCTAGTATTACTTCTCTTCACCCAAATGGATTTTACATCCAGATCTCCTTAGCAAATTTAGTCACCTAACTATTGCACAATTTGCACAAATGTTGTCCCTGATTAATAATACTCCCTCTCCACCTTTGCAGAACACTGACCAAAGGCACTTTGTTTATGTACTTAACACTTCAAAAACTGCACGTAGAATATGCCCTCCACCTTTGACTGGCTTCCATCTTTGTGCTGAAGATGGCAGACATGATGGACGATGACCCATTGAACAAAAAAAAGTTGCCGGAAAAGCTCAGCAGGTCTGGCAGCATCTGTGAAGGAAAACACAGTTAACGTTTTGGGTCCGGTGACCCTTCCTCTGTTCTTTCAGTTCGATGATCCTTTGAATATGGAGGCTGGTGGGATGGGAGGCGAGGACAATGGGAGTCCTATTGAGGTCCTGGGAGGTAGGATTCTCCTTCCCAGGGATGAGGACAGGAGTGTGTTGATCACAGATGTAGATTCTGTGGTGAGGAAATTCTCAGTTGAGAAAAAAGTGCCTTTGTGGCAGCCAGTAATAACTTGTGTTCCAATGCCCTTTTATATCCTTTCTTACAACTCTTCTTCTGACCCTATCCCATCTAATCCAATCTCTTGTACATTCACGTATCCTCTGACAGTCTGATCTTGGGACTTCGAACGCTCTCTGCTCTGTGAAGGGCTCAGTTTTACCTCCTCATGACCCCACTTCAGTGAATTTCGGGCAGGGCATAACATTGAACTCTCTTTCTGTCACATCTGTGCCAATCCTTTGGGCAGCAATCTGGATATGAGGAAACCCATCTCCAGTACTTTGGCCACTTACCTGCCCTTAATCTTTTCACAATGAACTGTCAGGATGATATCAGCGACACCAAATTTCTCTGCTCCTGGCACCTAAACTATCCTCTCTCCCTCTGAAATTACTACTTTCTATCCTCTCGGGTCTGAACCTCATTTTGTTATTAAATCAGTGATGATTTCATGCTTTCGTTATCTAACATATAGCCCTCTACCACGCAGACACTGAGTTCCAGTTCTCAGATACTCCTTCCCATCTGGACCATAAGCATCAAGTCGTTGAAGTTGCTGACCTCGTCTCCTCTAAGTCGTTGGTATGCAGCTTCACACCTTACAGTTCCCATCCTGAACTAATAGTCTGTTTCTATCTTCTTATACTTATTCTTCTATCCCACTTATTTCTATCCCCCCCCCCCCACCTCTTTCACCAGCAGTTCCAAAGAAGAATTATTGTTAACTTTTGTGAAGAATTATTGGGAATCAGTAACATGTCTCTCTAAAGAAGTTGTCAGACGGGCTGAGTTTCTCCAGCACTTTGTTCTACTTCATATCTCCATCATCCGCAACATTTAGCTTTTACTTAATATTGGTAGTTCTATCTGTTTATTATATTTTTAAATTCACGAGGGCTGATGTGCTGAAGGATTGCTTGATTGTTTATATTATTTTTGCCTGATTTCTCCTTTCATCTCAGCCTTTGTCATTTGATCCTGCATGCTTGATCCTGTTGAAAGTTTCAACTAAGTAATTATCATCCTTATATGATCTCTGTTAATGGAGTTTGGTGCATTTTATTGTTTGGAATGGTAATGCGATGGTAGGGGGATTTCGTGATTGTGCAGATGAATGTTTTCCTCACTCGAATGTGCTGGAGAGCCATCAACAGAAGGAACACTTTTTAACCCTCTCCCTAACAGCAGAGAGCTAAGTTTGATGTTTGTTTGAATTTTAGGGAAGTCTTTGACAAGGTTCCTAACTAATTAGTAAAGTTAGGTCACATGGGATTCAGGGTGAGCTTGCCAATTGGATACATAATTGGCTTAATGGCAGAGAGACAGTGTAACGGTCGAGGGTTGCTTTTCAGACTGGAGGCCTGTGTCCAGTGGTGTACCGCAGGGATCAGTTCTGGATGCTTTTTTGTCATTTGTATAAATGATTTGGATGAGAACATAGAAGGCATGGTTAGTAAGTTTGTGGACAACACCAAAATTGGTGGCATAAATGACAGTGAAGAAGGTTTCCTAAGATTACAGAGGGATCTTGATCAAATCGATCCATGGGCTGAAAAATGACAGATGGAGTTCGTCTGGATAAATGTAAGGTATTGCATTTTGGTACAACAAACAAGGGTGTTGTTTATACAGTTAATGGTAGGACCTTGAGTGGTGTTGTAGAACATAGGGACCTAAGGGTGCACATACATAATTCTTTGAAGTTTGCGTCACATATAGACAGGGTGGTTAAAAACGCGTTTGGCATGCTTGCCTTCATTGCTCAGTCGTTTGAGTATATGAGTTGGGCAGTCATGTTGAGGTTGCAGAACTTTGGTGAGGCCTCTTCTACCATACCGTGTCCAGTTCTGGTCGCCGAGTTATAGGAAGGATATTATCAAGCTGGAGAGGGTTCAAAAGAGATTTACTAGGATATTGTCAGGTATGGAAGGTTTGAGTTATAGGGAAAGGCTGGATAGGCTGGGACTTTTTTCACTGGAGCATAGGAGGTTAAGTAGTGACCTGATAGAAGTTTATAATAGATAGCTATAGATAGAGTTAATGGTAGTTGTCTTTTCCCTAGGATGGGGGAATTTCAAGAGTGGGGTGTCATGTTTTTAGGGTGAGAGGATAGAGATTTAAAAAAGACATGAGGCAAATTTTTTACACAAATGGTGGTTCGTGTATGGAATGAACTTCCTGAGGAAGTGCTGGATGTGGGTACAAGTACAACGTTTAAAAGACATTTGGATAAGTACATGAATAGGAAAGGTTTGGAGGGATATGGGCCAGGAGCAGGCAGGTGGGGCTAGTTTAGTTTGAGATTACATTCAGCATGGACTGGTTGAACCGAAGGGTCTGTTTCAGTGCTGTATGACTCTGACTACATTACTCAAGTGTAACACTATTGCCATATATAAATTGTGATTGCTTAATGGATCATAAATGAGTGATTGAGCCAGTGACTTGATCACATTCCTTGGTCATCACATACATAGTCATGTGTGTATTTTTGTAAAATGTTAAGTGCCTTAATAAAGTGCCTTTGGGTAAGTGTTCTGTTTCTCCAATCAATAAATAAGGATGAGACAAATGTGCAGATGCCTACGGAAGCTGAAAATTATAAGACAAGCAGGTAAATCAGGAGCTCGTAGTTAAACATTTTGGGTTTTAACAATCTGAAGATTTGTGTGATGATGGAAAGAAAAAGCATTGAGAATTTGAGCAGATTCCAACCACTATTACTAATACCTGTACAGTTCCACATATAAACGTATACTTCTCTGAAATTGAAATCCAGTGGATGGGATAGTGGGATAGTGGCACCGGTGTATGAAGTTTCTTTAAGAGCGAACTGTACATATGAATGAATTGGTCAACACTGAAGTGTAGGAAATGAGTTGTATGTTGCATAATATAGCTTTTTCTTATTGGAAAGAACAGTCTTACATCTGAGATTCAATTTACGTCTTCCAGTGCTAAAGTCTTCAATACCTCATCAAGCTCTGGTTTATATCTAATGTATGGTGTGGTGTGGTGTGGAGTTGATTTTCTGCAGATAAAATTGGAAATCTTAACCAGTCATAAAATAATGAATATAAATCAGATGAGTGTAGATTTGTTGTTGTCTGTCTGTCTCCACTGCATTAAGCATTGACGTTTTAGTGTTTGGAATCTGTAATGCCACAAAAATCAAGAGAGTGCTGCAATCGAAACTGTTAAGGGATGTTCGTCTGCCTGTGAGGTTGACTCCGTAATTTGCTACAGAGAACATGAACCAGTGCTGATTTTTCATACCAGTCCCAGGAATAGTGGTGCACATTTCCAATTATTCCCACCCCTGGAAACAGCTGCCTAAAAAATTTTCATTTTGCACACAGATAAAAACCCGGCCACAAACTTTGTGTTGAAGAGGAACTATTCTGAGTCTGCTGGTAAGATATGCTGTGTTTGTGATGTACGGTGTAATACGTACGAGAGCTTCAGAATCAACTTATTCTTGGCTGCAGGAATGCAGCTGGTGCATTGTCTGATGTTTGGGCTTTTGAATGTGAAAAATGTGTTGCTTTTAATGAAAAGAAAACTAAATTCCCTTGTCCTTTTTTGTATCCACTACACTCTTTCCATTATACTTAACTGTCTCTTTGATTTTTTTCAATTTATGCTATCTGTTTCTCTTTATTTCATTCTCTGTCTTTGCTGACTTTATTCAGGATGCCCTGTTTACACTGGAGCCTTTATGTCAGTGCAGACTGCGCCAAAAAACGTTTCCAGTGTGAAATGGCTGTAACAGCACAGCTGTGGTGTAGCACTTAATTTTCAACCAGAATGTTGGCAGTGTTGATATTTTCTCACTATAATACTGGAATAGCTGTTCAGTTGGCCCATGATATATCTTGGAAACGTGTATTTACATCATGATACAGGCACATGATGCAAATTTTGTTTTCTGGGCAACTCTGTGCTTTGCATGTAACCTGTATTGTGCGTTGCACTGCTATGATGTGATGTTGAGGAAGTAGTTCTGCTTTATGCCTGGAGGAAATTAATACAATTTAATAAGTGTAGCTTCAGCAAGCAATGTGTATAGTGGGTCAACCCTAAACATTTTCATAGCATTTCATTCCGTGTACTTTTGGACACAATTTAGTATAAAGTGTCATCTAACTTCCACTAGTTTCATCCTGCTTTCTGGTAAAATGAATATATCCTTGGGGAAAAGGGCACTGTTAAATACAGTTGAAGACAGAGAGTAAAGATTATTTGTACTTTAACATTTCCAACCCAAAATATCTAAAAAGGTGACACTTCCATAGGAAGAGAGTATTTTGTAAAGTGTTTGGAGGGGGGAAGTGTTAAAACTAGTCTGTCTGCTGCATCTATGTGCAAGTATACTATTTTTACTGAGTTCATGAAATGTGTGAATATATAACTGTTGTTTGTATGTAGTTTGGCCTCAGTTTAACCGTTTCAATGGCAATAGACAACCAAGTGTGTGTATTTACTGTACTTGCAATAACTAACATGCTGATAAATGCTAAATGTTTACTAAAACTACTGGTTTCTATTGAGATTGCTACGTGCTGAGTAAAATGCAAATCACTGTTGCACATGCACTATATGTCATCGTGTGTTGGATTTTTTCATATTTATTGAATTTTATGGTGAAGTTGTATTTTTAGTTTTAATATTTAATAATATAATATTTGTTGAATATGTATTTGTTTACAAACTGATGCAGATTGTGCCCCCTTAATCTGCCAATCTTGAAACTGGGACTATACCGGACCTCGAAAGATTATTATCAGGATCAAAGAAAAAGTAATTGTATGTCACTCAGTTTAGTACCATAGTTAGTGCCTGAAGTCCTGATGAAAGTTTTTAAGGCATCGAAAATATCCAAGTATATTCAAAGCATGAAAATATTTTTGGTACAATTGGATTAAAAACCTCTTAATGGATGAACGATTGTCCAGTTGGACTCCAGAAACAGGATTCAGAGTATCAAAACTGAATTGAAAAGTGCAACAAAAAGTCATGAGTAAAGATCAAGGTACAGGAAACACTGAAGTACTTTGGGTGGAGAGCTGGGAGTGCTGAGTTAGGGAGGTACAATCTGGTCTGTTCGAACTGTTGCTGGAAATACTGTTGGTCATAAATTCAAAAATAAAGTTGTTGTTATTCCTGTCACCATCCAATTCAAGTCAGAAGAAATTTGTTCTTAAAGTTGGAAAAACTTGCTATTTTCAGATTCAAGTTGAAATTTCAGGAATTATTGATATGTATAAGGTACATTTACTGAACAGCACAGTTAAATGTATACTTAAACGTAACTAAGTAGTTGCCACTTATCATCCAATCAGCAATTAACAGAAATAGAAGTTAGCTTTTTGTATTATTTTCGTCTTTGTATTGAGTATTGTTGCTCAAATGACGCTGGAGCAACTAAATCGGAACAGGATAGACTTTTCAATTTCACCCCTGAATTGGATCATGGCTCCTGTGCGTGTCAACTGCTCTCCCTCCTCCCTACCCTTCGTCATGATCCCTGTTTCTGATGACCTTGCCTAATAAATATGTACAAATCTTGCTTGCAAATTTCAGTTAACATAGCACCTACAGCCTTTTGATAAATGATAATTCAATATTCCTATGATTCATAGAGCAAAATACCTTCTGATTTCACTTCTCAATGGCCTAGTTCTATTTTAACATTATTCCCATGTTCTGTCTATCAGATAACGAGATTACAGATCAGACCTGCCATTCTTCGTTTCAGTCAAGATTCCCAACTTACTTGACTCCTAGGTATAGGTTTAGCATTGGAGGAGTCTTGGGTAACTGAGTGAGTTTGGGAAGTTTTGGCTGGGTTTTTATTTGTTCATTCATGGGATGAGGGCAGTTGAGAATCAACCACATTGTGGGTCTGGAGTTATATGTAGGCCAGACCAGGTAAGGTTGGTAGTTTCGTTCCTTAAAGGACATTTTCAGCTCAGTTGGCTTGTCAGACCATTTTATCCTTTGACCTTTAGCTGCAGGAAGCTGATTTATTGATAGCGACCTGAAAAGGAGGCAACAGTTCAATGCTCATTACGCTGATTAACTCTTGGCTGTGTGGGGAATTTCTGGAGGAAACAGTTTACTGAGGGGTTGCTGGAAACTTCACTCAAGCTGTGAAATGAGGAAACAAGGCATTAGATTAACACATATCTCTGGAAGTTGTAGTCAGGTGCTCTGGCTGTTCATTTGGATTTAAAGCTACGATGGAATTGTTCCTTAATGAAAATATGTGAATTGAGTACTTCGATGAGGAGAGCAGATGGCCTGTTGGTATTATTACTAGACCTATTAATCCTGAGACCCAGGTAATGGTTGCACTTGGGTTCAAATCCTGTCATAAATATGAATTCAATCCCTGCCCCAAATAAGAGTGTGGAGTTGAGTCTGGTGACGAGACTGTTGCTGATTGTTGCAAAGACAAATGCCTACACGTGACTCCAGAACAATAGCAATGTGGTTGTTTCCTACTGCTCTCTTGGCAATTAGGGACGGGCAAAAATACCCATGTTTAGAGCAGCAGGGTGGCTTAGTGGTTAGCACTGCTGCCTCACAGCACCAGGGACCCCAGTTCGATTCCACCTTTGGGCGACTGTCTGTGTGAAGTTTGCATATTCTCCCCATCTTTATGGGTTTCCTTCAGGTGCTCTGGTTTCCTCCTACAGACCAAAGATGTGCAGATTAGGTGGATCGGTCATGCTAAATTGCCCACAGTGGACAGGGATAGGGTAGAGGGGTGGGTCTGGGTGGGATGCTCTTCAGAGGCTTGGTGTGGACTTAATAGGCCAAATGGCCTGCTTTCATGTTGGGAGAGTTCTGTGATTCTATGGGGTCACTTGTAATTATAGCTTTGTTTATTATACATTGGTACAGATAGGATTATGGGTATAGATCAGGAATGCTTATAAATGCACCACTTAAAAAATATCTGTCGACAGTAGCTATAAATACACCCATTATAAACTTGCCCATTTTGCTGAGACCTTTGAAATGGCCCCCTGTTTCATTTTGGTCATTTATGATGGTTATAGCCCAGTTTCACTAATATTGATGTGCTGGTAAATACCCAAGTAATTATTTACACTTTTTATTATGTGTAGTCAACCATATGTGAAACTAATTAAATCAGTCCACTCGGACTTATCCCTTTTCTGTAATATGTCTTAAATGTGGTGGTGACCTTACTTCAGTGACAAGTTTTTATTCGTAATTAATTACTCATTATGTGTGATCTGCAGCTACTGATTTAATTACCTGTACTTTGTAGTACTTGAGATTTCTTACCTGACACTTCCAACAGGATTCTTCTCATCCTGCACATCTTATGTTGATTTACATAAAGATCATTCTTCTAGGGATCAGTCAAATACAAAGCACTCCTTCACCCAGTGAGGTGCAGCTAATAATTAACGAATTTGCATCGAGGTCATATCCCTAGAATTGATACATTCTGTAAAACAAATGCCTGTGTGTGAATTCATATGGCAGATACATTTTTAATGAACTAAGTGTGATTAAAGACAGACTTTAAATATGAAAACTGCCAGACAGGCGGTGATTTTTATTGCTCTATCTTTCATTCTTGATATATGTCGAGGCAGCTAATACTTCATGCGGGTTGTACCTGATATATGATGAATAATTTGCTTTTAAAACCACAGTAACTTGATGTATTCTGAAAGCCTAATCTTGAGGTATGAAGTTGCAGGAACAGGAGGAGGCCATTTAGCCATTTGAGCCAATTCTGCCAGTCAGCTGTTATCATGCTAGATCTGTTCCTCAGCTCTCTTTTTATATTTTTCCCATGAGTTTTTTTTAAAAAGTATTTATTTCTGTCTTGAAAATTTAACTTGATCCACAGTCCACAGGTGGAGAGGGTTCCAGATACTTACTGCACATTGTGTGGTATAGGGCTCCTTGATTTCATTCTTAAATGGCCTAGTTCTATTTTTTAAGATTATTCTTATTTGTTAATAAGTAAGTATTCCGTCAATTTCTGTATCTATTCTATCAAGATCCTTATGTTTTTTAAAATCATCCCTAAACCTTCTAAACTCCGAGGAGTACAAATCAAGTTATGCAACCTCTCACATAATTTAAGTCCTCATAGGCCTGAGTTTATTTTGATGAATTAATGCACTTGCATGTACTGTTATATATTCCCTAAGGTTAGATGCCCAAAATTGAGCACAGTAATCGAGATGGGAACCTGACTAAATCCGTTATAAAATAGTCAACACTTCCTCATTTTAGAATTCCGCTTCCACCATCTTTGTTGAGACAAAGGCATCTTTCTTTAGTTTTCCTTTAAGCCTGTTATCTATCCCAAATTATGCATGTGGATGCCCAAGTCCTTTTGCTCCTTCACTGATCTTAGTCTCACCACGTTCGGTAAACATTTGTCTTTGAACCAAAGCGGGTGACCTCATTCAGTTCCACCTGCCACTCTTGCTTATTCATTTAACTTGCCTACGTTCCTTTGTAACTTCTTGTCGTCATCTAGACAGTTTAGTGTACCTCCTGTTATGATGTAATCTGCAAATTTGGATGTCCAACTCTTATCTAATTCAACATATGAAAAACTGAGTCTCCATCTCTAAGGAAAGCCACTTGTCATATTCCAAGGATAAATGTTGTTCCCTTTCTGTTTCTGGCCTCCGGTCCATTACCAAACCGTTTGGTAAGGTTAATTCCAATTTGATTCACTTTGAGTGTGATTCAAACTATGATGTCATATAAAACTGTAGAAATGAAACATGAAAACATGGAATTTTTCAGGTGGGGAAGTTACATATTATAAAATGAGAAAAAATTGTTAAATTTCCTGTTTTTTTTTTCCCCTTCCTTTCTACCCTCTAGTGTCATCGTGTATAACCACTTACAAGAAGACTCCTCCACCAGTTCCACCACGAACCACATCTAAACCATTTATTTCAGTTACAGTCCAGAGCAGCACAGAATCGGCACAAGACACATACCTCGACAATCAGGACCACAAGAGTGATTTAAACAGTCAGTCTGGTCTCAGCAATTCTTCGGATAGCTTGGATAGTGCCAGGGCTCTGAATACAACTAAAACGGGAAGTGTTGCTGCCCCGGTTCGTGAACAATTAGGCAACCAAACCCCACACCGAAATGCTACTGTAGCAGCTGAGAAGGGACCACTCGTCACTGAGGAACCGAAGGTGGAAGTTCTTCCAAAAAGAAAGCTCTCTTCCATAGGGATACAGGTAATTTGTGCCACACAATTTTCAGGTTAAAATTGCATTACTTGATTGCATTCAATCCAGCCAATTGAACAATGTTTAAAATTTGATACTTTATTAAAAGGATGGCTAAATTCTTTCAGCTTTGGATTCTAATATTTGATGGGTAACAATGGTGGTGGTTGGGGGGGAATTGTTTTTCAGTGGTGACTGAAGCTGGTATTGTTACCACACTGTTTTGATCAAGGACTGTCTTCTTTGGAACGCGGACAAATAGTGTTTGGATTTAGTTGGCTATGTCCTACACTGTCTTTATAAAAAGTGTAGCAACACAGCTACTTCAATGATGCAAAGCAGTTTTACAAATCCATCAGTACAACCTAGCAGAATGACCATGAATGTTTGTGGCATTCTTTATAGGTTTGATTTTATCCAAGGACACTGTAACCTCTTGACTAAAAGCTTCAAATAATTACTCTTGAAGTTAAACTTAGGCTTGTCCTGCACTGGGAATCCTGTTTTGTACTGCTGCTTTAGGTCACAACATGAAGCTAATACAATATCAACATTGCTAGTTTCTCAGTGATTTTAGCCAAAAGCATTGAGTCCTAACTGTATTCTAAGAACAGATTTGATTGTCTGATAGGATTGTCATAATTTAAGTTTCTGTAATTCAGTGATTTATTAGCAAAATATTTGCATGTTAATGCTTTCTGAAGATAGATAATTACTTTCCTTTAGGTAGCTGATAACGCCTTTCGAAAGTTAGCAATGGTTCTGCATTTCCAAGGTTTCCTGCACGCGTTTACTAGTGCTTGCATAACTCCTTGAGCTTATATGCTGTATATAGGCCTTATACATGCTGTTGTTTTGTTTGTTATTTGTAAAATATGATCTTTTTCATTATTGGATCACATAACGTTCTAAAATGTATTTCTGCTGCCTTTCAAAAACAAAAGATCTGTCTAATTCTGTTATCTTTAGCACTCCTATTTTATCTTGCATTATTCCTTGTTTATTTGTCTTATGCAATCTTTATTTGTATGTTGCCCAAAGGGGAAATGTGGATAGGCCATTTTCTAGCAATTTTCCTGAGTCTAAGCAATCTGTGACCTTCTCAGGACTTCACCCGCCCCCCACCCCCACCACACCATCCCTGCCTCATTCTGAATCTTTATTGGGCCTGTATGGGCTTGTTTGTTAAATGGCTATGTACCCCAAATTTGTCTCTCACCAGCAATTCATAGAATCTCCTACAGTGTGGATACAGGCCCTTCAGCCCAACAAGTCCACACCAACGCAACACAGCATCCCACCGAGACCCATCCCTCAACTCACCTAATCTACACATCCCTGAACACTATAGGCTATTTAGCATGGCCAATCCACCTAACCTGCACATCTTTGGACTGTGGGAAGAAACTAGAGCACCCGGCGGAAACCCACGCAGACACGGGGAGAATGTGCAAACTCCACACACAGTCACCCGAGGGTGGAATCAAACCCGGGTCCCTGGCGCGGTGAGGCAGCAGTGCTAACCGCTGAACCACCATGCTTTTGTCATGTTGTTTGTTCTAGTGAAAATTTTGTAACTTAGATTTCACCTCTCCCTCAAACAGTTGTTCATTTTTGACTGCCCAAACACACATTTTCCCTCAACATTCCAGCTTTCTAATTCTGTGCTTCCAGTATACAAGTTGAGAGTGTGCTTTCTGCTGTTTGCAGTCTCTTTAAGATACACATTGATTTGATTGATACTGACTAGTGGTTAGCTGCATTGAGGTGACCTGTCAGGTTAGCTGTTTTCTTAAGAGTACCAATATGTTTGTTTCCCAGTATAAGATTTTTCAGTGGCTTATCAGATCAATTTAGTGTGGTCCCTTTAAAATCAATTTAATTGTTTTGATGTTTAGAACACAATTACAGGGAAAAAAATGGAATAGACAATTGTCAACTTCTGTTACTGACTTAGAGGTTTCTTTCTCTTCAGGTTGACTGTTCCCAGAATTTGATTAAGGAACAAGATTCTCAAATTATCAACAAATTCCAGTCTATTGGAATACAAGTGGAAGACGAGTGGCGGTGAGTGAAATTAATTCAACTAAATGAATTGATTGCATCTGTTTTCAAAAATGTCACCATTTCAGCTCACACCACTCCCTCTGCGATTAACCCACTCATGGGCCCCTCTACCTGCACTGCACCTCCCTCGAAATAATCAATGTTGTCATCCTTTTGAGTGAGCATTTTTTTTTTCTGATTGTTCCCGCTGACTTCTGGTATAGTGAAAGGAACTTTTTTTTCAATTTAGTACCTTTGATGTAATCAAACTTCCCAAAGGCATTGTAAGCAAAAGTGGAGCACTGAAGACTGTAAAAGGATATAGGGTCAAATGAACCAAAGATTGGTCAAAGGGACAGGCTTTAAGGTTGTCTTCAAGGAGGAAATGGAAGTGGTGATGTGAACAGAGGGTATTCTAGCGGTTCAACTCTAGTCAGCTGAAAGTACAGCTCCTGGTGGTGGCACAACTAAAATCAGAAATGTACACTAAGCCAGATTAGAGGAATGCAAATATCTGATGGGTATCGAACTGAAGAAGATTACAGAGATAGAGAAGGGTGGGACTGCAGAGGGCTTTGAAAGCCAATGTGGCAGTTTTTAAATCATCCTTTGACGGAGAATCAGTGTGGTCACTGAGCTCAGGGATGGAGTAAAGGAACTTGGACATCAGAGTTTTAGTGACCAAGATTACAGTGGGTAAAATTTGGGAGTCCAGCCAGAAGGGCACTGGAATATTTGACATCTAGAGGTAGCAAAGACGTGGTTTATGGTTTTAGCAGCAAATTACTTGAGACCAAGGCAAGGTCGGATGGTTTCTGTGATGACACAAATGGGATCAGATCCTAATCTTGGGGCTAAATATGATGCCAAACAAACTGCCTTAATCTTGTACAGTTGCCAGGTAAACTTGCTTTGAAGGGGTTTCCATTATAATATGGTCATATTAAGATTAATAGAAAAAGGCTGCAGTATACATTTACCACTGTGTTCCACAAAGAGTGCAAAGATATTTTCAAAAGGTTGAACCATATTTTTGCTGTGTAAGCAATGGGTTGCTGGAACTGTGCCATGCTGTGGAATCTAAATAAGCTTCCAAGACAATACTCAAACTCTGAAAGTCGCTTGATGATTGCCTGAGCCCTCTCCCTTGCAAGAAATAATATTGAACAGCATGAGTACTAACGGCACTGCGTTTTGTTTTACAAACATAATATGATGATTGGAAACTTTTGACTAAATTTGTACACCATAACCCCTAAAAATATCAGTGTACCCAGAATTCTGAAGTTCGTTGTGATCGACAGATCAGAAAGTACTTAACGCAATCAATTCTAGATACTTTTAATCAACCTGTTCACCTCTGGAGCAAGTGGGGCCTGAACCTGGGCCTTCTGGCTCAAGTATAGGGTCACTAGCACTGTGCCACAAGAGTCCTTTGCAGTCACTTCTACACCGAATTATTTCATCTTTGCTGCAATAACGGACCAATGCTGAAACTAAAATTAAGCAACCGGCGGAGAAGGAAGTGTAATAATTGCTGTTACTGATTTTGGTTAAGTATGTCTTGATGGACGCGTGCACACCTTCGTATTATAGAATGCTTAACTTTAACATACAGGTTATCATTTCAGTTTGGAAAAGTGTGTGGAAAGAATATATCTCAAATACTTTTTCCTAAATAACCTTTGAATTAAAGCTCACAGAGCTGTTGCCAAAGAATTTCCCTGTAGAGCAAAAATGTCCATAATATTTAAATTTCTATGTCCACTACTAAACAAACTAACAAATAGGCTAAATATTGGAGTTTGACAAAACAAACCCATTAATGGAAATTTAAAGCAGAGACCACTCTTACGGGCAATGTGTAGTGAATTCCTCTTGAAGCTTATTGTTGCGTATGTTCCTAAATCTCATATCTCTCAAAAAACACACTGTTCTGTCCTGACCTGGAGTTTGGATCAATAAATGTTTGCTTCCTTTACAGCTGGGTGTGAGTATTAAGCTCTTTAGAACTCCTTTGCCAATTTCTATGCAAGTGCAGGCTGAGGAAATCATTTAGATTATTATTTTTGCTTTACTTTTCAAGCTTTGGGTTAATGCTGTTTCCTGATCAAATGACTAAGTCATGAGTTCAAACCGGGTCTACTGTGTAACGGATTGGAAGACGGCATGACCAAATCACAGTGCTGAGAGAGCAGATGACTGACTCAGAGAAGATAGAGTCTAAACGTAGCAATACTTGTTTGTTTCTGATAGTTGACGTTTATCCTAAGACGGAGGGAAGTTTTACCAAGCATAGTTGCATTCTCCATTGTTATCTTAATTTTAAAGAAAAATAAACTTTTGATTTGTGACAAGATGTGCGCATGATTTTTACTGCAGTGATAAACAAGTTAATCTGTTTCACTGTATGTTTCTGGGTTAGAGTTCACTGGGTGTTGTATCCCTTTTTAATGTATTTGCTTGAGATCTGATTGTTTTGTGTTTGCAGTTGGCTCACCTAAAGGGAGGATCTAATTAATTTGAAAATTGTCTCATTATTTAAAACAGCATAAGCCGCTCCAGCAGCATGACTTCAAAACAAGAAACTGACTCTGATACACAGGAATGTAGTTCTACTGCTGGGTCCCAAGAAAAAAGCAACCAGCTTTCAGATTCAGCTCAGCATCACAATGCCTCAAACCCTGAACCTGCGGTACGGCAACATGCAAAAAGCTCCCAGACAAAAAATAAAGCATTTGCTTATGGAGATAACTTAGATCCAGCCCTAGATCCATCCTCTTTACCACCACCGGAGCCATGGTTAGAATCAACTAACAATCTCCCTGTTGAACCAGTCCACGCTACTTCATGTCGTCGAGATGGCTACTGGTTCTTGAAACTGTTGCAAGCAGAGAAGGAAAGAATGGAAGGATGGTGTCATCAAATGGAGAAAGAAACCAAAGAAAATAACCTGTCTGAAGAAGGTACATTGACTGAAAAATAGTACTTGCCATCACAAGTCCCGTTATTGTTGTTGTTCACTAAATTAAAGAACAGTAGTTATGTAGTCTTGATGTCAAACTCCACTTTATAACTTAAGTTTTTTCAAACTAATTTTGTCGTCCATTTCTGACTTTCTTTATTAACTATTGCTATATTTAAGCAGCAAATATTAATTACCAGCAAGGTAAAAAGAAATGGTTTTGAAATGAGACTGTATAGTTCTGAGTGGTACAGTTCCTACCAACGTAATGACCATACCTCATAATAAATCCAAAATAAGATCCTTATTCTTGAGTACCGAAGACCAAAGTGCTTCCATTATCCTAAACTGTCCTGCAGTATTGGACCTCTAACAAGATTGTAGGTTTGTACCATGAGGCTCGAGGAGGCTGGGCCATGCCCTGCATTAAACTTGGATAAGTCCGTTAAATTGCTGCGCCTTTGTCCCCTCAAACCATTTTTCAATTGATCTACCATGTCCATGGTGGAGTTGAATGTAAGGAAGGAAATATCTTCTTTAGTGCACAGGACTTAGTAAAAGCAAAAGCTAATAACCATAATTGGTTTTTAGCACAGGTGAGTGAGGAAAACATAAACCAGAATTTGCACTGATGGTCAATAACCCTAGCTTATACCCCTTGCCGCCAACAAAATATCAGTATTGATCATTGGGCTGGATGAATTCAGCTGAGATGCTCCCTGTCAGACAGAAGTCTCATGTCACTATTGATAGAATTGGAAATAGAAATGACCCCGGAAATAGAAGCATCTGTAGACCATTAAGCCCCTCAAGTCTGCAGTTTGATTCAATTGTATCTTAGCAAAGTCAATTCCATTTTTCACACCCTTTCCGCATATCCCTTGATTTCATAAAAGATCAAAAAAAATTCTCAATCTCTGTGAACATGTGCTTTAATGGCACACCATCCAAATGAATATATATACTTGCTTTGATATGGAGACCAAAACTGCATAAGGTGTAATCTCACCACAGCCTAGACAATAATGGCAAAATTTACATTTTTGCACCCTAATTCCCTTGCAGCGAAGGCCAATCTATCATTTGCCTTCCGAATTGCATTCTGTGCCGGCGTACTAACTTTGTGTTCCCCGAAGACGCCCAAGTCCATATGAATATCAACATTTGTAAGTGCATGCCTTTTAGAAATAGTTCTGCTTTTCTATTATTAATACCAAAGTGAATAGCCTCCCACCTTATACTTCATCTGCCACTTTGTTACCTACTCTTGAAACCTGTTTATTGTTTTTGTACTCCCATCACACCACACATTCCCGCACAACTTTCTTCAATAAACTTACATACGATACTCCTGGTTGTTTTGTTAAAGTACATGACATAGATTGTAATAGTTGAGTCTCCAGCATTAATCCTTGCAACACTCCATTAGTTACAGCCTCACAGCTTGAAAATGCCCTGTACATCCCAGCCCTCAGCTTCCTGTCCACTTAACCAAAACTTCAAACATGCTAATGTACAATGTCCAATACTGGGAACTGTTATCTTTGCTTTGAGTATTTTGTACGGCATCTTATCAAATACCTTTTGGAAATCCATGTTTACACTTCTAATGGTTCCCCTTTTACACGCTAAGCTACATCCTCAAAAAACTCTAATTTGTCATCTAACTGAAACTTTTGAGAATAGATTTCAGTGTTTTTCTAATGGTTG
Source organism: Ginglymostoma cirratum (assembly GCA_024137785.1). Taxonomy (NCBI): domain Eukaryota; kingdom Metazoa; phylum Chordata; class Chondrichthyes; order Orectolobiformes; family Ginglymostomatidae; genus Ginglymostoma; species Ginglymostoma cirratum. The sequence continues at coordinate 12,718,444 of JAHRHZ010000088.1, read as the reverse complement.
ATGTCAAACTAACTGCCCTATAACACTATTTTCCGTCTGCCTTCTAAATTGAATTGCAGAGTTACGTTTGCTGATTTCACTCTACTAGGACTGTTCAAAAATCTTGGAAGTTTTGAAAAATCATGAACAACATCCACTGTATCTTCTCCTTTTTAAAGGAGACCATGGATGTAACCCATCAGATCCTGGGAGATTGTTGACTTTTTGTCCATTTTAGTTTCATGAAATCACTTTTCTCTCCGAATATTAATTGGCTTCAGTTTCTCACTCTTATAAGTTTACTTGGTTACACTTTGGTGAGGTGCTGGAAGAGCTGAGCCTGTATTAATGTCACAGCAGGAGTATATTGTTTTGGGAAAGAAGAGGAGTTTAGAATGGGGTTGCAAAGTTAAATATCAGCCATGCGCTGTCATCTTGACTCTTAGGCATTTTTTTGTGTATCAGTGAACTGGATGTTTTAATGTGTCAATAATTGCATCCAGTAGATAAAAGGGTTCCTGTGCCATTATGTAAAGCTCAGAGCTTTAGCCAAATGTGGGTGGGCAGAAACTGCAACTATGTTTGCTTGTTCAACAGCCAGTGCTGTTTGTAAATCTTAAGATTTCATGCATCTCATTGAGTTGAACTTGACTCCTTTTGATCTTTTCATATAGCATATAGTTAGTTACAGAAATGACAAATGTATTGAAATGTTTCAGTCAAATGTAATTCAGTTGTATTCTTCTGCAGTTATTAAGTTATTACAAGCAATCTTTTAAATGTTGGAATTATATTCCTTTAGATTTTTTCCAAATGCTTTGAGCATAAAATGGGCATGTTTGTCTTGCATAGTGACAGTAAAATATGGTGGTCAAGCTTTCTAATTCATATTTAGTATTGTATATTATGATATTAACATTAAATACTTCATATACCTATTAGTATGCTTTCCTTATTACATGAAGTACAAAGCTATATGTTTCCCCGTGCTGTAAATTTAAATTTGTGGTTGGCCACAGAACCAGAATTTGAAATTGAAAAGAGATCAACCACACAAGTATATTTATACAACTATATTTGGCTAGATTTTATCTCAAGTCTCTCAGAAAAGTCCTGGACATTGTTTGTAGCTGATACGAATGTTTTTAGTTTCAGTTAGTTGTTTTAAAAAATTATATATTTAGTCTTAACTGCAAAAATGGCAAGAAAGTAATTCGCAGATGGTAAAAGTTTGATTTTAATACTGTCTTTCAGTGTTGATGTATTGTTTGTTTACACCACTAGTACACTATACTACTAAGCACTCTCAGGTTCAGATTACTTACGATTGTGTTCACTTTCTCTAGAAGGAACCTGGATCAGTATCACCTCTACTACCCTTGAGTAGGTGATGTCTTCAGGTCTAAGCATAGGGCTGAAGGAATGAAGAGTAATTCTGGAACTACTTCATAGCTGTTCTCATCCTCTAACACATTGCAGGAAGTGACAGGAAGATGTTTAGTATTTTAATGTACATTTGAAAAGAACATAAAAGGAAGCTATGTAGAGTGAAAGGTAGGTAGAACAGCGGAATTTGGTGCCTAGTCTTCAGATTTTGAAGGGAGAAAGTGAAAAACTTCAAGTGAGGAAGTTAGATTTTTCTACAGCAATGTAGCACAAAATAATTTTAATGTTTTTTGTCTTGCCTGGTGTTTTCTTGCCTAGTCTTCAGATTTTCAATTTTATTCTTTATTCGTTGTCCAGGGTATAATTTTTCAATATAGTTTAGAATGTAGCTTGTTCTACGCATGGAAAATGTTCATTTTTTTTTTAGTCCTAGGAAAAATCCGGAGTGCAGTAGGAAGTGCACAACTTTTGATGTCCCAAAAGTTACAGCAGTTCCATGGTCTCTGCGAGCAAAATCTGGTATGTACCTTTGTACATCTTACTGATCCTGAGTAAGTTAGTAGTAATTATGAGCATGCATTCAAAGGGGAAGCAATAAGATAGAATACTTAATTCGGTATTAAGTTAATAAATTAATTCAGAATACAGTGGCACTATAAACAAGTCCAAATCTGTATTGATTTTGCAACAGTGTTTATAGGTTCTCCCAATAAGTCAGTACATAAAATTTAAATGTGCATGAACATGCTCTACCCCATCCCTGCAAGGTAATAAACCATGGAAAATCTTTGTTTCGTAGACGTGGTTGGGAGGTGAAGGGAATTTTGTCTTAATTATGTTTTGGTTAGGAAAGAGTGAAAAGTCATCAAAGATCCCTTCAGTGACTTTTCATTCAATGAAACCTGCTGCACAACAAGAACCTGCCCTTAGGTTTATCAGTAGGGTCATGAAATACAAAAGCAAGGAAATGGTGTTAAACCTGTATAAAACACAGGTTTGGCCTCACATGGAGTTTTATGCCCAGTTCTTAGCATCTCACATTGGGAAAAATGAGAAGGCATTAGAGAGTACAGGAAATATTCTGGAGTGTACAACATCAGTTATATCAATAGATTGAAGAAGTTGGGAGGCTCTCTTGGGAGGACAAAAACTGCAGAGATTTGATAGAAGATTTCAAAATTGTGAAGGTTTTGACACGTAAACAGGGAAGAAACAGTTCTTACTAGTGGAACGATCAAGAAGAAGAGACAGACTAAAGGTAATTGGCAAAACAAGTGGCAATTTGGTGACCTTATGTTAAGGTCTGGAATGTACTATGGTTGGACCCAGAGTCAGTCAAGGTATTCAAGAGGGGGAAATTGAATGATTATCTGAAAAGCTGTGGAAGTAAAGTTGCAGTGTCTGTAGAAGAGCACCAGCTTCATGCATTCAAACAAATGAGTTGTATTCACAAAGACTGTCAAGTTCAAGTTACCTGTGCATGTCTTCAGCCAGTTACAACTTTTTTTCAATCTATTTCTCATATGACAGAGGGAATAGCTGATAAATTATTTATGCTCTGCCAATTCAGTAGATGAAGATGTGTAATCAAGAAATTTTAATGAATTAGATTCTCAACTTCTGACGTGAAGAACTGATTGTAGTATTGAGTTAATTATTTTTGCCAAACTTCCCTTTTCTCATGAATGTTTGGGGAGGGAGATCAACAAAATAGCAGACAGGGTATACAATAAGTGGCTGTTCTGACACTACCAGTAAATCCCATAGACCTTGATTTTTCTAAAAAAAAAATTCAATATGGAATCTGAATCTGACCTTGGGAATGTTGACTTTGAGTCTGTAATTTTACGTGATATGAAATTATAGACATGGAAAATTTAGACAGTTCCAATTTTGTACTGTTAATTACCTGTGTGTTCCGTCATGAAGGTAAGCTCTTGTATTTGAATTCCCAGCATATCAAGAATCCAGCTTTTTCCCTTTTCCTGTTCTGCACAATTGCATATTGAGATTAACATTATTTAATACTCAGTAATAGAGCGAGTGCAAGAAAGAGAGGATTCATTTAGCTAATTTAAACATAGAACATTACAGCGCAGTACAGGCCCTTCAGCCCTCAATGTTGCGCCGACCTGTGAAACCAATCTGAAGCCCATCTAACCATTATCATCCATATGTTTATCCGACGACCATTTAAATGCCCTTAAAGTTGGCGAGTCTACAACTGCTGCAGGCAAGGCATTCCATGCCCTGACTACTCTCTGAGTAGAGAATCTACCTCTGACATCTGTCCTGTATCTATCGCCCCTCAATTTAAAACTATGTCCCCTCGTGCTAGCCGTCACCATCCGAGGAAAAAGGCTCTCACTGTCCACCCTATCCAATCCTCTGATCATCTTGTATGTCTCTACTAAGTCACCTCTTAACCTTCTTCTCTCTAACGAAAACAGCCTCAAGTCCCTCAGCCTTTCCTCATAAGACCTTCCCTCCATACCAGGCAACATCCTGGTAAATCTCCTCTGCACCGTTTCCAATGCTCCCACATCCTCCTTATAATGCGGTGACCAGAACTGCACGCAATACTCCAAGTGCGGCCGCACCAGAGTTTTGTACAGCTGCAACATGACCTCCCGGCTCCGAAACTCAATCCCTCTACCAATAAAACCTAACACACCGTACGCCTTCCTAACAACCCTATCAACCTGGGTGGCAACTTTCAGGGATCTATGCACATGGACACCGAGATCTCTCTGCTCGTCCACACGACCAAGAATCTTACCATTAGCCCAGTACTCTGTATTCCTATTACTCATTCCAATGTGAATCACCTCACACTTCTCCGCATTAAACTCCATTTGCCACCTCTCAGCCCAGCTCTGCAGTTTATCTATGTCCCTCTGTAACCTGCAACGTTCTTCCGCACTATCCACAACTCCACCGACTTTAGTGTCATCCACAAATTTACTAACCCATCCTTCTATGCCCTCATCCAGGTCATTTATAAAAATGACAAACAGCAGTGGCCCCAAAACAGATCCTTCCGGTACCCCACTAGTAACTGAACTCCAGGATGAACGTTTCCCATCAACCACCACCCTCTGTCTTCTGACATAAAAGGTACTGCAGATGCTGGAGAATCCGAGATAACAAGCGTGGGGCTGGATGAACACAGCAAGTCAAGCAGCATCATAGGAGCAGGAAAACATGATGTTTCGGGCCTAGACCCTTCATCAGAAGTGGGGGAGGGGAAGAGGGTTCTGAAATAAATAGGGAGAGAAGGGGAGGCGGATAGAGGAGAGGATAGGTGGAGAGGAGGCAGACAAGTCGAAGAGGCGGGGATGGAGCCAGTAAAGGTGAGTGTAGGTAGGTGGGGTAGGGAGGAGATAGGTCAGTCCAGGGAGGACGGACAGGTCAAGGGGGCGGGATGATGTTAGTAGATAGGAGATGGGGGTGTGGCTTGAGGTGGGAGGAGGGGATAGGTGAGAGGAAGAACAGGTTGGGGAGGTGGAGATGAGCTGGGCTGGTTTTGGGATGCGGTTGGGGGAGGGGAGATTTTGAAGCTTGTGAAATCCACATTGATGCCATTGGGCTGCAGGAACAGC
>JAHRHZ010000088.1:12685104-12713077 GCA_024137785.1 Ginglymostoma cirratum | reverse complement strand
GTCACCTTCTCAAAGAACTCAATAAGGTTTGTGAGGCACGACCTACCCTTCACAAAACAGTGTTGACTATCTTTAATCAAATTATTCCTTTCTAGATGATTATAAATCCTATCTCTTATAATCCTTTCCAACGCTTTACCCACAACCGAAGTAAGGTAAATTTAAGAAGCAGTAAAGGAGTTAAGGCACTACTTGTGTATTTTATAGGCTGCTAAATAGTGGGGAAAAAGGTAGAGGGGGAGTACAGCAAAGTTATTGAGAGATACATGAACTGTAGAGTGACAATATTAAATAGTGCAGATTCAGTGGACAGAATGATCATCTGTGCTGCATTAGTCTGCAATCTGTAGCATGCTGCGTGTATATGAAGCATGCTCACTGTTCGTAATCAAAAAAACACAATGGAACATAACCTTCCCATAAGTCCTCCGCAAAATTATTGCTTAGGCTGTTGAACTATACATAACATTGCTGCAATAGTTTTTCCGTTGTTCCCTCTGTAAATGCCTTTTCAACAGTAGCAGCCTTTCCTATGTCTGAGTTTTAAGTAGATAAGGTGTCCCCCTACAGGACATTTTTTGTGGTACATGTGAGTTTCACTCAGCAGTTCCTTGGTCAAGCTGAGCTGGCTCCAAAATGGATAAATCCCACATCTTCCAAAATAACCATATTTTAGCATGTTATTTGCCCCATGTAGAAAATTGAGACATCGTAAATGTGTTGATTCCTCATTGTTTTATTTTGAAGTGCTTTAAGTTTTTAAAAACCTCTCTGGGGCTTTTGCTAAGTGAGTTCCATTCTCTGAAGTTCTCCTGAGTATTACATGTTCAAAGTACAGTTGTTTTTAGTCCACAAAGACATCTGATTTATTTTGAAATGTTTTAGTATATCTGCTACTGCCTTTACTAGTCTTTTTAGGAAGTAAGTTCCAGATACCTCTACTGTCTATGAAAACAAATTCCTTAAATCCTTTCTAAACCTCCGGCTCTTCATTTTAAATCTATGCCTTGTACTAAGGGGAAAGTTAATTCCCCCCATATTTTCGTACACCTCAATCTCCCTTCAGCCTTCTGTGTCCCGGAGAAAAAAATCCCTACACATTTAATCTATCTTCGTAACTGAAACACTGCAGTTTGGGTCTGGTAAACCTCCTCTGCACCCTCTTCAATTCAATGACGTCTTCTACCACGGTGACTAGAACTGCACATAATACTTTAACTGTGGCCTAATCAATAGCTTAATCTCCATTATAATCTACCTGCTTTTATATTCAATACCTTGACTAATAAAGGCAAGTATCCCGTATGTCGTCTTAACCACCCTATCCACCTGACCTAATGTCGTCTTTGATCTATGGACATGTGCACCAAAATCCTTCTGATCCTCAGTACTTCAGAGGATCCTATCATTCATCGTGTAGCTTGGTAATTCTACCTAAATGCATCACATTTCACTTACCAGAATTAAACTCCATCTACCATCTGACCCCTCTGTGTCTATTGTCCCATAGTCTAAGGCTTTTCTCCTGGCTTTTCACCACACAGCCACTTCTTGTGTCATTTGCAAACATATTAATCAAACTTCCTCCATTGTTTAGATCATTGATGTGTGCTACAAAAGGTTTGGAACCCAGCACCAAAACCTGTGGTACGCCACTGTTTCTAGTCACAAAAACAACCTTCGACCAGCACTTTCTACCTCTCTGACAAAGCCCATTTTGGATCCAGTTTGTGAAATTGCCCTGGATCCCATCATCTCTCACCTCCTTGACTAGCCTCCCTGACACCTTGTTTAAAGCCTTACTGATGTCCATGTAGATTATATCAACTAAACTACCCTTACCTACACACCTCGTCCCTTCCTCCATGTAAAACCACTGATGTTAGACTCGTTTCTCTCTAGGGGCCCAGTTTATCTTAACCTCCCTCCTTGAATAGTAATACCACATGAGCTGAGTCCTCTGGCACACCACCTGTGGCCATAGTGGGTTTGAAAATGAACTTCAGGGCCAGGAGAGCTATTCAGTCTTCAGTCCATTAAAACCACTCATTTCTCCATCCTCTCAATATTAATTTGTTCAAGTTTATCCTCCCCTGATTTTTGTAGCTAGACCATCCCTTTCTGTAGTAGATACAGATGCCATGTACTCAATCAAAACCTTGTCTTCATTTTCTGGCTTTGCACAGAGTGCTACTTTGGTCCCTACTGGGCTGTACTCGTACCCTGTTTATCCTCTTACCCCTAATATATTTCTAAAATGCCTTTAAATTTTCCTTTATTTTACCTGCTAGTGTCTTTTCATGCCCCCTCTTCAATTTACTAATTTATTGTATCAGTAACCTTTCTATACTCCTGTAGAACTGTTGTTATTTTTAGCCCTCCGTATCTGCCATAAGCTTCCCTTTTTATTCCTTATCTGTTCTTGTACATTCTTCCAGGATTCCCTGGACTTATCGGTCCCACTCTTCACCTTAATGAGAACAAGTTGGCCCTGTACTTCCGCCGTTTCCTTTTTGAATAACTCCCACTGCCCCTGCTGTAGATTATCGCATAAGGAGCTGCTCCCAGTTCCCTTTGGCCAGATCCTGCCTTATCGTAATAATATTGGCCTTCTCCCAATTCAGAGCCTTTATTCCTGTTCAACTTTGTCGCTTCCCATACATACCCTTAAATCGTAGAGTTAGAGGCACCGTCACCAAAATGCATATCTCCCCGCATTGACATTTCTACCACTTGCCCAACTCGTACTCTAAAATCAGGCCTAACTGCCCTAGCTACATGCTGGCTTAAAAACTTCTATATATTTATATGTATATTGTGTATGTAGAGTGGATAAAACCAACAGAGACAGCTACATGATTGCTCAATGTGCAAATTCAGTAAATAACCTGATCCTGAATCGTGGGGATCAGGCTGTGCCCTCTGATTCCTGACAATCCTGATTCATGGTAGCAATAAGGTTGCAACAATTGACCCCAAATATTAAAATTAAAGATGCAGTGGTTGCTGCTTCAACCACATCCTGTGATAAAGCATTTCCTTTCCCAACAATCCTCCTCCTAACACGGGCAGTGTAGTGCAGTGGTAGTGGCCCTACCTCTGAGCAAGGAGGCCTGAGTTCAAATCCCATCTGGTCTAGAAGTATGTAATAGCATATCTGAACAGGTTGATTAGAAAATACCTTAAACATTTCTTGAATGCTGTACAGATTTGGTTGCTTCTGAAGCACAGGTGTGAATTTAGGGTGAGAGCAACTTTACCTCAAATGCAAAACCACTCAATCAAATTCTTTGCCAACAAAACGACATATAATATAGCATTAGTTGGGAAAGGAGGAGAGAACTCTGAAAAGGAGTGAGGAGCAACACTGTACATAATCTTGATTTTCACTTTTGTGCTTATGCTTTTGTAGAATCAAAATGCAAACCCACGACCGACTGCGCAAGATTTAGCTGGCTTTTGGGACATGTTGCAGCTTTCCATTGAAGACATTAGCTTGAAATTTGATGAACTTTATCATCTTAAAACTAATGATTGGCAAATTATTGAAATGCCAGAAAAGAAGGTATGTTACAATTTTATCTCCACATTTGATGAGTGGTAACTAATTAATGGCATGTTTTGAATACAACGATCATATTTCTGTGTGGAGAAATGCGCCACAGCAGTGTAAATAAACAGTTTTATAATAGATGTTTAAAGAAGGATAGAAATGCATTGGAAACACTTCAGGATGGTTTAGAAGACTAATAATAGGAACGGCTGGATTGACTTATGAGAAAAGTCGAGATAGGCTAGGTTTGTGTGTGCTGGAATTAAGAGTAAGAGGTGACTTGATTGCAACATTGAAGATTCGGAGGAGTTTTACTCGGCTATGTGTTGAGAGGATGTTTACTTTTATGGGCGAATCTAGAACTAGGGATCATGCACTTAAGACAGATGAGGTGATTTTTGTTTAATTTGCGAGTCAACAAGTTGTAAGTCTTTGGAACTCCCTGAAAAGTGGTGGAAATAGAGCCTTTGAACATTTTTAAAACTGAGGTGGATTGATTCTCATTGAAAAAAGAGTTGTGAAAAGCTATTGGGTGAAGGCAGTAATGTGGATTTGAGATTACAATCAGATCAACCATGATCTTATTAATTGATGAAGAGGCGTGAGGGGTCAAATGGTCTATTCCTGCTCATGTACTCATGTATGTGATATATAAAGAAATGCAAATTAATATGTACACTTAAGTTTAATGTGGTCTGCATATACTTCTGATTTTCGGGCAAAGGGATTTGGTATATTGGTACTGTTGACTGAAACTTGTGATTTGCCTTGAAATTCACCTAGTTTATACAGTAAGGACCATGCATTATTATTGTTGCAAGCTGTCCCATTTCATGTTGTGAAAAGATAGAACTTTTTAACGGTATTGCAAAACATTTGGAAAAAAGAAATACCCATTAACGATCAGAATACCATACCATGTAGCTACAGGCAAGAATATCTGTTGTTGGATGCTGGGCTAAGCTATTAGTCAATCTTTGACAGCAGACAAGTTATCCCATTAACTAATATTTATCCCTCAATCAACACTATACAATATCAGGTGATTATCATATTCCTGTTTATGGAGTCTGCTACATGAAAATTAACTGTCATGTTTCTTGTATTAGACCATGACTGAATTTCAAAGTATTTCATCAGCTGTAAGGTACTTTGAGATATTCTGAAATTGTGAAAGGTGCAACATATTTCAGTAACTAATGGCTGTATACATGTGTACTGACTAAATAGTTTACATCCAGAATTTTTGTTTAATTTCCTTTTCTGCACTTTAACATGTTTGTAAAATTGAAAACTGATGGTTAGGATGAAAAACCATGTTTTCAATCCATCAACCTGCATAGAAGTGTTCAACGAGGTTGGCAGAGAAGTGCTATACTATCCATGAATAATTATTTTAACAGTACAGCTTGTCGACTGAACCTGTATCTTTGGTTTGTATATTTTCAAAGCTTTACACTCTTTTGAAATTTAAAAAAAAAACAAAATGTAGTATCTGTGGAAGAGATTTTGTTTCAGGTCAGTACTTCGTCAGGACCCCAAGCTGCTCATCCTGAAATGATTCCAGCATTTTTCTGTTTTCATTTCACTAATTTCAGCATTTGAAACCCCTCAAGGCACAAACATTACTGTTATTCACGACTAGATGAGCAATTAAATATTAGGATATCTGAAGCCACTGTTTTCAATGTCTTTTTCAAAATCCGTTTCCTAGCTACTGCTCTATCCATCTCCCTGGCAACAGTCAAAGATTTAGTTAGTCTGTTCACGTTTAGTGTTGTACTTAAGCTTGCAGTGAGTTTCTGGCCTCGTTTGCACCATCACAAAGATTGTCACTTTCCATGTCTGAAGATTTGCTTGATCTTGCATTGTCACAGCTAGTCTGCTGCCATCATCCAATACTATTATTTCCTCTGGACTCAACTGTTCCAACACTCCTGAACTCGTCTCCCACGTTCTGTAAGCTAAAGTAACCCAAAGCACTGTCACCTGTGTGCCAACTCAGCAGTAAGTCCCACTCTTCTGCCCCTGCTATATTTGTTGAACTGCATTGTATCCATTTCTTGCAATATCTTGATTTTAAAATTCTTGACCTTGTTTTCAAATCCCTCCATAGCCCTTCCCGTCACTATCCCTGTAATTTCCTCCAACCCCGCCATCCCTCCTGAGAAATCTATGTTCTTTCTCTAGCCTCTAATGCATCTCCCTAATTCGAATTGTTTCAACATTGGTGGATGTGCCTATAGTTGCCACCCACAAAATTATGAAATTTCCCACCTACACTTTCTACCTTGTTTTTCATCTTTAAGACATTTCTTAAAACGTGCCGTTATCTGACCTAAAACCACCTTGTGTGATTCACCATCATTTTTTGTAATGCTGCTGTGATGCACCTGGAATATTTCATGTTAAAGGCGCCACATAGATTGTTATTAGTAACATTGAGTTTAAATCCAGTCTGATTTGGTCTTGAGAAGAATGGAGTGAGACACCTGGAGGAGGAATTTTTTGTACTCCGATCAGGGCCTAGTGCTGAATTAGTCATGCATGAATATCAGGAACTATTTTGCAACAGCTTTAAAATTGTATTGCAATAAGTCATGATGCAGAATCAATTTATTTTGTGCACAAATTCTGAAAATTCTGTTCCTTTGGATATCTGTCAGTGAAAGGTAGCAAAACAGTTTTACTACCAAGTCTAACCTGGTGGTGGCATTGTTTATTTTCTGCCTTTGCTTCTGGTATTGGTGTTGCTCCCATCTAATCTTGAGGTAATGGGGGCACTACAGTGTGGAGTATATTTGGAAATGGTTTACTTTGGCTGTGCGTACTACTTCGGCAAACTTGGGCATTGATTATTTTACATTGCAGAATTGCTGTTGATTTCACTGCTTCAGAAAGCAACTGAGTCTAATTGTTTTGGGCAAAAATGATATGCAAACAAATCCTAGTAAACATTTTGACGCGTTTATGAGACAGCACACTGTAACTTTGATTAGAATAACAGCATCTATTTTAATATTAGTATTTTTTTCTCAAAGGAAGAGAAAAAGCTGCCCCCGCCTGTGCCAAAGAAACCAGCAAAGGCTAAGACTCCTATAAATCGTGAGAAACTAACCGATTCAGCAGACAAACAACGTCAGGAAGCTCGGAAGCGATTAATGGCAGCTAAACGAGCTGCATCTGTACGACAGAACTCTGCAACAGAGAGCGCAGATAGTATTGAGATATATGTTCCTGAAGCACAGACCCGGCTGTGACTTGGAGTAGATCTTTTGTACACATTTTGGGCTAACTTTAAAATTCCAGCAGTCTGTGCGATTCTACAAGCAACATTTAGCACCAAGTAATAGAATGCAATGTCTATTAGTATATAATGCATTGCTATTCAACAGACTATTAAAACCCTTTCTTTCTAAATGTTAAATCTGATCTCAACAGTGTGTATATTGGTTGCCATGCTTCTCATCATTTGCATGGCTTTGTCTTATCCACCACAGTCCGTTTTTCTGTACAGTAAACAAATTGCTTTGCCTCAATAGCAAATGGTGTTTTCTCTAGCATATACAGGAAAAGGACTGGAAAAAGTACATCAACAATTCTTCATTAATTTAACTGTTGAAAATTTAGAGGAAGATGAAGTTTCTTTGAATAACTAAACCTGAGCTCAATTTTATTGGGTTGTTGTTACTTTTGATCTAAAAAAAGCGTGCTCCTGTTTGCTGGCACAATAGCTTTTCAGAAGATGCTTCCATTGGCTCTGTAAATTTGGATTGCTGCTGCAAAATGATGTAAAACCTCTCTACCATTCAGTAGAACAAAGCAATAGAGCATTTCAATGTTCTCACATTTTTTCAAAATGTACAGAAGTGACATAGAAGATATGACTGGGAACCATAGAATCATTTTATGAAAGAAGCACATGCAACAAAAAAGGTTTTATCAAAACTGATCTAGTTTTAAAACCTTTTCAGATGTGTTCTTGGATTTTGCAGCCAAAATTTTAAAGTATTTGTCTCATTTGTTACGGTTACTTCCTGAATCTAGTATTAGCTTAAAGTGGTTGTTTATATGTAGATAACTAGTTAAAATTTTAAGCATTCAGATGAAGATAAATTATGGAGAGAACCATTGTGTTTTGATTGACTTAAGAATCTGTTAGGTGCAAGTGTCATGTTCAAAAAAAGTTGGTGAAATTTCATAAAAACATGAAAGAAGCACTACCTAATAGCTTTTGTCCAAATATACTTTCTAACGTGTAGTAGTCTCCATTATTTCATCTCTGTGTGATACAGTGTCGTGTTTCGAAGATTGCCAAATGTTTGTCAACCATCTTTTTATTCTGTTTCTTTTAATGGCTTTTAACAGAAGAAATGATTACTTTTTGACTTTCAAGACTCCATTACTTGAACATTAAATTCATGAGCAAGAGATTTTAATTCAAAGATTTAAATATTTAAAATCTGGATTGGTTATAATGCAACTATGGTAACTCTGTATTTGTTGTTTAAAATGGTTATTCATGCTTTTTTTTTCTCATCTGAGGAATTGATTTTCTGCACTTGTGCCCAGGACCGGATGCATTAGGACAAGATCACATTTTACTAGAGATAGATGAGATTTGTTACTCATCACTGAACTGTCATTGTTGGTGGACTGTTTTTTAAAAACAATATTTTCCATAAAGAGATGTCTGGAGGCAAAATGGCCTTCTAGCTTGAGTTTCTTTGTGATGGTCTTTCTTTTATAGGTGTGATGGTACTTTCAGATAAAATAATAATCCATAAAATGCCACAATTTCACAAAGCTATTCCTCACTATAATTTTCTATGTATTTTTAAAAGTCCCCATAATGCTGCATTCAGCGCTGTGACTCCTGAGTCAGATGTCTCCAACATTTAGACAGTGGTGGCACCAATTCTGAATCACATTCCTCATCTCTGCTCACAAGACTTAGCTAATTTTCAAAACCTTATGTGCACATATTCAACTGTTAAGAAGTTGAGAAGTTAAGGAGTAGCAGGAACTAAACAGCTGGCATTTTGCTATAATTGAAGCACACCAAAGGAGTCGTTTATGATCATTTTTAGAACAGTATTTTACTATTATAAGTGCGTCACATTCCACAGTATAAAAGCTGTACCTGAAAAATGATTTACTATAAGTCATTCCTCTTTTACATAACTATATCATCAATATATATTATTGGTCTTTCATTTTCTTTAACTGAAATATATGATAATCAAATTTTGTGTAAAATTTTAAATAAGGTACCACAATGATATTGTATATGACACATTTTAATTTGAACAAAAATTTGTTAACTTTGCAGCTAAAGTTAACAGCTTTAACTTCAATGAACTTTTTGTAGAGGCTTGACAAATGAGATTGTGAGTACTGGGTGATGTTGGTGACGTTTCTTTTTTATAGTTGGTTTATTTCTACCCAGAATGGTGAGATGAAGCTCTAGTCTATCTAACCATTGTTAATGGTTACAAGAGAGTTGATATGTTGGTTTTATTGGTATGAAAATTAATCTTAAATTTACACTTACTGGTGTCTTTGTGCCAATCATGTAATATCATCTATGAACAGAAAATTCTGTAAAATAATTTATAATCCTAAGTACTTTCTGTTGGTCAATAGTAAGAAACAAAGAAAAGGTTACGCATTAAAGAAGTTGAAGTATTTGGGTTTTTATCATATTATTAGGAAAAGCAAAGGGAAGTACACTATCTCTGTGATCTTGAAATGTCTAATAGTGCAACTAAATAATTACAGTCTTAAAAGTCTTCCGCTTCCCAGCACCAGTATGCCTGAACATGAGCACAGAAAGTTGTGATGCTTATAATTACTTCCCAGTTTGTACATTTCAGTAGACCAATGTCTCGCCAGCATTTATTACCCATCCATAATTCCCTTGAATGGAATAGGTTGTTGCGCCATTTCACACAGCAGTAAGAATCAGGAACATTGTAGCAAGACTAGAGTCACATTTAGGCTGGATGGAATGAGGTTGATGAATTTCATTCCCTAAAGGGTATTTGTGAGCAGTATGGATATTTAGAAAAATCGATAGTTTCGTGGTCGCTATCACTGAAACCTTTCAATTTCTTTTATTCATTCATGCTATTTGGGTGTCACTGGCTAGGCCAGCGTTTATTACCCAGCCCTAATTGTCCAGAGGGCAGTCAAGTATCAACTGTATTGTTGTGGTCTGGAGTCATATGTCGGTCAGACCAGGTAAAGACGGCAGTTTTCTTCCCTAAACAACATTAGTGAACGAGATGGGTTTTTCAGCTAATTGACAATGGTTTCATGGTCATCGATAGACTCCTATTTCCAGATATTTACTGAATTCAAATTCTACTATCTGCCATGGCAGGATTTGAACCCAAGTCCCCAGAAATAACCAGGGTCTGTGGATAAATGGTTTAGCAATATTACCACGAGGCCATCACCCCACAGAATTCCAAAATTTATCAATTGAATTTAAATCTCACCGGCTGCTGTTGTGGGATTTGAAATCGTATCCTCAGAGCCTAAGCCTCCAGATTACTTGTCTCATGACATTAAACTTGGGCCACCGTTCACCCTTCAAGTAACTTATCGCGCACCGATTGGCAATTGCTTTTATCAGACATCTATATTAATGAGAAAGCAATTACATATCTTTACAATTTCATTTTGCTGTAAACTTGTTTTTAATTTGCTATTTTTAAAATTCCTGAAATTTTAATTTTTAATATAGCCAGCAAAATACTGTAGATGCTGGAATTCAGAAATGAGAACCAAAAAAAGCTGGTTAAAGTGTCTGCAGGTCAGGCAGCTTTCTGTTAATTTTTAGCTCTTGGTATATCTGGGCTTTTGTTTGATTCTCTGATTTTGTAGTATCATTTTGCACATTCAATACACTTTTTAATCAGATGAACTCTGGTGGTTCAGGAGGCAGGTTGAGGGCATTGGCGATTATCAGTAAATATTGGTGTAACCAGTGGTGCATCCTCCCTAAATAATAATTTTTAAAATATAAACTATTTGGCACACAAAATCCTAATAAATAAGTTTAGCTGAATGCCAAGAACTTGTCTCCAATTCCACTTTAAGATAAAAGTAGGAGTTAAAGGAGTATCAGTCCAAACATTACACTGATTTGATTCATATTGTTCAATGTATTAATGCAAGCAAAATAGGCTTGTAAGGCATCTTCAGCCTTTTGTGTTTTATACAATGGTTATTTCAGATTATAGTGTATTCAGCATAAGCACTTTATTTTAAAATGACAATCATTGCTGCAGGCAAATCATCATTGTAATGCAATCAAGTCAACATTGACAAGCCAAGGCAGTTAAGAAATTTTTTGAAGTGTTCTGCTGTGTATTTCCAACAAAATGCTCAGTAAGGATTTTTCATAAAGCATAAGGGCTAACCCAAATGATGAATTGCTCAATGTTTTTGAGAAGTGTTTGTAAATAATATTGTTGATTAAATGCTGCACATTAGAGGTCAGAACTAGAGTTTGCGGTACATTTTAATGTTTCAGTACTGAATGTCACACTATTTAAATTCATTGTACGTCATCTATAAGAGCATGAAATAGGTATTCCCAAAGAAAGATAGCATTTTGAATATTCTAAACACTTGAAGCAAAAATCCTCTATCACAACATTTCTTTAAAAGATTGTAGTCTGTATAACTTTGATTTTAGCATAGGTTGCAATTTTTGTCTTGCTGTATTGTCTGTTAATGATCTATCACCAGGTTAATTGCCACATAACAGATTTAACTGATGGAGAATGAACTGTTATGAATTCCAGCTTTGGTGAGTTTGTATGTTTATACTGTGGCCAACTAGAGATCTCAGTTACTTATCTGTACTGCATGCAGAATCAGCTGCTGAATACAGTTAGCAGAGAGTTATCGAAGGGAACTGAAAAGTTTATGGATTTATCTCCCTATGTAAATGGGATAAACTCTAGTGTACATTAGAGCTAATGCACCTTGATTAGAATTTGTTAGAACTGATGCTGCTCCTGTGTTGTGTAAACTCCTGGGGTTAAAAAGCAATGGTGTAGCTGGATTTTTAGAAGGGAATTCTGCTGGTTAGTGTGTACATCAAATAAAAACTTTCACTGATTAGTTCAGTGTTGGTATTTGCTCATTACTGAAAACAGTCGTCATGAATTAAGAGTTTGTTCTAATCAAATTCACCAGTGCAACAAATAATCTTTTTTATTCAAGTGACTTTCCCTCTTCCCCTCCCTATTATTCCTTCAATTCTCACAAGTAATCAATTATTCAATATGACAGTAATTGAACTAGTTTTATCAATAGCTGAACTTAAGCAATATTTGACAGTGACCTAACATAAATGTGGTAAACATTAATACAGTTGCAAATTCTTGTATAGTGATTGAGTTTCAATAATATGCAGAAAGGGACAATTTAGCCCGAGATACCATGATCGTAAATAGACTAAGCAGTTTTTGAATTCCAGTCTTTGTTTCCAATATTTTTGTGCATCGATCTAATCAATTCTTGTTTTCAATCAAATTATTATGATTACAACTTAATTGCCACATTTTGAGGAAAGTTTTATATTATGTACCCACAATACGTGAAATAACTACTGGAAACATTTTTATAAAAATTACTTGTTCTTCTGTGGCAGTGCTCATGAACAAAAATGAAATAAAAATGTCTATCATCTGTCTTCACTTAAGCTACTTGGTTTACTGTAAGTCTTTGTCTGTTCCCGTATTGTGATTCTAAACTTGGTCTCCATTTGTATCCCAGAAGGCATTGACATGACTTCTTATGATCTCTCTGTAATTGTTTCCTACAAGTCAGTCATCTCTCTTCTGTCCGTATCCTACATTTTGTTTCGTTGTGATCATTTGTCTGTAGATTCCACATGCACAGGGATGATCTCTTGCACTACCTTTTCATCCCTTTGATCACTCCACTGTGTAGTTGGACATGTGAACTAATAAATTCACAGGTTCCTCCAGCTAAAGCGTTGGCAATTGGGAAGGCTGAAGCTACCCATGTCAAACCGTGTGCCTTTTATTTTTAAAAAGATCGATTAACTTTCTTCATTTCTGTATTTAAAAGAAAAGCATATTAGCCTTTGAAACTCATTGCAAGATTGAATTACAAAGTCTATTTTTGTTTTAGCTCATCAACTTCGCAAAAACCTTATCCATCCTTTGAGTGTTCTATGAGCCGTGTTCTTACCTCTCTTGATCATCTGATCCGAATTATCATCTGACATTTTCCCTACAGCCTGGGACCTAGCCAACAGTTCTTTGATGGATTAGGTCATTTGTTTATGCTGTGATCTTGTAAATTCATGCAAACGTGCAGTATGGAAGATCTGTAGTATGTTTCGTTTTATTTGAACTCTGGATTTGATTTACCACTCATACTTCCCATTCGGGTTTAGATTATTTTGCAAACTCGTGTCTATGACGAGTTCCAATTCTGGTTGGGTGGAATTTTTATTGGCTGATGTTCCGTTTTAAACTATCGTTATTGGTCTGTACAATCTGCCCATCATCCTAGTTATTTTCATCCCGCCATTTGAAAAGCGAACCGGTTTATGTCTCGAGGGGGCGATTCTTGACTGGAAAGCCGGCATTTCCTCTAAAACTTATAATGGAAACCTTCAAAGGGGAAAAAAAGGGCGGGGTGAATGCGCATGATAGCGCTTCTCTTAAGCGTCTTAGCAATGATTTGGAGATTGTTTGAATTCTCGGAGACTCCGTGGCCAACCTGGATTGTTGGTAATCCTTGTCTTAAAAATGAGATGGATGTATGCAGAGTCATTATTCTGTTCCCATGCTGCAGTTTTAACTGATTAAACGCTTGAGATATCTAAATGTGTATGTTTTGTTTCTTGGACTTAGAAAAGCGTGGTTATGTGAACGTGGCGGAGAGCGCATGGATGCATATCCGTGTCGATGTTATTGTTCGATTTCTGCAGTTTCGAAGAGGACGATTCAGTTATTGTTCACTGTGGCTAACCGACTGTTAAAAGTTAGCAAACAATTGGACGATAGATTTTTTAAATAAACACATAAAATGGGGAAAACTGCAATTTTTGGTTTCAAGTTTGAAGGTCATAATACTGTACTAATTAGACTCATACAAAATCGTCTGCGCTATAGTGTTACAGTCCTTTTATAACGTCCATTCAGAACAGTTGTGCGTTGGGTCTTAGATCTAAGAAATGCGTACTTCGCCATTAATAAGGTGTATTTGTCGCATTTTGTTACATTCGGAGCGGGGAAAAAAGAAAGTACTAAGGTAAGGAACAAGACTTTGCACCCTGTGCATTTTTGCCTCAAAGTTGGCTGTGGCTTAGTACTTCCCAGTGTTTCAAAGTCCGAGTAAATCGGTCTGCTGGAACCGGTAGGAGAGGTACAGTCCAGATGAAGAGACGACCACAAACACTGCGTGAACAGTGATTTTTTTTTAATCGCATTTAGCCTCAACTTCAGGTAGAACCACATTGCGACGAGATTGCTTTGAATATGTGGGCTAAAGGGAAGGATGCTAGTGTAAAATTCTGTTCGAATGTTTTTAATTGATATTTGTCCTCAATCATCCGTGTTGCTGATTGCAGGGCGCCTTTAGCTACTCTCAACGTGGAATCTAGAGCTTGAGTTGTATTTTTTGTTTTGAAACTGAGTCAGATTTTCTAAAGGTTGTTCTTTACCCGCTTTCGGAAGAGTGCAACCAACAGGGTTCGAGAAACAGTTGTCAAGTCTGCTAACAATGTTAAAAGTATATGAAATTGGGTTTGGAGTTATATCGATTTGTGAGAAGACTTTACTGAATGGCCATCTCATGGTTCCATTTGATACCATCTGTACCATCTTTCCACTTACGTTAATTAATGACAAAAAAAATCAGAACGAGCAGAACATATTCTGCCATTTCGGTTTTCTTGTCCTCTTAAAAGCAGGTAATTTCTGAAGTGCAGTGTAAGCCAAACAAATTAATACTCATGTATATACAATGTCTAATGCATGAAGACACACAAAGGGTTAATCTGTGTGTGTGTATTTAAAAAAATTGTGTCCTGAACCTTTTAAAATTCAATATTCAGTGACAGGTTTGATTCGGGTGACTGCAAACTCCACAAGAGACATTCCCCCATGCCTGTGTGGGATTATAGGGTGGGGTCAGTAAGACTGGTTGGGATGCTCTTTAGTGGGACAGTGTTGACTCAGTGGACCGAATGGTCTGCTTACAGGGGTTCTATGATTCGATCATTACAGAACAATAATGTATTGATCTTTGTAACAGCAGAGGGTCGTTAATGTTGGTTACATTGATATCCTCGTTTGTTGAATAAGATGAGGTGTTTGCGGTAAATGCATATGTTGGTACCTGTGATTGCAGTGCATGTGTAGTAAATAACAAACAGGACTCAACTTATGATGGGATGTAACAAAAACATTAAGTGGCTTTACTTTTCCTCTAAGATCCGAAACATTACCCTTTATCAAGACTCTATCCTTTCACCTAGTCTCACACTCAAATCTAACCTGATCAATGGGGAGTAGAGCCTCTTCTCTCTCTGGATAGATGGGTCCTATCAGAAATTAACTTGGATGATATCAGTACAGATTGCACTTTCCAGGAATGCACAACATAAACTGTTCCTTGTTTGGCAGTAATTACGAAAAGTAAAACCGAGATGTTGTTTAGTTTGGTGCTGTTTTGAGTCTGCGGCAGAGTAAAGGGAGTTTTAAATTGAAAGTGGTGTTCTTAACAGAAAAACAAAGCTGCAAGCGGTTACTTGAATGTGATAAAAGTGGGAAAGAATAGTTATGAAGATCATAAAATATTGAAGTACGTAGATTATCAAAGTCATAGAGCTAGTAGTTTTTTTAAATATTCAAGGAAGAGTGAATTAAAAGTAGGAATTAATCTTAAGTGTTGCTTTAAAATCTTGAGAACTGTGGCAAGTGGAACAGATGGTATCGTGCATTTAGAGTTTAGACAGAATAAGTGAAGAAAGGTATCACATAGTCTGTGAAATGTGCTGCAGAGAAGTGCGAAGTGATATGTTTCGGTGGGAAAATGGGTAGAAATAAGTAAACTAAATTGTAATTTTAAAGGTGAATCATGAACAGAAAGGTTGGAGAATGTATATACAAAAAGGGTGTTAATGTGTAAAGTAATCAGAAATTACAAAAATAAGCAGGTTATGCTAAACTGCCATAAGTCATTGGATAGCCCTCAGCTGCAGCATTGTATTCAAGTATTGGCACATTGGAAAGGAAATCAAGGGCAGACAGAGAGTACAAAATAGCTGCCTTTTATGAATGCAGAATGCATGTTTCTCTGGATGGAGGGGTGGTGAGTCCTAAAACCAAGGGATACAGTCTCCGAACAAGAAGTGAGCTGTTTACGATTGAGATGAGAAAGAAACTGTTCACTCGGAAAGAGGCGAATCCTTGAAATTCTCTGCCCTTTAGATCTGTGGAAGCACTGACCAGCCTCAAGACAAATGTCCAGAGATTTCTAGTTACTGTATAAATGACATCCAGTGGATCATGGGAATACTGTGGTAAAACAAAATTGAGGCAGGTGACTTTTCATCTAGAATGTTGTAGCAAGCTTAAGGGCTGAATGGCCTGTTCATGTGCCCCTGTTTCTGCAACCTGCTTTATTGGCATTATATCCACAAATGTTCAGTCACTTCTCCACCAATGTTCGGTAGTAGGAGTGTGTACTATCTACAAGATGCACTACAGAAATTCACTATTCATCTTTCAAAGCCACGATCAGTTCCATCTAGGAGGTCAAAGGCAGCAGATACATAGGAACACCACCACCTACAAGTTCCCCTCCAAGCCACTCAGCTCCCTGACTTAGAAATATTTCACTATCGCTGGGTTAATGTCCTGGTATACCATCCCCAATGCCATTGTGGGTCTACCTACACCACATAGCCTGTAGCAGTTCAAGAAGACAGCTCAATACAACCTTCACAAGGGCAACTTACGGACAGGTAATAAATGGTAGCAATGCCCATATCCCACAAGTGAATAAAAAAATGTGATTTAATGAAAATGTTTATTGAAGGTTTTTTTAAGAGTAATAAGGAGAAATCATTTCCAGTGCTAGAAGAGTCAAAAGCAAGAAAAAAAATAGATTTAAGGTGATTAGGAGAAGAGCCAAAGGCAACATTGGCCAATTTGTTTTTAACAGAAATGTGATCTAGAATTCACAGCCTGAGTGTGAGATGGAAGCAGACTTAGTAGTAACTTTGAAAATTAAATTGGATAAAACCAGAGTGAAAAATACTTGCAGGGCTGTGGGGATCAGAAAGCAGAGTAGAATTAGCCAAATCATGCTATCAAAGAACAACTGGAATGACCTTTTGTGCTGCATCATTCTGAGATCAGAAGAACAATGGTAATATTAAAACTCTAAGAGTCAAGAGAAGCTTACAGTGGAGAGAGTTTTGTACTGGGGTTAAGGAATGAACTGTGGATCAGTAATATGTATTTTGCTGTATTCAAGAGTGAAAGCTGCAGGAGTTACAGTATGGCTTCAAATAGGAAAGTGTTGGATATACTTGATTTTTATTTTTGAGTAAATCCATTGGGTACAATGGTGTTTATCACAAAAGAAAAATAGAGACTGCAACAATTGCAGAAGTGAAAATGCTCTCAAATTCTAATTTGAAGTCGGAGGTACAAAAAGATTAAAGGTCACGTTTTTCCTGCCCTTCTTTGCCAGAAAAAAAAATCTTTGGTACACTATTGCCTGGTACACTCCTCTCGTTTACATTCACAATTGGACCCTGATGGTTTAAGATTTATTATGATTATCCTTCTCATACTTTATTATTATAATTAATATGTGAGAATCCTATTGCTAAGTCAGTAGAGACATATGGGATTAGTTTCCTAAGTCCACTTTTTGGCTTCTGCAGTTATATTGGTCTATATTGCTGTACTATTGTCTCTCCTGGCTTGCTGTAGTCATATGACCTCATTCATGAGCTACTGACTAGATGCATCTATCTCACAGCCAGTTCAATAAAGACACCGTAGAAACCAGACTGTTTGAACTTGTAGCATGGTGTCAGTATGGAGTTGTGTGAGTGTTAAGAGCTGTGTACAAGGACAGCTCCTAAAAGACAGACACAGGAATGTCTGTAAAAGCTACTAAAAACCACTGAAAGAGAAACAGAAACAAACCACAGTTGAAACGCTGGGTGCACTAACACAATGGCTGCAACTTTGCTTCTCCTAGTGGCCTCAAAATGTAAGGCGATATGAAATAGAACTGAATTAACAAGTCATTGCAACCACGGGTAGCTACACGTTTATTATTGTTGGGGGGAAGAAGTGTTTCAAAGTGTATTCCACTCTAGGACTCTTTCTGAAGAACAGTAAAACGAGACTTGCAAAAATTTTGAAAACCTTGCATGCATACTTTGAACCCCAAGTGCATGTATTTTATGAATGGTACGTGTTCAGTGTTAGGCCCAAAGTAGAAGAGAATCGGTTGATCCAATATGTGACTGCATTAAGACAACTCATAGAATTCCAGGAATTTGAGCAACTAAAGGACAATCTAGACAAAATTCTATTTTGGCATTGGAGATCCTGTTCCGAGAGCAACAATACATTAAACCATTAGCTGGAACAGATCCTGAAGGAGTACAGAGATAACAAGGAGTGGAGATGGATGAACACAGCAGGCCGAGCAGCATCATAGGAGCAGGAAAGCTTGACGTTTAAGGGTCTAGGCCAGTTCAGCACTTGTCAAGAAAAGTTCCACCTGCACTCAAGGCCATACTGAAGGACAAGTTTGAAGAGCTGGAAAAGAAGGGAGTAATCAAGAAACTCCTACAGGATGGATTAGCAGAATGGTAGCAGTGAAATAGCCTGGAAAGCTAAAAATATGCATTGACTGAAAGGATCTAAATAAAACTCTGTAATCCCATGCTGAACATCTAAGAATTTTGCCAGACCTTGCAATGAAAAAAAGTCTTCACACCCTTGAATGCAGAGGCTGGTTACAGGCAAGTGAAGCTCGATGAAAGCAGCAGCTTTTTAACATTTTAGATGCCATTTGGGAGATACAGATGGTTGCACCTATTATTTGGCTTTTCCACATATTTAGAGAAGCATTAAATTCAGTTTCTGATTTTATCCGAAAAGAAGATATATTGGATGATCTGCTACTTTGTGGATGTAGAGAGAAACAGAAGAAGCCATTGCTGACCACAATCAATATTTAGTGCAACCACTTGACTTGGACCCGAACAAAAAAAATTAAAGATACCTGAGGTCAAGAGCATAGGTCATGCACAGACAACAAAAGGTCTTTGTCAGTTCAGAGCTGTAGCAGTGATGTGAAAGCATTGTAATGATTGTCAGAGTGTGAACCATTACACCAACCCACCACCAAGGATGTGCAATATGTATTCGTGCACAGAACAAGAAGCAGTGTCCTCTGATATCGAATGACCAGTTATGACAATAGATGTTGCTGAAATACTGCAACATAAATGATAAAATCACCCTCCTGAGTGACATCAATTTGTGTTACTACTTCTTGAAGGAACATGAAAGTAGTAAGGACAACCAATTTTATTCACATTCAGGACGATCTCACAAATTAAACAATACTACATTTCAGTTCATGATAGAAGGCCTAGCCCTTGTCTTTGCTTGTGAACTTTTTCATCTGTGCCTACTTGGAAGAGATAAAGTGACAATCATTGCAACCACTTCAAAGCATTTTCCTCATGCAGCCACCATCTGCTGCAAAGCATCTGCAAAGAATGTTACTCTGGTTAGAGATATCATCTGGAAGTGACAGACAAGCAAGGGAAATAGATGTACATCACTGACATGCTGCTGGGAGCAGTACTCCTTATAAAGATAATGGAGGATGGTATGACAATGTGAAATCCTCCAGATCCAAATTGAATCAGCTTCTTGATGTATAATGAAAATAATCAACCCAGCAGGGGCATTGAATCTAACAGACAAGTGCAAATCAAAGCGAACCATCCAACAAGATGCAACATATAGATTCAAGGCGTAGTGATAAGAAGTTGGCCTGTTAGCATTAAGGACACACTTCTGGACAAACAGAGACAAATAGATAATCCTTCATGGCATTTTATATAAAGCAAATAGAGAACTGCCCCAAAACATTGAGGGGAGGGATGCTAAAACACACCCTTGCAAGCCACCAAGGAATTCTCAAGACTGAGGAAGGTCAAGGAAGTACTCTACTGGCCAAATATAAGCAATGAAATCAAGGACCACATCGGTTGGTGCAGTACTTATAATGAGTACCAAAACTAAGCAAGTGGGAGTGCCAGCTATGACGTGCCACTCCAGAGAGATCATAAATGAAACTAGGATTTACTTCTCTCTCTCAGGAACTGGTTATATTGTCACTGCAGCCTACTATTTTGACTGTGAGGAGATGGGCTAGCTAACTTCGATGACTACCAATGAGATTGTCAGATGCCTGAAAGCACACTTTAGCCAAAATGGCATTCCAGACATTGAAGTGTGTTGCAATGGCCCTTAATTTGTGAATGCTGCTTCATAAAGGATTGGGAAATTCAACACTACACAATTTCTCCACACGACTGCCAGTCAAATGCAAAGGCTGAAGTCTAAAGAAATCCAGCACAGATATACATAAGGCATTCCTTGAGTGGAGAAACAAACTAAATGAAAGCATGGAAAGTAGTCTAATACAAAGACTAATTATTTTTCCAACAGCAAAGAATAACTACTGAAGTTGGAAGTAATAACAAAATCAAAGTGAAGTTGCAGAAAGCCAAATTTTACTTTGACAAAACTGCCAAACCATTGTTTGGCAGAGTTTTCCTGCTCCTATGATGCTGCTTGACGTGCTGTGTTCATCCAGCCCCAAGCTTGTTATCTCGGATTCTCCAGCATTGTTTGGCAGAATTGAGCACTGGAGAGTCAGTTTGGTTACAAACCTTCAGCGATCTCTCAACAAAAGCCAGCCTAAGTGGCAACTTGAGACCTGTGTAGATCAGTCATTACCTCAGTTGTACGCAATGAAATGAATCAGATATACTGTCACAGCTAGAGAAGCTGCCTGTTCATTTGCAGGTAGCCGCTCATGACGATATGAACTCAGCGTCAGTACAGTCCACAGACCAACCCTCATACTCTGAGAACCACGGATCAACCCAATAATGGAAATTAAAATAACAGGTACCACAGCAACACCAAGTCGCACAGGAATGATGCTTCCCCAGGGAAGGAATATCACTCAGATGAACAGCTAATTACGACACACAGCGTGCTATTAAGCGACTGGCACAATTTAAAAATTACGTGCAATGCCTATCCAGGAACTGACGAGAATAACAAACTGCTTATGCATGAGAACAGTTGTGTGCAAAGCAGGTAACTCAATGTAAATGAAAATTCAAAGTTATTTTTAGATTAAAGGGGGATTTCTGAGGCAGAAACGCAAAAGTATGGAAATGAGATTCCAGGCTTGCTGAAGTCATGTGACCTCTCATGAGGTCCCAACTGGAGGCATCCATCTTACAAGTAGTCCTCAATAAATGCACAGTCGAAGCTGGACTGATTTATTACTGAGAGGCTTGTAACACTGATGATTGCCTAAGTCCCATTTTCTGTGCTTGCACTGCTGATGAAAAACGACTCAATAAAATGTTTGCTGCATTCTTGGAATATTACACGTGATTGGACACAAAAAAGGCACAAGAAGATATATTTTATTGGAAGCGTAGTGATATAGAATGCTGTTCTGGTAGTGTGCTTTGCTTTCCTATGATACATCTTTAACTAAAAGAGACGGTTTACTGGAAGTGATATTGCAAAATTGGGCCACTGATCTAAAATGATTAATGTTGAGTGTCTAAAGTGGCAAATGGTTTCATTCACAAATGAATTATTTCGAATGTTTTGGTAAATATGTTTCCATATTTTAAACTACTTTATGTATGAATTTTGACTGAACAACTGGTATCCGCTCATTGATATTGTCTGCCATTTCAATCGTATAGAATGTAATGGCACATCTTAGTCACTTCTGGTTGTCACATTATTCACTGTAGTATCTTAAAATAACTTTAAACTAAAATTGTGAACAAAAGTATCCTTTTTATGACGTGCAACATCAATGTAGAAATGTTCAGCAAAGTATACTGTGTTGTCCTGCTTGCTATCACATTTATACTTCCTGATGGTTACTTGGCTGCTTGTACAATATTTCAAGCCATTATAATGAGATTTTCAGTACAGTTTGGCATTTCAATGGACCCCAATGTGCATCTGGTACTAAAACATAACTACATTTTATTAAGCAGAATTGTCAGCATTAGAAAAATGTATTAGGACTGACATTTACATATAAAAAACATGTTAAATTATATTTGATATTTTCTGAAGAAGGGTCTAGACCCGAAACGTCAGTTTTCCTGCTCCGTTGATGCTGCTTGGCCTGCTGTGTTCATCCAGCTCTACATCTTGTTATCTTAAATTATCTTTGAGCTGTATTTGTTTTTCATTGCTGGGCATTAAATATCTTTAACCTTTAAAACAAAATGGATTACCTTGACAAGTCTTATTATGGTATTCAATGGGCACAAACTAATAATCTGCCTATGGGCCTTAATTTTATTAATAGTCCATGCCATCAGAGGAGTATCAAAAGAGAAAGATCCCAAAGGGTCATTGGAATGATCCTGATTTTATCTGATGATGTTTGCTGTGATCATTCTGTGCACAGAGAAGGAATCTCCATTCATTTGTACAATTAGCAGGGATAGGATTCTCTCAACATATTTTCTAATATAAAACAAAGAACTGTGGATGCTGGAGATATGAAACAAAAACAGAAAATGCTGGTGAAACTCAGGTTTTGGCAGCATCTGTGGTGGGAAAGCGAAGTTAATGTTTCAAGTCCAGTAACCCTTTGTTACTGGACTCGAAACATTAATTCTGCTTTCTCTCCAAAAATGCTGCCTGACCTGCTGTGTTTCTCCAGTAATTTCTGCTTTTTTATGCATCTTCTAATGTGGGTATAGTATTTATTGTAGATCTAACAGACACAGAAATGGTTGTTGATAAATTATTAAAACTAGCGTTGACACCTAACATCATGTCTTTGTTGATGGGAAATTAAGAAGTCCAGGTATTAGTTCTGTCTAGGTCTAAAACTAAATTTGTTAACCAGTGCTTTTGATTTTGGCCCTTCCCAAGAAAATCCTAGTGAATGAAATAAAGCTAAAAAGCTGATGGTTAATGAGGATATTCAGTGTTATTCCTTGCTAACTGAAATTTTACAAATAACAGAGGTAAACCTCCACCTGTACAGTTTACCAGCTTATCATTCTTTACTGTGTTTGACTAAGCTTCTGCTATATTGTTGGGTTTTATAATATATGCTGGCTTGGTTTCAACACTGCTTGCCATTCTCATAATACAATTCACATCAAGCGTGCACTAAAAAATGTTATTATCAGACCACTATCTAGTTGAACGTAGCAAGACTCTTGAGTAGAACAGAGAATTATTTGTAAGTAAACTTTATAAGTAAAAGAATAACTATTCTATTAAATTACCACGTATAACACAGACTACTAGCCATGTTTATTGAACATTAAATAAGAGAAGGAGCAATACTGAACAAGTACACAATTCATAATAACTATAAATTTCATTTCATTTTCTCGGAAATGCAAAAAAAAAAGAACTTGTCATGTTCAATTCCCAGTATAAAATTAACCCATCGAACTTGGGCTTTTCTTCAATGGCTTTCTACTTTCATGGATCCTTGACTGACTGTCAATCGACCTCTGTCCATCTGCATATAAATGTCTTTTTATTTCCTCCAGTCTCAACTACTTCATTGCTTACCAATCTTCATAAAGTGGAATCATCTAGAACAATGCTGCCTGTACCTTAATTCACGCCGTGACTTGTTCACCTACTACTCATGTACGTGCTGACCAACAATGCTTTTGTTTCGTAATTCTCCTTCTTATGTTGGTGCTCTCCCATAATTTGCACCTCCCTATTTCTCTAACCACTTTCAGCCCTACAACATTCTGAGAACTCTCTGTCCTTTCAAGTGTGGCCCTGTTGCAAGTTACACTTCCTTTGTCTCAGCATTTTCACACAGATCTTTGGTTGACCAAGGCCTCAGTTCAGAAATTCCCTCTGTAAACCTCTTTTCCTCTCCACTTCTCTGATCTGATCTTCATGTTTGATCACTTGTCCAAATGTCTCCTTCTTTGGCTCAGTTTCAATTCTCATCCTACGAGCCTCTTTGGACCATTTTACAATATTGAAAGTGCTATATAAAAGCAACAAACTCAAGAGAAGGCTGGAGAAATTCAGGTCTGGCAGCATCTGTGGAGAGAGAAAAAAACAGAGTTAACATTTGGAGTTCTGAAGAAGAGTCATACCCAACTCAATATTTTAAGTCTATTTTTCTCTTTCCTCAGATGCTGCCAGATCTGCTGAGTTTCTCCAGCCTTCTCTGTATGTTTGTTTCAGATTTCCAGCATCTGCAGTATTTTGCTTCTATGTAAATGCAAGTTGTTTTTCTGTCAACAGCACAATTTATGGATCCAAAGTGCTTGCTTTGGATCCCTGTCCAATGGCAGTGGCCAATCCATGCATATCAATCAGTATACACTGTTAACTCTTTGTATTTTGCAAAAACAGTGGTAATGAATTGTAACCCTATATGCATTGACCATGACGAATAATCCAGCATGGGTAAAATATTTCATTATCCTTTCCTCAGTTCCTAAAATGAGACAACTGGGCAAAATATTGGGACACGAGGGGATTGGAGCAGGGAAAAGTATTATTTGGCTCCAGTTGCTGTGTACAGTATTTGCAACTTCACACTCAAATTATTCCAGTATCATACCACTTATGCATAATGCATCAACATGTGATGTGCCACATTGAAGATTCTTAATATCATTTCAAAATAGTTTAGTGAATAGAGTTGAAAAGTGAACATTTATGGATTGATTTTTCCCAAGCGTACAGTCCCTATGATTTTCTGTTCATTCAATTGCTGTGTGGAAAGTTATAGGAAACTTGCCCGGACTTTCCTAATATGTTTTGAGAAGGTAACCCCAATCTGCAGTTGGAAAGTAAGCTCTTTCATTCCTGATTTGCATTTTTGGAAATTTATGCTTGTAAGTTAAACTGCCTTCTCTGAAACCAAGATGGATGACAAGCCTGATGAGAGTATAATGGTAAAAGGTACAAGTAGTGTTGAAGATGTTAGAATTGCTGCAAAAAGCCTTCTCCAGCACATTTTCCGGCTTTGGGAAAGAGGAGTTTTGTTAGGGAAAACGTCTTTGATTTGTAAATCCACCTGCAAATTTATCATCAAAAATTTGCTGTGAAATTGAGGTCTTATAATTGTTGCTTATTCATTAGCTTAGCAGACTTGGAATAAAATCAGCATTCTTCCTTTAACTGCAATCATTATAGACTGATGGTTGACCATTGGGAATCCTGTCCTTCAACACACCCTGACTTTCAAACTCTCAAAAGCAATTTGTTGCCTTAGCCATTACTTCCTGCTATGGGATTTAAAATACAAGCGTCTGTCAGATAGCTTAAATGCCACTAACTGCTGCCATTACATCATTTTTAGTTTAGCCTGAATCTACCTAAGAGTATAGCCCTTGCTCCAGTGAACATGCATATTAGTTAAGTGACAGCTGCATCAGGAATCTATATAATCATTTTTCAGCTGCTGGAAGGGTAGACAGAAGACAGAAAAAAGATTAGATGATAACACCAAAATAATCAAATTATAATAAAAGCCTGATGTGCATAAAATTGCAACATGTAACACTTGTTCCACTTTAATCTCTTATCTCTAAACAACTGTACCACTCCTTTGAAAGGATTTCATTTAGACTATTTTAAAACATTTGTTAATGTCTTAATAAGACAGTAACAGAACCTGATTGAGTATATACAATTACAAATGCTGAACTGTTTTTAATTTTTGGTTTTGAAAATCAAGAATTACTTCTGTGGGCATTAGATTAAAACTTTGCCCTCGGACTGAAAAATAAGTGAAACGGAATAACAGCTACGTTACAGACCTGATCGTATTGCAGGAGCTATCTGCTTACGTCAACAAAAAAAGTTTCAAAATTGTGTAAAATTTATTTATCAAATCTGACTTGAGCCAAATCCTATCACAAATAAATTCAAGTTATTAACAAGGAAAGTTTAATGTACAAAATGTGTTTCCACCACTAATTTCATCTTTAATATTAAATCACATAAATATAATAATGAAGACTGATTATTTTATTGAAGCTTTCTCACATATATATGAGTAAATGCTGCCAAACTATTGAAAGCCTTAGCATTACAGCGAGAGATAGTAAGAACTGCTGATGCTGGAGCCTGAGATAACACAGTGTGGATCTGGAGGAACACAGGCCAGGCAGCATCAAAGGACCAAGAAAGCTGACGTTTCAGGTCGGGACCCTTCTTCAGAATGCTGCTTCAATATAGAGGATATAAGTAACAGGCCATAAAATAGCTGTAAAACAGGAAATCGAAGGGAGAGTGGAACTCTGGAAAATCACAATCACCAGAGATATGGTACTGAGTAGATTCTCAGAGCAGTGGCTGACAGTGACCAGGTCCTGATAGACTTCATCTTCGGCTGTTAAAACTGGCTAGTGGGATGTTGATCCGTTGCTTTTAATTTTCCAAAACTCCCTTGATTCAGGGACCATCCCTTTAGACTGGAAGGTCATGAAATTAACTCCTTTATTCGAAACAAGAACAAGTGAGACAGAAAGCAAGTAACTACACGCCAATTAGCTTAACATCTGTGATAGTGGAATGTTAGCAGCTAGCAAATACGTTATAGCAGGCACTTGTATAAGTTCAAGGTAAAATGGAAGTCAACATGGTTTTCTGAAAGGAGATCATGAGTGAACAATCTATTAGAGTTCTTTTAAGAAGCTAATACTGAGAAAAAGGGGAAGCAATGGATACACCGTACGTAGATTTCCAGAAGGCATTTGACAGGTTGCCACATAAGTAGAAGACTGGCTGGCTAACAAGAAGTAGCCGTTTGGCATAAACGGGTCGTATTCAGGGTGGTAACATGTAACAAGTGGTGTGTCCTAGGCATGGATTCAGAAGCATTGGAGTCAACTTGTTTAAAACACAAGATACATAAGGATCTTCGCAATGTATATGTGCAGATGATGCTTGCTCTTATGGGAAATCTACATTTAAATCTACAGTTTAAAAATCAGGGTATTCTATAAATCTTAAATGGCTTTTTAAATCAGCAGTATCAACGTACATAGCGTTAAGTCCAGTACGTGATGTGTTTCCATGTTGGCTTATCTGGCCAATTTCAAAGCGGACCTCCTGTTTCTGCAGGAGTGTGGGATACCGCACTTCAGCAGCTCCAGGAAATGGTTGAGCGTGTGGACCCACGGGCCTTCGATCTGGTCAGGGGGAAATGATTGGCATTCCTTCGGCCTGGGTATTCTGCTGCGTGGAGGCAACTTCACCATCTCCAAGGTTAAGGAGATGGTGGGCCGGCACTTCCTCACAGCAGACATCATGTACAGAAATGCTCCCCTGAGACTAATTAATGTGCATGCCCTGGCGGTAAAGAGTGAGCAGCTGGTCATCCTGCAGCAGCTCCCACCGCTGCTGGCGATGTCCAGACCAGTCAATCTAGCCAGAGACTTGAACTGCACCAAAGAGGCTCTCAGCAAACCAGATGCCACATCCAGATTCCTGATGGAAATGGTGAAAGTTGCAAAGCTGCACGATGTCTTCATCACCCCTGCAGACTGAGCGCAACATAGATACACCTGGTCACTGCCAGACGGGTCTATCAACTCTCGGATAGATTTTTCTGTTTGTGTCCCAAACGTTCTCAGTCAGGTCCACCGACATTAAGGCAGTGTTCTTCTCTGACCACTGCCGCCTCCTGGCTGTTATCTACAGGTCATGCCAGCAAGGAAACTGAATGAGAGATTAAAGATATCAGAGATAAAAGGTACTACAGATGCTGGAGAATCCGAGATAACAAGCATGGGGCTGGATGAACACAGCAGGTCAAGCGGCATCATAGGAGCAGGAAAACTTGACGTTTCGGGCCTAAACCCTTCATCAGAAATGGGGGAGGGGAAGAGGGTTCTGAAATAAATAGGGAGAGAGGGGGAGGCGGATAGAGGATGGAGAGAGGAGAGTATAGGTGGAGAGGAGGCAGACAAGCGAAGAGGCGGGGATGGAGCCAGTAAAGGTGAGTGTAGGTAGGGGGGTAGGGAGGAGATAGGTCAGTCCAGGGAGGGCGGACAGGTCAAGGGGGCGGGATGATGTTAGT
>JAHRHZ010000088.1:12667478-12684704 GCA_024137785.1 Ginglymostoma cirratum | reverse complement strand
GAAATGTCAAGTTTTCCTGCTCCTATGATGCCGCTTGACCTGCTGTGTTCATCCAGCCCCATGCTTGTTATCTGAATGAGAGATTGTTGGCCTCGGACACTTCAAGGAGCTCAAAAGGGATAACACAGGTTGGAGGACTGTGAAACCTCGCTTTGACTCTCCAGCAGACTGGTGGGAAACAGTCAAGGGAAGCATCAAGAGGTTCTTGATCCTCAAAGGTCAGAAGGTGTGAGAGAGAGAGAGAGAGAGAGGAGAAAACTGTCCAAACTCCGGAAAACCATGTAGATCCTGCTCCTGCTGCAGATGATGGAGATTGGCGTCGAGGAGGATCTCCAGGAGGTGATTAGCCAACAAGCCTCGCGTCTGCCTCAGGTCTCCAAGATAATTTTCCAATCCAGGGCCCACACCGTGGAGCAGGAAGAGACATGCTCACAATTTTCTTCTGCAAGGTGCACGGGGAGAGCTCTGTGATCAGCAGCCTGAAGGAAGAAGGTGGATTGGTAATGTCATCTCAGTCTAACATACTGAGGATTAGCAACTCCTTTTATGCCAGACTGTACGACACAAAGCCCACAGACAGTGCGGCCTCCCAGTCATTCCTATCCTGTGTCATGGAGGTGTTAGATGACAAAACGTGGGAGAAGCTGGACCAGCCATTATCTCTGGATGAGCTGATCAAGGGTCTCAAATCCTTAGAAAAGAATAAAAGTCCCATGTGAAACGGCTTACTGGCTGAGTTGTATTTGGCTCTGTGGGACTTGATTGCCCAGGACCAGGAGATGTACGACAGCATGCTCCTGGCAGGTATCATCACTCTCATTTACAAGCAGAAGAAGGTAAGGGAGGAAATTAGAAATTGGTCACCAATTTTACAGATGAATGTTGAATTACAAAATCCTGTCTAAGGTCATCACCAACCAGATCTGGTCTGCTCTGAGATTAGTGATTCACCCTGACCAACCTGTGCTGTACCAGGTAGGACAATCTCTGAGAGCCTTGTGCTCCTCAGGGCATGATTGCCTATGTGCAGGACAGGCGGGTGGACGCCTGCCTCATCAGCCTGGACCAGGAGTAGGCCTTTGATGAGATATCGCACACCTCCACGTGGGATATGCTGTCCAAAATGGGCTTTGCTGAGGGAATCCACAATTGGATCTGACTGCAACATTGTTAGTGCAGTCTCAATCAATGGGCAGGAATCAGAAAGCTTTTCGATTAGATCCGGAAACAAGCAGGACTGCCCACTCACTCCTGCCTTGTTTACATGTTGTATAGATGCTTTTGCTGAATCCATCAGGAAGGATGGGAGCCTGAGAGGGGTGACTATTCCAGGCAGCGGAGGCCTGCAGGTCAAGCCTCCCTGTGCATGGATAACCGCTGTTTTCTGCTTGGATCGCTGTCGGTGTGCAGACGCCTGAGCATCTGTGACCAGTTTGACTGGCCTCAGAAGCCAAGGTAAATTGAGGCAAGAGTGAGGTCATATTCTTTGGGAACTGGGCCGAGCGATCCTCTCTCCCTCTTCACCGTCAGGACAGATTATCTGAAGGTGCTGGGAATATGGTTCTGAGGGGCCAGGGCATGCACAAAAACTTGGGAGGAGCATATTGCCAAAGTAAGGCAGAAACTGGGCAGATGGGAGCACAGCTCCCTCTCCATTGACAGTAAAAACCTGATCATCAGGTGTAACGTACTTTTAGTGCTGTTGTATATGGCGCAGATCCGATCTGTTCCCTGATTCTGCACCATTGCAGTCACCCAGTGCTTCAAATACATGTGAACAGTATCTTGCATAATTAAGAAATGCCTTTTGGTTTATTGCAACTCTTGAGAAAGTCAAACCCCAATGTTTGTTGCCAAAGACTGTACTGAACCAAACTGCTTGTGTATTTTTAAAATAAAATAAATTTTACGATCAGGCTCCACCCTTTTAAAATAGAGATGAAACTTTTTTTTTACTCTGAGGGTTGTGAGTCTTTAGAAGTCACTTCTTGAAAGTTGTTGGTAGCAGAGGTAGATACATTATTGTCAAGCAAGGGGCTGTGAGGTTATCAGAAATGGGCAGGAATATGGATCTGAGATTTCAGTAAGATCACAGCTGATCAGATTGGATGGTGGAGTAGACTTATGGGGCTGAATGGCCCACTCCTTCTAGTTTGTATTTTCTTCAGTTATGGTTGTGGTACAATTATAAATTTTAGTAAAGTGTTATGGCAATACTGCCATACATATAACTCTCAAACCAAGTCCCCCGACTATTTACAAATGACAAATCGGGTCAAGTTGGCCTTGGCCAGCAAATGAAAAATGGACTAGTAATGAATCAGCAGCTGGCTTTTCACTGTGCCAAACCTTCCTTTTACTGAGTTTTGCTTAGTTTAATCTCTTCTTGTCTCAGTGATTTTCACTTGGTTTTAGATTAAAAATCTCACTGAAACCTTTCAAATCAATTGAAATTAAAAACTAACTGATATGCTGCAAACCTGATTGACAATGCTGGCATGAATCAATTGCTCCCCATCTTTCCTATTGGGTTTGTTTTAGGACAACACGTGTTTCAGCTGTACAACCCAAATGGTGCATTTTTTTCTTTTCATATTACTGGTGGGTAAATGCAAACTGTGGTGATAATTTAAAGTGGTTTTCTACAAAGGCTGTGAACAACTAGTTAACCAATTCATACAGCTTTCATTGCAAGCAATGCCCAAACTTAAGATTCACCCATGGCAAGGGCCACTGAGATTTGTGGACTCTTGGTTCTGAGTTCAACAATGTTAGACTGGTGAATTTTGTCCTCAGATTATTTTCTCTTTGCCAAGTGCCAGTCTGAATCTAGATTTAATGTTACTGCTTCTGCAATTAACACTTTGGTGTAGACCAATGTTCTATTTCATTACAACCATTACCAATCACGGTCTTTTATTGTATGATACCTGTCAATTAATCTCTCCCATCCTCGAAGTTATCTTCATTTTTATCCTACATAGCCCTGCCTTTTCAACAGAATAAAACCCATTATCTTTTCATTTTTCTGCAGTTCAAAGAGTCATACTGGACTTGAAATGTTAACGTTGTTTCTCACTTCACAAACCTGACTATTTTCAACACTTTTTCAATTTCAAGCTACCTGAGGGGCAACTTTTTCTCCCACATAGAGGCTGGTTTGTATGTAGAATGAACAGCCAGAGAAAATGTAGAGTTAGAACATTTGAAATACATTTGGACAGGTACAAAAAGAGGATAGGTTTAGTTTAGGAAACTTGGTCGGCGTGGACGAGTTGGACCGAAGGGTCTTGTTTCCATGATCTATGACTCTGAGACGCAATTTGAAAAAATAGTTCCTTCTAGTAAGATTTTTTTTGCAAATGCATTCTGAAGGTAGCCTAAAAATCTCTCAACATACGGATGCAGCAATAAAGCATCTTGGCTCGAGTATGACTGTTACTATCTGTAACCTGGTATTAATTCACGAAATAAGTTTGGTGAAGAGAAGCGTGTATAACGTGTGCAGTTCAGCAATGCTTTGTTGCAGGAATATTACCATCTGCTTGCTGCTGAGATAAATGGTGTGACTTGGCCAAAATGAAGTCGTGGCGAGGAGCTCAATTCTGTTTTGCACATCTTGTGGACGTTAGGTCAAGAAATTAAACCACACCATCAAAAACTGAATCTTCTGTTACCAATTTAACGTTAAATAATAACAGAACTCAAATTTATCAAACGTCAAGATTTTTATTAGAGTGGTATTAAAAAAAATTCACAGATGTGATCAATGTTCCTGTAAGACAGAGAATGGAGTTGTAAGAACTCCTTTAAATATTGCACAGATTGAAATTGAAGACTTGAATAGTTGGGTGGTCCCTTCATAGTAACAAAAAAAAACCACCATCATAAGGCACATTTGCATTTATCTCACTTATATACATGATCTGCAAAGCCCCTTTTTGCATTAACACTGAACCAAATTTTTAAAGCTTCCAACATGAGTAGCATTTCTGTAAAACCCCTTTGTAAAACCCCAGGTACAGAGTTTGGCCATGTATATATGATTTACAATAAAGGGCTGATATACGAAGCAGCTGCAGGATCAAACTAAATGGTCTGAAAACAACTCCACAACTTTGCCTAAATGCAGCTTGCAGGAATGGTTCATTAGAAAGGCAGCTCAAGTTGCCAGTTTCTGCCTCAATCTTACATTGATATGCGAGGATTATAGGAAAATCAGCTTGTATTACTTGCATTTTAAATCACTGGTTCTCCATTTTCTAAATGATTTTCTCCTCAACTTTTTTTGTCATGTAACTGGGTTGAACATCATCTACAAAAGTTTTAGAATCTGAAAACTTATGTGAATCCCAGACTACCATCAGATAAATCTTAGCACTACCGTTTAAAAAGGAAGTTTCACATCACTTTTAACAATGTACTACATTTAAAAAAAAATGTAAAAAATATCAGATAGCTACATTCACAGATAGAACTAACAAATAGAAATTAGTTTACCTTTTTAATAGTTCTGTACTCAAGTTACAAATGAATACTTCCGAGCTAATGTCACATTGCTATAATCATAATCTATTGAGTAGTGATTAGAGGAAGTTCCACTTTTATCTTACAGTTTGCCTCTAACAGAACCACAATTTAAAGTTACAATTCTTTAGCTCAGTAGTAAAGATCCATTATATACAAATGAAAAAATATTCTAATATCTTATGATTCAGACACTTTGCACAGGTTGAGGATTAAAGAACGTGCAAGACAATTTTCCATCCTGGTCATCCACACTACTTTGGGTTACCTTGACACTGCACTTTTGCTTTGTACTCAATATATCTGTTTCAACGAAAGCAGCGTCATTTAAGGAAAACAACTATAAAAACAAATCTTTAAACATGACATATTGATCAGCGACATAAAACCTGAACGAATTAAGGTAACCTTCAGTTTTTGAAGTACGATTATAGCTCATTTATATTTGCAGTCAAAAGTACAGAATGCTAATGCTAACTATGTTGTAGTCCTATAATCTACAGTTTGCAGAGTGCAAAGCTATAGTCGAGCCTCTGAGAATACTACTAAAAATAATTATTGCAACCCTTCAATTCAAGGGGTCTACAATCAACTGGACAGCCATGAGAGAGTAACCTTGAGTTTAAGCAGACAGACTTTTCAAGCTATTTCTCCAGCCATAAGAAATGAATTCTGATCGTCATTTCTCCAGAATAGATTTTAAGTAACATGCTACTGCCCATTCACAGACTGGAACCAACTGAAAGGTTCCTCAGATATCTACACTTCTACTGACATTTACCACGTTCCTTGATGCACGTGTTTAAGATGAAATCTTAATATTCTGTTTCTGAGATTCCAGTTCAGCAGCCTGCTGGAGTGCAACATCCACCAGCAGCTGAAATCCACTGAAGTCCTGGTGGAGCTCTGGTGGAGTGGGAGGTGGTGTGTTGAACAATCCATTATTAGGACTGCTTGAATCTGTGCACGTCATCAAAGTAGTGGGGTTATCAGTGTTAAACAGAGGTCGAACTAACTCTTGGTCAGTCTGTTTTGAGGTTTTCTTACTGTCATTGCCGGAGTCTGGGCAGAGGAGTAAAGGCATGTCTTTAACCATTGATGTTGTCGCATGGCAAATGACGGAAGGTCGAAATGATGCAGACAAAAGTGTGGAGGTGGCAGCGGAAGCAGAATTCTCCAATAGGTTTGGTCTGCCTCCGCTTCGAGATGGATTTAATTC
Source organism: Ginglymostoma cirratum (assembly GCA_024137785.1). Classification (NCBI taxonomy): domain Eukaryota; kingdom Metazoa; phylum Chordata; class Chondrichthyes; order Orectolobiformes; family Ginglymostomatidae; genus Ginglymostoma; species Ginglymostoma cirratum. Next base: position 12,678,958 of record JAHRHZ010000088.1, on the reverse strand, counting down.
AGAGAACTTGCTCTTGCGAGAAATAGTGAATTGATGAGGGTCTTTGCCATCCTTCCGTAGCATGTCTGGTAAAAGTCTTCTCCTTGCATTGATGAACCAGTTGGAGACCTTAAAATTTGGAAGCAAGGGCAAGCAGTTATTTAACATATTGCTTGTATTTTCTCCCAACAAAATCATTCATAGACAATAGAAATGCCGTCACCAGCGAGAGGGTTTCAGTGTTAAGATTTTTTCCATGTCGTAAGATCTCTAGCAAGTTGGAAACCTCAGATAATGCCACTAGATTCTGTGACCTTGCACCAACAATGAATTAATAATAAAAAAAATTGGGATTTTGCTTTTAAACTAGTTTTCGTAAGGACAGTTAAGCCACCCGAAATCGTCACTCCACCAGCCAAGCCTCACACAGAGAGACAGAGGATATTTACTGCTCACCGCACCATTCTGATTTACAAACTTGTCCAGATCCCTGAAGACGAACCATGTCTTCCTAACATTCTGAATTGTTTGGAGGCCGTGATACATTTAAAAAAAACTAATATTAAAATTCAATGTATTTCAAGGCCTGCAATGGAGAGTCATTCTTCACAAGCCTGATTTCCCATTCCCTCATTTAACCTTCTAATTTGTATTCCCTGCTGGTTTAATACTGCTGCTGTTTGAAGCTTCTTAGCAGCCACAGCAATTTTATTTGCTGATGGAACTGATCAGACCAGCTCTGTATCAGCATTTTTTTATGTGGGATCAGAGAGATTTGGAAGCTCCACTTACAAAGCAGTTGTAAGTTTTTATTTAAAAGGGGCAGAAATTTTGAGCACACCACTGAAATAGCAACTCAAGACTGCTCGAATCCTATTTGTTGTAGCCCAGACAAAGCCTTTGTAAACAAGCACTGATGTGAAAGCAGTTTGCCTATCCCAGAACACATGACAGCATGGGTGCATACTACACACTGATCAAGTTGTGTAACTTGAAACCAGTGCTGAAGGAATTGCCGTTATGGTCCTTCAAATGTGCACTGAGGAACTTAATGTGTTGCACAAAGCATACTCAGTTAGTTGTGGGGGAGGGTGGTAATGACTAGAGGAGGCAGATGTAAGGAATCTAAGGCAGAAACAGAAAAGGCAAAATGAGCGAAAGCTGAATGCAAGACTACGCCTAAAAGATACAAGACACTGAATTACAAACTGGAAGGCACTCCTTCACAGAGTTTAACGTTTTAAAGCCACTTAACAAGCAAACATTTTCTTTATTTATGTTTAAATGCATGCCAGTCTTGTTTTTCTCAAACTTCATTTGTTTGACTATTCAGCCTTCTTTCATAAGTGTGTAGTTTATAATTTCATTGTAGAGATCCCCATGAAGGAAAGTCTGTTTGTTGGATATCGGAGCACCTAACTTATTTCTATTTGGAAGCCGAACAAAAAATAAATCATTGTACCCTTGAAATGTTATGTTTGAAACTTGGAAATCCAGACAGCTTTTTTTGTAAAGCATGCGAAAGGGGGATACAAAGATAAACAACAGTGGCTGTGGGGGAGGGTAGCTTTGCCTGCAGGGGCATGCAGTTAAATTGCTTTTAGATTGTTCCTTTAACTTTGATTCTGGGAGCCGTTTTCCAATGTTTATGCTGTGAAATCTGTTTCCATAGCAGACTCACAGACCCAAACTGGGCTGATAAGTCTGCTGCTGGGCTACAGAAAGCCAATTTGACAGGAGAAACCAGGTCTTGGCATCTAAACTGAAATGCAGAAGTAACTTCAGTTTACTGGCCAAAACTGGATGCCTGCTTCAGCTGCCAATCAGAAACTTTAAAAGGAAAAATCCAGCCTTTGATCATTGCTTTGATTTAGCACACAGAAAAACCTTTTCCTTGCTAACCTTCAGTTCCAAGCACTCAAACAGATATTTATCATCATGTGTTTACTGTTAAGAAAGCAATGTCTCCAAACATTAACCAAATCTACCAAATCATACTTAAAAAGGCAGGAGAAACTATAATCATCCGCTTACTGATTACCAATGTTGATTTCAGGTGAGCAGAAAAATTATGTTACTGCAATATGAATTCTGTCCATCACACATCATGTTATTTGAAACATGAAATTTTGAAATGTTTACTTTGATCCATTGCCTGCAAATTTGTGGGAGCTGTCTCTCATTTTTCAGTCCAGTAGCAGAGGCACAATTAGCAGTATCGATTATGTTTGGCACTGGAACTGGAGAGAAACTTAACACCGAATTTATGCACTCAGTGGGCCTTGGCTTTTGAAATAAACAGTACTTCCTGCTGTTAAAACAGTCCTTTTTATTGTGGGACAGATTCACCAAAGGAAAACAAAGAAAAACATGGCTTCAACAGAGATAAAGTCTCACTTTTCCACCTTCACAACCCTCCACCCCCAATCCCCTGCACTTCAAAGAAGTTTTTTTTAAAACAAGGCTTGTAATGGGACATTCACATTACCGGAGTGGAGTCCTATAAAAACATAATAAATAGGAGTAGGAGTAAGCCATGTGCCTTGTTGAGCCTGTTCAACTAGTCAGTACGAAAGTGGCTCATCTTGGGTTTCAACTACATTTTTCTGTCCACTGCTCATATCACTTGATTTCCCACGAGACCTAAAATCATTCTACCCCAATCTTACAAGATATTCAACAATGCACCACTCACAACCCCCTGGGGCAGAGAATTCCAAAAGTTTGCAACATTTTGAGTGAAGTACTCATCTCAATCTTAAATATTCAACCCCTTATTCTGACACAGAGAACTCACATTTGTTTCTCCGAGTGGGGAAACAATCTCTCAGCGTTTACTCTATCGTGACCATTCAGCACCTTGAGAGCTTCTAGCCTTCAGGACCTGGAGATTGTTTCACCGAGATCACCCCTCATTCTTCAAAACTCTAGAGAACACCGGTCGAGTTGCCCAACTTTCCCTCATAGTATAGTCTTGTGAACAAGTCTGGTGAACCTTCGTTGCACCTCCTCTATGACAATAAAATCTTTCACGAGATAGGTTAACAAAAACGGCCTGAAACGTCAGCCTTCCTGCTCCTCTGATGCTGCTTGGCCTGCTGTGTTCATCCAGCTCTACACCTTGTTATCTCTGCTTACAGTACAGCAGGTGCAATCTAAGCAAGCTCTTATACAATTCAAGTAAAACTTCACTACCCCTGTGCTCAAATATAGATGCACCATGGAAAGCATCCTATCTGGGTGCATCACAGCATGGTGCGGCAACTGCTCTTCCCAAGACTGCAAGAAACCACAGAGTCATGAACACAGCTCAGTCCAAATCACAAACCAGCCTTCCATCCATTCAGACACAGTAAGAACTGCAGATGCTGGAGTCAGAGATGACACAGTGTGGAGCTGGAGGAACACAGCAGGCCAGGCAGCACAGGAGCAGGAAAGGTGACCTGCTCCTCTGATGTTGCCTGGCCTGCTGTGTTCCTCCAGCTCCACACTGTTATCTCTTCCATCCACTGACTCCATCTCTACTTCCCGCTGCCTCAGGAAAGCAACCAAGATAATCAAAGACCACTCACATCCTGGTTATAATCTCTTTCTCCCTCTTCCATCGGGCAGAAGAACTAAAAGTTTGAGTACACTATGAACAGATTCAAGAACAGCTCCTTCCCCACTGTTATCAGACTTTTGAATAGAAGTCTAAAAATGTTCATGCTGATCTCTTTCTCTGCACCTTCTCTGTGACTGTAACACTGTATTCTTCACTCTGTTCTGCTACTTGATATGGTACAATCTGTCCACAGAGCACAAAAAACAACACTTTTCACTGTATCTTGGTACAAGTGACAATAATAAATCAAATCAAATCAAATCCTCTTGTGGTAATAGTTAACATTCCATTAGCCTTTCTAACAGTTTGCCGTCCTGTGTGCTGTCTGCCTCCTGACCATCAACCCATTTTCTATCCATATGCTAATATCTTATCCCCAACTCAAGCCCTTATCGATTAACATTTTGTATGCGTCCTTACAAGAAGAGTTAAAAGGAATAGAGGCAGTTGGTATTTTCTTCAATTGAGAATCGTCTAGCAACTCCTGCAACTGACCAGCTATAGATCTTTGTCTTTCCTCTGGAGATTGGCCTACAAGGTCAAGCTGGGCATTCTAATACTAGATAAGTTTTGTGAACCCAGTTTAAGAGAGATTGAACTCAAACGTAACTCTATTTCTCTTTCCATAGATATTGCCAGAACTGCTAAGTATTTCCAGCACATTTCATTTTTATTACGTATTTCCAGTATCTGCAGCATCTTGCTTTAACTTCCAAAAACCATGTATAGGCTACAATCACTTTGATGACTTTATTACAGATATCAGCTACTCCTAGGTCAGGTTTACATGTTTAAAGCACAGAGTAAATCTCTTCCTCTTCCTTCCCAACAATATACCCTCCTACATTAACAAGTTGCACTTAATGCAGTCAAACACCTCATGGTGCTTCAGAGAACCATGCAGAAAATACTTGACACTTGGCCCATGTGGGGCTGTTAGGACAGTTATGTAAAAGTTTAATCAACAATGTAGGTTTTAAAAGGGGGAGAAAGATAAAGTGGTTATTGGAGGGATTTCCACAGTTCCAGGCCTAGATGACTGAAGGCACAATTGACAATTGTGGACTTGGGAAGGATGGATCAGTGCAGCATTTTGCATTTCCTTAGCCTGTGATTCTGTCAGCTTTGGGCAAGATTTTGTATTCAAATACCAAATTGGGGATAGTTTAATTCTTGACTGTGACTTTTGTGAAACACAGTGAGGTTTCCAAAACTCATTTCACACACAATCATTACCATTACCAGGTCGAGGAGACTTTCATTCCCCTTTTCTGGGTTGGATTTGAAACCAGAGGTCTACCATTTAATCCATTAATATTAATGACAAAGAGTGGTTTGTGTAAAGGGTGAAAAAGTGGGATTTTGTTTCTAAGTTAACATACACGAAATCTGGAGTGTGTAGACTATGATGGACAGGTATTAGTATATACATTCTTTCTATGTCCCGTCGCCAAACCCTTTGATTTCACAATGGAAGGAAATGTGAGAAGGTAAAGCCTGCTGACTGGACAAAAAAAAAAGAGAGGGAGATCAGCAGGTGTGCATTTTCTTTGAAATCTTCATGAGTTTGGCAGCTGGATAACAGCAGCCTTTATATTTACAAATAAAAACAGAATATGCTGGAAAGACACAGAAGTCAAGCAGCACCTACAAAGAAAGAAAACTATATTCTGATATACATTCAAGAGAATTAGATAAGTACTTCTAAAGGGCAAAACAAAACTGGAATAAGGGGGAGAAAAGCAGAGATGTAGAACCAGATAGATAGCTCAATCACAGAACTGCCACAAGCACAACAATTCAAATGGTTTCTTTTTGCGCTGTGTCATTCTACAATTCAATAATATTTTAGGTGGTGTTTATCAGAAATGTTCTAGTTCTGATTATATGGCTACGCATCAAAAATATTACTTCTTTGTGTAATGTTGCTACACAATTCACCAAGTATTTCTAGGATTTGCTGATTCTATACTCATACAAATGATTATAGCACAAAGCAGTGACTGTTAGGCCCATCAAGCCTGCATCAGCTCTCTGCAAAACCAATCTAGCTAGTCTCATTCCCCTGGCCTTTCAGCATCTCCCTGCAGCTAATTTCTGTTAAAGTGCTCATCCAATTTCCTTCTGAAAGCCACAATTCAATTGCCTTTTCCACCCTTTCAAACAGTCACCTTTGACTCTTTGGGCAAACACTGTTTCAGTGTCCTCTGGTTCTCTTCTGCCAATGGAAACAGTTGCCCCACCTAGTCCTGATTTTGAACTTCTATCAAATCTCCTCTCAACGTTCTCTGAGGAGAACTACTGAGCTTTTCCAATCCAGCCATGCAACTGAAATTCCTCATCCCTGAAACCAGAACAGGTAATGCCTGGGTTGAGAACGGATTCCGTTCTGGAATCTGTTTGAAAGTCAATTTGTTCTCAAGTCAGAATATATTGTAAAGCAGCTGTTCGTAAGTCCAGAAAATGTTTGTATGTCGGGTCTTTAAAATTACACCTGATAAGGGATTGCATTGGTAAGCATGTGCATTTATAAATTGGAGACCCCTGTGAATCTATCTTATCGCACTCCCTCTAGTGTCTTCGCCTGATTGGCACCCCATCCTCTACCTGCAACATTCATTTTCTTCACCACCAATGCATAGTAACAGCAGTGAGTTCCGTCTGCAGTAACTCACCAAAGCTCCTCTGCCAGCACCATACAAATCCAAAACCTCTACCAGCTAGAAGTACAGGGGCAGATAATGCAAAGGAACACCACTCCTTACAAGTTCCCCTCCATCCTGACCTGGAACAATATCATTGTTATTCTGGTGTCACTGGGTCAAAATGCTGGAACTGCCTTTGGATTACAACACTGTGCATATCCCCACATTCCAAGAACTTCAGTGGTTCAAGAAGGCAGCTCGCCATCAGATTCTCCAGGGCAAATAAGGATAGGTATTAAATGCTGGCCTAGTCAGTGATGTCTACATCCCATGAACACTGGGCACATTACATTGCTTCAGATTTTTTTGAAGGTTGCAAAATTGAACTTAAAAACATTATATTTTTAAAGATACGGTCTCAGATTCCCAACACTTAACTCTTATTCTCTCAGACAACTGGATCCAATTTTAAACAAATTCATTGTCTTTTATTTTTAAAATTATGCTATTTTTATATTTAAAATTCTATGACTACTCACTACGGCTAGGTTCAGTGACATTGATAGTAGCACTTCGCTCAATATAAAAACAGCTTTAAGAAAATTGCGATTTTTCAGACATCTCTTGACTATTTGCAAATGGATGCAAATCATCTTACCCAAAAGCAGTTGATTACTATTATTAATTAGAAATTATCTACTTTAAAGCAGGATTTTATTGTTATCTAAAACAAAACAGTTCTAGCGAAACTTTCAACAGTCTCTTCCGCAGTCAAGATGCTTAACCTAGTCACACAAACCAAAAAAATTCCCACACACAAACATAGGCTTGTGTTCCCATAGCAAATATTACCCAACCTATTAAGCGTGCCCAGCAGTTGCTGTTATTTTTCGTCCAACATTCAACTGCTGCTGCTTTTAAGAAAACAAAAAGATGAAGAAAAAAAGTCAAAAATAGTGGAAACATACATTAGGTCAGTTTCTAAGGAGAGAAGCAAGATCCCAAACCCTACAAGATGTCTGTGCTCCTTTAATTCTGCACTCTTGTGCACTCCCAATTTTAATTGCTCTACATAAGCCCCAAGGAATTCCCTTACTACTGCTATCCAGCTCTCTACTATGTTTTCCTCCTTTAAGATCCCTATTAAAACCTACCCCTTTGATCAAGTCTTTCAGTCATCTGACCTACTATTGCCATATGTTGATCAGTGTCATACTTTGTTTTATGATCTTCATTTCAAGTGCCTTGGACATTACATTGTGTTAGAGATGTTTAATAAAATTGTTGTTCTTTCCATTATAGATCATTGTCATTTTTTTTCTGCTTCTGTCCTTTCAAAGTGCTTTACATATTTGCTTGACAAACCTAGCTTCAAGTGTATATGAAACAGGTAGAGTGGGATTTGGTTGCTTGTGGATAAAAATACTGGCGCAGATGTTCTAACTTAAATGTTGGAGCACAGAATGAACCATTGTATGATTCTATGATGTATGTTATTTTAAGTGATCTCAGCCGGAGAATTTAGAGGTGGAAAAATGAAAAGGCCAGGATTCCTCTTCCCGATGATTATCTAGTGATAGAACTGGACTCAGTTGTGATTTACCCTACAACCTGCAAGTCACTGTCTAGGGTCACACATAAGCTTGAGTAGCAAAGCGCCTATTTTCAATTTATTTTTACACATCTAAATTGTTTGGTGTGTGTGGGATTGTACAGTTCACAAAATTAGTCATTTTATGCTTGTGTGGGGATCTCTTGCAATTACTCAAAGCTTCTCAGTAGACCTCTTTACATTTTGAAAAACAGAAGCCGGGGTCCCATAGGAAACAGAGCTATCATGCCAGAAAATATCTTTACTGCCAACAGTAAAGTGCAATTAAATCAATAATTAAGAAAATCTAATGGTCTTGTGATCATTCTCCCCTCCCCCCACAAATCACAGAGGGACAAAGATTTGAGTGATTCCTTGGGTAAGGATAGGATGAAACTTCAAGATTTCTGTTGCAGCAAGATAATTCATCAGTGCTTTCAAAAAAGAATGTGCTGCAGGGTATCCTGGATTAAGACAAGTTTTTTTTGTTGATGCAGTTCCTTTTTCCTTTCAAAAGGAAAATGTTCCTTTTTGTTCTTTTTCAATGATACTTTATATAAGGGCCATCTTTATGATTAACTTTCAACAACATGAATCAATTTCAGATTCCAGCCACATAAATATAGGATGAGAGACTGAGTGAGCCTGCCTCAATTTAAGATTTTCAGGTCAGTCTAACTAGACACAGCCTGAATCCAACAAGATCTCTGAAATCCACAACTGAAATGCTGTTTTTGAGGAGCCCCAGTGTTATGTGCATTATGCTGCGTCTTTCAGATGCTGAAATGGCTGAGTGGACATCTGATGCGACCCTTCTTTTGTTAAGCAAGGTAGTGACTCGATTCTCCATTTCAAATGCATTCAAAAACGGGAATGGATAGTCCATTGAGGGCAGGATTTGTGCGAGAATGAATTTTAGAAACTGTAGGGTAAACAGGATGTGGATTCACCTCTGACGTCTACTTCCCAGCAGTCTACATTTTGTCTGAAGTAATCTATCACAGGGACACAGATGCATGGCAGGCTGCAGTGTGTATGTATGTGAGAGTGCACATAGCAATACACGTCGAAAGAACAGGCCCATCTGGACAACAGAACAGCCACCCCACTGAGAGATCTTGAAATTGCACTTTTTTAAAATTTATAACTAAGCTTCTTTGAAAAGTGGCTCTGAGGATTTGCAGTTTCTCCTTCTCATTGATGAATCAGGTATCTTAGGCTTCAGGCAACAGAGGATAGAATAAGATGAGACTATCGAAAGTCCACAAGCATCAAGCCCCTTGTTTTATTTCTGCATCTCCAGACACAGTGACCAATGCATTGTTTTAACTTATCTATACTGGTCTAAAAATTGTTGTTTCCATAGCTGTGAAGAATAATAATTAATTTATGGGGTGACTGTCAGAGTTTACAGTTCTCTCGTACACTGATTAAATGGATTTGCCTTCACATAGAAACCAAGGATAATATTGACATGCAAACTCAATCATGGGATGGGGAGACAGCACTGGCAAGGACACAGCCCAACAACCCAAGTATGCACTTTCCAGATGCGATTGCTACATAGCAATCACTAATAGATATTCACAAAATATTCACATAGGGCTGTTAAACTTGCAAAGTTACAACACAGATTGTGCCCAGTGGTCAAAAACGAGATAATTGAATGGGCAATAGCATTTGCATCTATGACAAGTGCAAATACTGCACCTTATGATCGAGCCTGGCCTCTAAGTCCTCGGTTTAGAGGGCTTTCAGTTGGAAATCTAATATATAAATCAAGATGCAAAAGCAGATTTTAGAGTTGTTTGCCTGTATACCTCATAACAGTGCTAGAAATGTCTATCTTTCTTGCCCATCCCTAGCTTGGGCTTATTGAAGCCAAATGATGTTTTTGCACTACGGCACCCCAAAGATTAATGCTAGCTGTACACTGAGCTGAAACTCAGGCCCTAGCATATGAACAAGAAACAAGGGTAGGCCACTCAGCCCTTCAAGTCTGCTCTGCCATTCAATAAAATCATTACTGATCTGATTTTAACCCCAAGTCTACATTCCTACATATCTTCAATAATCTTTTTGGCATGTACATACTTTATCACTGACAGCCAAGAAGTGTTCTGAAATATTTATGCATGAACTGCAGTGAGCACATATACTCAGTTTGTTTCTGCACTGTTTTACAGAGAAAGCTTCAGAACAGCACAAAGTAATCAAACACAAACCATTTTTTCCACTCCCTTAGACACTGACTTCGAAAGTCCACAGAAAGGATGAATTCTATTGAAGCTACTTATAACTTGACAGAAAAATCAAAACATACAACAAAATATTTCTAGCACTGTTATGAGGTATACAGGCAAACAACTCTAAAATCTGCTTTTGCATCTTGATTTATATATTAGATTTCCAACTGAAAGCCCTCTAAACCGAGGACTTAGAGGCCAGGCTTGATCATAAGGTGCAGTATTTGCACTTGTCATAGATGCAAATGCTATTGCCCATTCAGTAATCTCGTTTTTGACCACTGGGCACAATCTGTGTTGTAACTTTGCAAGTTTAACAGCCCTATGTGAATATTTTGCAGCAGCATTAGCATTTAGAAAACTAACAAACAATAGGGAAGAAACAAAATTTGTATTGATTTGCCTCTTAAGCTGTAAATTACTACTACTGCTGGTACAAAGAGATCATGTGACTCAGTAACATGGCAACAATGAACAAGGCACTTTGATTTTTTTTTAGAAAGAAGAAGGTGCAATTTATGCTCTGTAATGATCCAAAATGGCAGGTGTCATTCTGGCTTAACAAAATGGCATCCTTGTAGGTATATTAACTAGCCCTCTTCATCCTTATTGACCCGTGTACAGCCTTTGTTATGGTCAATCATGTTAGGCTGTTCCAACACCTCTCCTTCACTGTTCAGTTAAGTAGGTCTGCCTTTGGCTGTTCCACTGTTATTTAACCAGTAATAGCCAGATAAGCATTGCTGCTGTTCCCATTAAAGACTCCCAGAGAAGGGGGGACTCTGTGATTCCTCTCCCACATCTCATCTGCATTCTACACTTGGGGATAGTGTTAGATTTCACATGCGGACTGCGCCTAGCTCTCCCTCACTATCACCTCTCGAGCACTACACTCTACTTTGTCATGCTACCTGTCTGACTACCATGAGACAAGCAGAAATTCCCACCAACTAAATACTGTGTATTTATATTGATTGAAATAGACAAATTCAACTCCTCCCTCTCCCTCACAAAAATAAATAAATTCAACTCCTTCCTCTATTCCTCACTCTGCCCACTGTTTGAGGCCGGACAAGCCTGCTCTCAACCTTAGATAACAAGGCGTGGGGCTGGATGAACACAGCAGGCCAAGCAGCATCATAGGAGCAGGAAAACTAGACATTTCGGGCCTAGACCCTTCATCAGAAATGGGGGAGGGGAAGAGGGTTCTGAAATAAATAGGGAGAGAGGGGTTGGCGGATAGAGGATGGATAGAGGAGAGGATTGGTGGAGAGGAGACAGACAGGTCAAAGAGGCGGGGATGGAGCCAGTAAAGGTGAGTGTAGGTAGGGGGGTAGGGAGGAGATAGGTCAGTCCAGGGAGGACGGACAGGTCATGGGGGCGGGATGATGTTAGTAGATAGGAGATGGGGGTGG
>JAHRHZ010000088.1:12612754-12667078 GCA_024137785.1 Ginglymostoma cirratum | reverse complement strand
TCCGGAAGGCAGATAAGGGTGGGGAGGGAAAAACGTCTTTGGTGGTGCATCTGCAGTACCTTTTATCTCTAATGTTGCAGGGACCTGGATTTGAATCCTCCTGTGGCAGAGGATGGAATTGAATTCAAATTGTTGTTTTAAAAATCTGGAATTAAAAGTCTAATGATGACCGTTGTGGAGTTCCATTTTAGGAGATTCCTCTACTTCGGGGAAACCAAGCGGAGGCTTGGGGACTGCTTTGCAGAACACCTGCGCTCAGTTCGCAACAAACAACTGCACCTCCCAGTCGCGAACCATTTCAACTCCCCCTCCCATTCCTCAGATGACATGTCCATCCTTGGCCTCCTACAATGCCACAGTGATGCCACCCGAAGGCTGCAGGAACAGCAAATCATATTCAGCCTGGGAACCCTGCAGCCCAATGGTATCAATGTAGATTTCACAAGCTTCAAAATCTCCCCTCCCGCAACCACATCCACCTATCCTCTCCTCTATCCATCTTCTATCCGCCTCCCCCCATCTCTCCCTATTTATTTCAGAACCCTCTTCCCCTCCCCCATTTCTGATGAAGGGTCTAGGCCCAAAACGTCAAGTTTTCCTGCTCCTATGATGCTGCTTGGCCTGCTGTGTTCATCCAGCCCCACGCCTTGTTATCTTGGATTCTCCTGCATCTGCAGTACCTTTTATCTCTGTTCTCAACCTTAGTGTTACTTCTGGTCCAAGATAAGCTTTGCCTCCGTTCAGTCCTGAGGCATCCGCAACACAAGCCACCCGCCACCCCAGCTCATCTGCTGCTGGAGCCCTCACTCTGTCTTTATTAACTTGACATGATTATTTCAATTCTCTGCTGGGCACCTTCTCACCTCCATAAACTTGAGCACTCACAAACTTCTGCTGCCTGCATTTAACCCACACCACGTCCTGTTTTACGTGTCATCCTTGAACTCAATGACTTATGCAAATTCCCAGAACAACAATACTTCGATTTGGAAATTCTTGTCATTGATATCAAATCCCTCCGTCACCTCAACCCTACCTTTGTAACTTGCTCCAAACCCACAACTCTCAAACTTCTGTACTCCTCCAGTTCTAGCCTTTTGTACATTCCCAACTCCAACACTGGCAGTTGAGCCTTCAGCTGCCTTGTCCTAAACTCTGGAATTCCGTCCCTTAACACTCCACTTCCTGCTTATTTTTACAATCCTTCTTAAAATCAACATCTGTACTAATATTTCATTACATGTCAAAGTCTGATTGACAGCATGAACCATGCTTTGCTATGTTCAAGGCACTATACAGTTGTGACCTCATCTTATTGTCTAGTCTGAAAGATGCCACTTCTAAAAGTGCTCCCATAATACTGCACAGAAGTATCAGCCCAAATTATGCGCTGAACGCTGTAGAAGGGGCTTGAGCCCACACTTGTTGATTTGCAGGTGTCACTGCTGCCATTTATATTAGGTGCTACCAAAAATGCATACCAGTGCTGCGCACCAAACAGTGTTGCAACATTTAATTTAGGTAACATAATTACTACTTTTGAAACAGCTAACTAGCTAGCCTAAGATGTGGCTCAAGGTTAGCCTGGAACACAAATGTAAAAACTGCTCAGATATAGTCGTATTTCAATTTACCTGTCCACTTTAGGCCTTTGCTCAGGTACTGCTTGTGTTGAGGTGGACTAAGCGGACACCATCCTGGGGCTAATTGGTAAGGCAAGTTGCAGTGGTTTTAGCAAATATTTGTAGCTTTCCAGCTCCTGCTGGTCATCGAAGGATAGGGTATCAAAATCAAAGGAACAGCTGGTACACTTCCTCCTTTCTTTCCCCTAGTATACTTAAAACACTTGCAACTGATGTCTGCATTGTGACTGGCACAAAACAGACCCTCAATTTTGATTTTAAAAAATAAACTTTTATCCACACAAGTCACTTCGGCAAGTTATTTGTTTGCATGCTTCGAGGCCATCATGATTTCATGCAAGATTATTCAGAACATGGATGTCATTTATTCAAGAGCAGACTCCTCTCACAACAGCATCAAATGTGTAACTGGCATCATCATGAACAGCAAACTGATACACTTGTTTAAAGGTCGATCTTTTGTTGCTTTGCAACTCTATAAAATGCAGCAATCTACTGTTTTTAAATCAAACATCTATCAGGCATTTAGTACCCATGCACTCGTTTTTGTTTACATATCTTTGAGGTTTATCCAAATGGAAAGTTGGACTTGGTGGAAATGAATCCTTTTGTGATTAGGACATGTGGTGAATGTAACCTGCATTTGAAGGCTCAGTTCTTCATAATTACAAGGGAATACTAGATATCCTAACTCAACAGCTGCTGTTCACAACTCATTTACTTCAAGTCAACTTTCAATTACAGCATGGAAAAATACTTCATTCACATTCAGTATGGCTCTTGGAATCTGCATATTTTGGGCACATACAGGAGTTAGATATAGCTAGTTTCTGCTGCTACCCTTCCACAGGAACACACTGTTTTTAACGAGTTCTAAATGATGCTTCGTATCCTTCAAAATTAAAAAAAAGGACTCAATCTCACTGATAAATCCACCTTCCAATCCCGAACAAAATATATTTAATTGAAAACTGATGTGGATGCTGTAAATCAAAGACAAGAATAGAAATTGCTGGAAAAGCTCAGTAGGTCTGGCAGCATCTGTGGTGAGAAATCAGAGTTAACGTTTCGGGTTGAGTGACCCTTCCTCAGGACTTCCTCATCCCGAAACGTTAACTCTGATCTTTCTCCACAGATGTTGCCAGACCTACTGAGCTTTTCGAGCAATTTCTATTTTTGTCCAAAATGTATTTAAATATTGTGGTAATGCTCATCAAGGGCTTTGCTTAGTGAAATAATATCAAACAGGTAGGCAACTAAATATCCAAAAACTTAAAAATATTGTTTCAGATGCAGTTTTACATTTAAAAACTCGATTAGTTTCCCAAGCAGTTAAAGCTTGCAATAAGCAACACCAAAAGGAGTTTCTCTTCCTAACTCCTTTGAGACAGATGAGACCACAGGCAACAAACACCGACAGGAAATGGCTTTCGTAACAAAGTTCCAGACCAACATGGGCACTTAACGTTCACACTGTTGCACAGTGACTGTCAGAGACATCATGAATGTACAAGGCATTTGTTTTTATCCTATGCTTTTCAGTAAATTGGTTATAAACATGCCTCCATACTACTTTAAAGATCTATTTTACTGCTTTGGTCTGTAATAAAACGTCCATTAAGTCTCAGTCACAGCTCTCTGTAAAGTTAATAGGACCACATGAAAGAAAAAAGCTTAGATTGATTACAAGAAATCACAAAGACTATGGCTATGCAACAAAGGTCCATGTAGGAACTGGTTGGTTTCACTTTTACTAACAGCTTCAATAATCAGCTGTATGTGCCCAAAATACCCTAACACTGTTGCACTCTCTGGTTGGAACTAAGCCAGAACTATATTACAATACCTCTCTTTAAAAAGAAAACTGGTGTTAGGAAACACTCAACATGAATAAACAACAGTCCAAGCCAATCCATGTTTAAAAGGTACCACAGCAACAATAAAAATAAACTACATTTGTAGTGCAGTTTTAATAAAAGAAAACATCTTAATGTTCAGATGGATAAGGGAATTATCACAAGCAAAATGAGAAATCACTAAAATGTAGGAGAAAGTGTAGCGTCAGAAAAGAGACTGTTAGCAATATCTGCGAGTCAGGTTCAGAGTAGGTAATGGAAAGGAGGGGGCAGTGGGTTCCAGAATATGAACTTTAGTGGCTAAAGGTGTGTGTCAAGAAAGGAGGTTATATACAAATCCTGCAAAAGATTAAAATTATAAGTGCAATACTCCCTCGTTACATGAACCCAAAACAAATTTGAGAACACTGCACTACTTATAACATTGCCCACTCTATGAGATTAACATGTAGAACATCAAAAAAAAATGCTCAATTCCCCTTAAGGAGTTTTCTTAAGCAAGGTCCAAATTGTGGCTATTCACAATACATCACCAGAAGTATTTCAATAACCCCTTCTGCATACATGTCCTTCAAAGCGCTGGACCATATAGCATGGATATCTAACCTGCTGCCCTTGAGCTTCACAGTCTGGTCCTTGAAGGCCAAGTAATCCAACCCTCTATGCATTTCAATTTCTTATTTGCTCTGCTTGAATGTCAGGGCCATGAAAGACTGTAAAGGCATGATTTGACCAAGAGTCTAACTTCTTGGTGTATCACTCCTGAGGACATAACACCAAACCTATATCAGCTATATGCAAATTAGGTGAAACCAGATTTAAACCTGTTCTGTGTGATCACTGGAGTTTTGCCATATATTAAACATGTTTGCAAAATCCTAAGAGAGTTCTTCATGTACATTACCTCTATTCCTCATTATTTTTAAGATTTTCACCTCCTTATAAATTAGTGTCTCTCTTGTGGTACGCCATCCTTGACAGCCTGTTTCTAGATCCTCTATCTTTAAGGATATTTTGTAATCAACCTGTTCAGAGATGTTATCACACACCTCTGGAGCAGATGGGATTTGAAGCCAGGCCTCTTGGTCCAGAGGTAGGGGCACTACCATTGTGCCGCAAGCGTCCTTAATACAGCAGTCGCTTTAAAAGCTGAATGCTGGGAAGATGCACAAGATCAATCGTTTGATTACACTCCTTCATGACACAGGCCGAGGTCAGGAATTCAGCCAAACATTCAAAACAACTGGCTGACCACTGCTCAACCTAATTTGAGTTAAACGAGAGAGAACAAAAAAGGGGGATTTGGAAGGCGAGCTACAAAAAGATACAAGGCTACAATTGGGACGGAATACCCTTGAAACAACCCTAAAGCATAAACAACACTGGGAGCACATTCCCTTACCTGCAATACTGTTAGATTCGCCTGTCCAGACAAGCTGAGCTTCTCTTGCTCTGATGGATAGGCGTTCAGTCGGTGTTCGTACAGCCAGTCCCGCAGGATCTTCACCGACTCTTTAGAAAATATCACATGCCGCTTCCTCTTCTTGGAATGAGCCATGTCGGAAAGCAAGCTGCCGTCGTCTTCTCCCGTCTCGCTGTCTGACATGGCTATGTCCCCTGGTCTCCTCTGGCTACTGGTGAAGACTGCAGACATACAGACACACACACGCAGAGAGAGAGAGAAGCAACGCCAACAGTGCAGTGTTAGTAACTAGGCACATCACAAACTGTAACAAAAAGCCATTCGGGCAGATTACTACCTAAATCCACCCCCCCCCCCCCACCAACATACTTAAAAGGGGGGAGGGGAAAAATAAGTTCAGAAGTTTCTGGCAAAGCAGTGAAGAGGAACGAAATCCCTCACTCTCCCACCACTACACACACAAGTTTCTTTCTTTGAAACTAAAAAGAAACACACACTCCTTTATTTTGCCAGAAGGGAAATCTTCAATTAACTCCAAGAGAGAGCAAACATCTCGTCACCATCCTGTTGAAAGATTGTTTCCAAAACAACACTTTTCCCCCCTCTCCTAAAACAAAATCCACGTAATAATAAATGAAAAGCAGAGAACAAACTTATGAACAAACTTTGCCGCCATTGACAAGTGGCCGAACACTGTCCCTTTTGTTGCTGTGGAAGAGGAACTTGCAAAGAAGGGTATTCCCAGTTCAAACTAAGCCCATCTGTCAGATGAACATTCCCAAGAGGTAGTTCGCTAACTTAAAATAAACTTTTTTTTGTGATGGTGGGGGTGGGAAGCGGGGGGGGGGGGATGGGGAGAAGAAAGCCACACACACAAAAACTTTCTCCATTTCACCTCGTGTCAAGAAATCCCAGTTTCTACTGAACTCCATTCCTCCAACACCAACCCCCCCCGAACAACTGTTTTGTTGATTAAAAAAAAAATAAAAACCCATACATCTGCACAGAGAGGTTTTGGGAGCTGGATGCGACAGGAATAAGAAAAAAGGAGCTGGCTGTGAGATCTGTTAAGAAAGATGCCATGCTTTAGCCCCCTTTTTTTGTTCGAACGAGCGAGGCATCTAGAGAACCATTCCGCATTCAATCACTCACTCATTCACACAGATGGGGTCTTTTCCCCTTCCACAGACACACACAATAGAGATTCAAACGAGATTCCACCGCCCCCCCAACCAGATTCACAGTCGGTCTAAAGGAGAGAGAAAAAAATCCCAAATAAACTAGCAAAATAAAACACAACACACACACACACACACACAGATCTAGCAGCAACCTCCAGCTTCTCCCATTGTTCAGGACGCCAAGCGCTTTGACAATGTGCCAAACACACTGCACCAAGGTCACACTTCACTTACCTTTCCTCGCAGCTTTCATCCTGTTCCACTTTTTTTTAGAGTTTCTGTCGAACGGCAGAGTTTGGGTTTTGTAGCTTCATATAAAAGTGTAAAGGGGGGGTGGGGGGAGTAGGAAGGAGAAGGGAGGTGGAAAGTGCTGAGCACGTTGCGTGTGTGTGTGTACTGCTGCTGCTCCACTCGTCTTTCTCCTGCGAGGACAGCGTGGCGCAGTTAAACAAAGCTCTCGCTCGCTTTGCCTGCCTGCCTGCCTGCTCCTCTCTCTCCCTCCCTCGCTCGCTCTCTCTCTCTCTCTCTCTGTCTGTCTACCTGCTGCTGATCCTGATTGCAAATGCTGCTGCTGACTCCACTCCTGACAAACCCTGACAGCTCACCCCGGAAACGACCTGACACTGACGTCACCTGAAATCACAACTTGCCTCTGGAGCTGCAGCCCAGCAGCAATGTGACACATACTTACACAAGGCTCCACTCCTGTCAAACTTCCACGCAATCCCCCAGCACAGCAGCAGCGGCAGATATTTCCAACCATTATGTTTGACGACTGTTGCACGCCAAAGCTTCTTACACCGATGATCAAAAGCCTTTTGTTTTTGCTCTCTTTCTCCCTCTCTTTAGGGAGATCTAGGTTAGCAATAGTGCCTTCTTGAGTAAACCAAAAATAGCAAGACATCAAAAGCATGGTTGTTTTAGCTAAGCGTAAACATTGAATGAAATGTATCCGTTTGAAAGGAGGAAAGATCTTTTTCCTGTTTGCCAAATACGCATATGGTGTAAACTGCATCTCCAAACTACAATGTAGAAAAGACGTGGTGCTGAATGATTAATATTGTTTGTGTGATATTTCCAAAATCGGCTGCATATTAATGCATTAAAATGTGACATTTAAAGACATTGAATTTTGTTAAATGATAGGGGAGTAGTCATTTCTCGGTTTGTATTGCAAAAGTGTTTTGTCACTTGTGCATGATGTCATTTTCACTAAAGTAATGGGTGACCTTTCTCCCTAGCAATAAACGATTTTTTGTTTTAATGTTTATTTTAACTAATTAAAACGTATGTTTTTCTGACAGAAACACCGTCCTTATGATCGTTAACACACATCCTGCAGAGGATGAACTTCAAGGCCTCCTGACACTCATGTGACATTGACCTGAGGATGATTAGTTTGCTGCATTCTTTATTCTTTTAGGTTCCCGTGACTCCTTGCCTTCGCCTCATTGCAGCACAGCTGTGACCTCCATGATGTGGACAATTCAACTTGCATCCCCATTTCTATAGCACTGGTCCATTTGTGATCTACAGCATTAGGCATTGTATAATGCTGCCATGCATTAAGGCAGGACTTCAGGCAGTCTCTATCATAATTTTTGCCGCATTACAGTGAGTGCTAGGAGTAAATAAGTCAGGAATGTACTTTGCTGAGACCTCACTTATTTTAAGACCTTTCCACGTTTCTGTTGTACGTGTTGAGTGGTCTTCACTATGTCAATGTGTACAAATGCAAGCATCCTGAACTGCTGAAAATGCATTATTAAATGCAATTTCATCAATTTCACAAGAACAATGCTGTGCTCCAGGAGAGGCTTTTCTCTCTGGTATCTGGCATTGCCACAAGTGAAGGAAGGACCATTTGAAGTTGAGATGATCCAAAAGATTATATGCATTTCATGATAACGGTTTTCCTCAGATTTCCTCAGCCATCACTGTGATTGCTGGTTGCTCTGTACTACAGGAGATCTCATTTCCTTTGTCTTCAGCCACACAGATCCTTAATTCTGGAATTCCCTCCCAGCTCTCTCCTGCTTGAGAATAATTCTTTAACCCCACCTAGTTCAGTTAGAAAATATCTCCTTTAGTGCAAATATTTGTCTTCTTATTCTTCTGTGAAGCACTTGAAAATGGTTTGGTATGTTACAAATGCTACAGAAATATAGAATGTTTTTTAAACTATGGAAGACTGCTAAAGATATTCTAAAAGACCCTTTAGGTCAATTCTCCGCAGAAAGTAGGAAATCTGCTACAATAATAAAAGTGACACCAAGGTTAGAAACTTTGCCTGTGTCATGGGTGGATCCTTGTGGTGGGAAGAAAATGTGCCACTGAGTCTTCGCGAGAATAGCATTTTTAATAGAAATGCATTTTCGGGAACTTGTCACTTCACTTTTTTTACGTTAACTGTTATATTCTGTCTATTTAGGTTACAGGATTAGTTCTTGAAATAAAAATGAAATTATCATTCTACATAGTAGGATCATGTATGTCTAGTGTATTTTATGCTTTTAGTGTAACAGGACAAAGGCAAAGGTTAGAAGGAGGATGAATTTACAATGCTCACTTTCACATCTCCATTAATAACACATAATCCATATTTTTTACCTTTATGAACCTGAAGGGTGTAATCATGAAACTAATGTATTAATGAGCTAGGATAATGAGACCTGATTTGCCTATGCAAATTGGGTTAATTGCAAAATCGTCTTGCTGCCTGTTACTCAAAACCTACAATTCCTATATTTAGAATGCACTGAGGGCATGGATAATATTCAGGGAATGGCATACTGCAATATATTAGATTTCAGTCTTACATAAGCTGGTGATAATTAAATATATTATTTATGCATTATGTCAAAGTATGGTTTGATCCTTGTTGTTCACTGCCATCATTTCTTGTCCCTTTCCTGCGTCAGAACAGAAGGAACGTAAATTGGTGATATTATTTCATGAGGTGATCATTCTGTTTACTTAAGAGCAGTAACAATTTTCTATTTTGGCAGTAGTACAGGAACCTTCACATTTCTTTTCATATTTTGAATCCTTCATATTTATTGTAATGCAAATGCTGATTTGGGCTTTTAGTCACTCTATGTGCAAATGTACAAGTATTTATATTTCAATGTGTTCTATTGTCTAGCTGCAATAGCCATACTACTTGTGGTGCAAGAATGTGGTGTCACAGTGCAGATAAATTGAGCTTTGTATTACAATTGATAAAACAATGGGAGAATCTGCCTCCCATTTTACTGGTTTCTCCAAACAACACTAGGGAACAAACCTGAGGCAACTTTGAACAGAATTCAACCAATTTATTATGTGTGAGCTTGAACTTCAGCTTATTCTGGGTTATTTCAACTACCAGGCACCAGAAGATGCAAGAAGAAGAAAGTCATCATCTTCAAATTTTTCTTTATGTCTGTTTCCTTAGCCTTTTCATGTAATGAACTGATATGGGGTGACAAAAGCTTGTACATAGCCAAGATCTTATCACGGTTTTTATGTGAAATTTGCTGGATGTTGTTTATGCATAGTTATCCAATAGATTGAATTGGTGATCGGCTTATTGAATTGTAAAATATATAATCTTATCTCCAGATTTTTGAATACAATTGTATCATTCGATAACTTTCATTTAGATTTTTCCTTGTGATTTGTTTGGATCTACTTCCTTTTCCATTGCAGTGTCTCCAACAAGGCCCTCAACCACAATGGATGTAATAAAAAAACAGAATTAGCTATATTAAAATATTTCTGAAGCTTGACTAACAGAGAATATCACTTTGAAACTGTGGCTTTCAAAGGCTTCTGTTGGTGACGGAAACTTTGCACAATTGACATGTTACTGGATATGCAAATGCTAACTTCTCGAAGACTGTACAATTAATTCATTTTTAAAACCTACAAATGCTAGAAATCTAAAATACAACATCAGTGAAGATAAAAGCAGCTCTTCCCCTGATCTGGCCTGCATGCCATGAATTTTGCCATCAGGACCAAATGCGGAGACCCATCCACAACAATGAGTAGAGGGACCATTGAAGAGATTTTAATAGCGATGACCAACTATGAGGCCGCTGCCAGGCCCCTGCCATCCAAATAAGGATGGCCTCTGCCTCTTTGAGAAGCTGTGCCCCCCGCAATATAGCACTGGCAGTTCAGCAGTTTCACGAATATTGATATCATAAAGCCATGAGACATAGGAACAGAAATTAGGCCATTCAGCCCATTGATTCTGCTCTGCCATTCAATCGTGGCTGATAAGTTTCTCAACTCCATTCTCCCTCCTTCTTCCCATAACCTTTGATCCCCTTAACAGTCAAGAACCTATCTATCTCTGACTTAAATATACTCAAAGATCTGGCCTCCACAGCCTTCTGTGGCAATGAATTCCATTGATTCACCACTCTCTGGTTGAAGAAGTTTCTCCTCAACTCCATTCTAAAGATTCTTCCCTTTACTCTAAGGCGGTGCCCTCGAGTCCTATTCTCTCCTGCTAATGGAAACATCTTCCCAATGTCCACTTCATCCAGGCCTTTCAGTATTCTGTAAGTTTCAGTTAGATTGCTCCCATCCTTCTAAACTCCATTGAGTATAGACCCAGAATCCTCAAATATTCCTTATATGTTAAGCCTCTCCTTCCTGGGATCGTTCTCATGAACCTTCTCTGGACTCGCTCCAGGGCCAGTACATCCTTCCTGAGATATGGGGCCCAAAATTGCTCACAATATTGTAAATGTGGTCTGACCAGACCCTTATAAAGCCTCAGAAGTACATTCCTGCTTTTATATTCTAGCCCTTTTGAAATAGATGACAACATTGTATTTGCCTTCCTAATTACCAACTCAACCTACAAGTTAACCTTAAGAGAATCTTGAACTAGGACTCCCAAATCCCTTTGCACTTCAGATTTCTGATTTTTTTTCCCTATTTAGGAAATAGTCTATGTGTCTATTCTTCCTATCAAAGTGCATGACCTCACACTTTCCCACATTGTGTTCCATCTGCCACGCAATGGAGAAGGAGAGGGATTCTACATGTGGAAGAACTCTTGAAAGGCCAGTCAGGATGATTCTTTAATGTTCTTGGGTAGGCAGGTCCCAACAGGCAGATGGGTGAACCCTGCAGCATCAGAGGCAAATCTGCACAGACATCCATCAACTCCAGGGCAACCCCTTCGTGGGCTATTGAGCATCCAGAAAGGAGGACATTCCTCTGGAAAACTACTCACAGGTCACTTCATTGAAGCTGACAGACTCTTCATGCAGCCGACTCAAATGGGCTTGTAAAAGCCCTACCCTTATTTCAGAGCAAAGCACCTTTTATGCAAAATGTTCATCTCATGTTTGCTCATTACAGACACTGACAGATCTGTGTATTTACAGCAGGGTTATTCTAAAAGATAGTGCCAATATCTTCATTGCAGAAAACACTTTTTACTGCTACACTAACATATTGTAATATATGACTCATCATATCACAAGAGGAGGTAAATAATCAATATTGACAGAATGTGAAAACTCTGGAGAAATATTAACTGAAAATTCCATTCTATTAAAGAAAACCAGGAGACAGACTTATTAGTTACCAGCCTCAGTTGTCCATAAAAAGATTGCATAGTTTTTCATTAACACTGGTCTCACTGTATGTTGTTTTGCTCTGCCATTATTGAAGGTAAAACAGCTTGCTAGGTAGAAATTCAATGATTAAACAAAGCATGCTGAAACATTTGGAAATTGCGAAGTGCTAATTTCTGCAGTGATGTGAAAATGAATCCTTTCTCTTCCATCAGAATCTTTAAAGTTTAAAATATAATGTTAATGAGTTATCAAGTGAAGTGAATAATTTCCTGTTTTCTCACAATTTCCTGTAGGTGCTGACTCAAGCTATGAATCGTTTCCCACTATTAGCAGTTCTCCTTTACCTGGTCCAAATTACCAGTCATAATACTAGAGGGCCTCAACAATGGGAGTTGGGCAGTTCTTTGGTTCAGGAATGAGGACGCATTTCTAAGCACAGTTGTTGCACACTGTTGGAACATTTGTGCGTTGTTCCTTTTCGGAGGTGGCAAATCAGCAAGTGCTCAAACAATTGATTTGTTTCCTTACGGAAATGTTGGCACTGTCACAAGGTGATATTCCTCAGGCAATTGCAACTCACAAGCAATGTAGCGAGCTGTTTCAGGTAACTGGCATGGTCAACTGCAGTAATTGGTCATTGATTGCTTAAATTAGTGCCATCAACTCAAAACAAAATGCAATGTATTTCTGGATTTCTTCGTCATTTACTGTAATTGTGTGGTATCCAATTTATAGAACATGGTGAAGCCCATTGAGGTCGGTTCTCAGCTGAAGTTACATTCACAAACAACCGCAGCATACTGCAAAAACGGAAAATAAAAATCACGAAATGGTGAAAACTACAGTAGGAGTGAAAAGTGTTGTAGACATCATTAATAGCGTAGAAATGTTCTGTAAAACTATATTTAATAAAGGAGTTTCAGGTAGACAGGATAGTGAAAAAGGCATTTGGTACACTTGGAGAGAGTAAGAACTGTTGATGCTGGAGTCAGAGATAACACAGTATGGAGCTGGAGGAACACAGCAGGCCAGGCAGCATCAGAGAGCAGGAAAGCTGACGTTTTGGGTCGGGACCCTTCAACAGCCTTCCTAACTACCAACTCAACCTGCAAGTTAACCTTAACAGTATGCTGGACTAGGAATCCCAAGTCCCTTTGCACTTCAGATTTCTAATTCCTGAAGAAGGGACCCGACCCGGAACATCAACTTTCTGCTCCTCCGATGCTGCCTGACCTGCTGTGTTCCTCCAAATCCACACTGTGTTATCTCAGACTCCAGCATCGGCAGTTCTTACTATCTCTGAGTGAGTTTTAACCCCATTGCAAAGCCTCTTCTAGGGATGCCTACCTTTAAGAAGTTACCCTCCTCCCTCTGGAAAGACCTCAGTGGATCTCTCTTCCACTGCAACCCTCTGGTAATCTCTTCAGCCCTGAAACTGCTCGACCACATACTGAAACAAACCAGGTACTACAGCCACACTGCCTTTCTCAGTACCTGCCTACGGAACTGGATCATCCCAAATGCACTGCAATTTACATTCAGGCCGTCTCAATTTGGCCCTGACTGCAACAACCTCTACGTACAAAGCATCCAGATCTTCCAAAAATGGTTTTCTCTGTGGCTCCTCAAGCACACGCTTTCAGCAATGCGCCGGCATCTTCTGGCCCTACAATCAAGCCCACCCCAGCTTAGACCCTCCCTCTCCCAGTTTTTCATTCTTCGCAGGATGCACAACCTCAACCTACAATTTTAGTCCACTCTATCTGACATTAAAAACCAGAGATAGTAAGTACTGCAGATGCTAGAGTCACAGATAACACAGCGTGGAGCTGGAGGAACACAACAGGCCAGGCAGCATCAAAGGAGCAAGAAAGTTGATGTTTCGGGTCAGGACCCTTTTTCAGAAATAGGCGAGGTGGAAGGGAGCTCAGAAATAAATAGAGAGAGGAGGGGTGGAGCTGGAGAAGGTAGGTGGGATGGTGATAGGTGAGTGCAGGTAGGGAGCAGTGGGGATTGGTCAGTGAGGTGGGAGGAGCAGATAGGTAGGAAAGAAGACGGACAGGTTGTGTCAGGTCAAGGAGGCAGGAATGAGAGGGAGGGTTGGTCATGGGATGAGGCCTGGTGTGGGGAGATTTTGAAACTGGTAAGGTCCACATTGAGACCATTGGGTTGTAGCCTCCCAAGGCGGAATATGAGGTGCTGCTGTTCCAGTTTCCGGGTGGTGTCATTGTGACAGTGGAGGAGGCCCAGGATGGACATGTCATCCAGGGAGTGGGAGGGGAAGTTGAAGTGGTCCGCTACTGGAAGGTGTTGTTGTTTGTCGCTGACCAATCCCCACCACTGCCTACCTGCACTCAGCTATCACCATCCCACCTGCCTTCCCCAGCCCCACTCCTCCCCTCTCTATTTATTTAAGAGTTCCTCCCCACACCCGGAACCCCCAATTTCTGAAGAAAGGTCCCGACCCGAAACATCAGCTTTTCTGCTCCTCTGCTGCTGCCTGGCCTGCTGTGTTCCTCCAGCTCCACACTGACATTGAAAACCATTTGGTACACTTGCCTTAATTGGTCGGTCCATTGAGTTTGGGAGTTGGGAGGTCATGTTGCAGCTGCACAGGTCATTGGTGAGGCCGCTTTCGGAATATTGTGTTCGATTCTAGCCTCCCTGCTTTGGAAAGATGTTGTGAAACTTGAAATGGTTCAGAAAAGATTTACAAGGATGTTGCCAGAGTTGCTGGGTTTGAGCTATAGGGACAAGCTGAATAGGCTGGGGCTATTTTTCCTGGAGCCTGAGGGAAAATATAGTCAAGGTCTTTACCCCAGGCTAGGGGAGTCCAAAACTAGAGGGCATAGGTTTAATGTCAGGGGGAAAGATATAAAAGGGACTGAAGGAGCAACTTTTTCATGCAGAGGGTGGTGTGTGTATGGAATGAGCTGCCAGAGGAAGTGGTGGAGGCTGGTACAATTACAACATTTAAAAAGTATCTGGATGGGTATATGAATAGTAAAGGTTTAGAGGAGTTTGGGCCAAACGCTGGCAAATTAGACTTGATCAGTTTAGGATATCTAGTTGGCAAGAACGAGTTGGACCGGAGGGTTTGTTTCCATGCTGTACATTTCAATGACTTGATTCTAACTGGTAGGTTTTGTTCCATTTGTAAATTGTGTGCTTTTCCAAAAATTTTCTCTCCACCACTGCAAAAGACGACGGCTATCATTGAGCGGTGGCTCACCATGCTGAACTGTCAAGGGAGTCATAAACTCATGGAGTTGGAGTCACTAAGCCTCATATACACGGGAAGCTTTTACAGATCCTATAAGGATGGGAAACAAGCTGTGCAGCATGATGTAATTAGGTGCAAAGTGAACTCGCAATTTCCTCAGGGTGAGTTGAGGTGCAGAGGTAAAGTCAGTGGTTTGCAGCATGTCACACATTCAGAAGAGGGTTCATACCTGTAATGCATTTGCATGCCACAAATATCATTGACGATAAACAGTTTTCAATAAGTCTTGCCTTCAAAATAAAGTCAGTGGTACACAAGAGTCTCATGGCAACTTGTTCACAATAGTTTCAAGGCGACATGCATCTGTCAGGTTTGTGCAGTTATAAAGTCCATAGTTTTCCTTATTTAACTCTATGGCACAACTGGAATGAGCAAGAGAATGGTCGCTTTCAGGGAGGCTTCGAACCATCCAAAGCGATTCAATGTCGAGGATGATTGTGGAATGAGCTTCTGGGGATGGAAGTTGAAGTGGGAAAAGCTTGGTGTCCTGGGTATGCTATGATTTTCTACATGTGATTATGGTTTGGTTGGGACAGTCAGTCTATTTAAGAAAATTAGGGGTCTAAAGACCAATGTCAGTGCTGTACCAATGAATGTCCATCTCATGGCTTTGACTGGCAGATCCTTATAGAACTTTGATTTGACCTCCAGCATTTCAGTTACCCCTGCCAAGATTCCTCGTGAACACAGTGCTCTACAATGCACGGAAGGGAGGGCCACCTGAGCTTATATGTTCAGCCATGTCTCACAGAGTGGTAAGTACAACAGAAAACACCAAAATGTACATTCAATAATGAGCGAACATGAAACAATATTGTTTCTTCCAAATAAAGGAAATGTCTCTAACTTTCCTGTAACCATCAATATGTGCTAACCATAAGGTGTAAGAACAGAGATGTTTGCGGGTTTGAAGTAGTGGAGGAGATTAAAGAGATGGTGAGGAATGAAGCCATGGAGAAATTGTGAATTTTAAAATAGAGACATTTGCTGACCAGTTAGTCAAAGTATGCTAGTGAGCAAAGCAATAATGAATAAACACATCATGGTATAATTAAGATAATAGCAGCATAATTTAGGATGACCTCAACTTTATACAGAATGGGAAATGTAAACTGACCAGAATAATGTGGACTAGTCAAATCACAAGATAATAAAGATAGGATTGAAGCTTTCAGCAGCAAATGGGCTGAGGCAGGGTGAAGACAAATTATTTTAGAAAGCTAAAAGGAGGTATGTGGTTTTTGAGAGGGAATGAGCCTCAGTTCAGGGTCATGTTGGACACAAAGGTTGCAAATAGTTGGATTGAAGTAGTCAGAGAAAGGTACAGACTTGATGACAAGGAGTAGAGTTTGTGCCAAGGTCTGAAGGCAGTACCCAGATATTTCAGCACACACTCAAGCATCAGTACCAAAGTTAAAAACAAAGAACTGCAGGTGCTGGAGGTCTGAAACAAAACCAGAAATTGCTGGAGAAACTCAGCAGGCCTGGCAGCATCTGTAGAGAGAAAACAACTTTAATATTTCAAGCCCAGTGACCCTTCTTCAGAACAGGTTACTGGACTCGAAATGTTAACTCTGTTTTCTTTCCACTGATGCTTCTCTCCACACCTGCTGAGTTTCTTCAGCAATTTCTGTTTTCATTTCAGTACAAAAGTATCAGTCTTGATGATTTGTTGAAATTCTGGAGTAGTGAACCACTTTGATTCATAATATTAGCTCCGATGAGAACACTTTTGATAGTGGGCTCTATCTGTGCTGGTTTTCCAAAGATGAAACCACCCTTGACTGATTTCCTAGTGCTTTCACCACAAGTAAATAACTGCACAATACATCAGGGACTTGCACATTGACAAGTAACTTCAAACTGTTCGTGAGGTGTCTCTAATACTGTGCATCTTTTCTTTTTCACAAACAGGTACACATGACTGTCAATGGAAGTACCCAATGCCTGCAGCACTGTCCTTACTAAAACATTACACTCGAGGGTAGAGCTATGATATCTACACATTGCATGAGTGGTGCAGTCTAATAACTATCATAAAAACTCTCAAAACATATGGAACTAAAGAGATTGTGATATCTTCCACTCGTTAGAAGAAAATAAGTTTATCCTGAATGTGATTTCCCACCTGCAAGAAGTGAACTATCCTGCACAACACCTTTTGACTGATTTAAAAGACTGAGGTCTTTTGAATTGAAAGAAGCAAATTGCTGCAGATGCTGGAATCTGTACTGAAGATGACAAATGCTGGAGATCACAGCGAGTCAGACAGCATTCAAGGAGAGAGAGCAAGCTAATGTTTCAAGTCCAGATGACTCTTCATCAGAGCTGAAGTGAAGTGTGGAGGCAGCAGCACTCATGCTATAGTTGAGGGGTGGGGAGGAGGTGTCGGGGTGGTGGGGTGTAGAGCTCTGGTAGAAAAAAGATGTTGATAGTTCAGATTAAGCGATTGGAATGTGAGAATGGCAGAGCAATGGCATGTCAAACTGCCGGACTCGAAAGAACAGATGTGTGGATGGGAAGTGGTGGGGGTGTGGGGGTATGGGGGGAGGGAGGGCATGGTGACAGACAATTTAACATGTACAGCTAAAAGAAAGGGAAGAAATGGGAGAATGCAACAAGTGAAGCAAAAAGAAAGGGAAGACCCTTCTGAAGAAGGGTCCCGACCTGAAACATCAACTTTCCTGCCCCCCGATGCTGCCTGGCCTGCTGTGTTCCTTCAGCTCCTCACTGTGTTATCTCTGACTCCAGCGTCTGCAGTTCTGACTATCCTGCAAGAAATAGGAGTTGGTTCACAGTTTAAAGGTGTTGAACTCAATATTAAGCCCAGAAAGCTGTAAAGTGCCTAGAATGAAGATGAGATGATGTTTCTCCAGTTTGTGCCGTGATTCACTGGAACACTGCAGCATGCCGAGGACAGACATGTGGAGCATACAAGCAGGACACTATTAAAATGACCAGCTATGGGAAGATCGAGGTCATGCTTGTGCATAGACCAGAGATGTTCTGCAAAGCAGTCACCCAGTCTGCGTTTGGTTTCTCCATGGTAGAGTAGGCCACACTGAGTGCAGCGAACACAATACACAAGATTGGAGAAGGTAGAGGTAAAATGCTACTTCACCTGGAAAGACTGCTTAGGCCCTTGGATGGTGAACAAAGAGGCAGTTATGTGGGAAGGTACTGTGGGAAGGGAGCTTGGTGATGGTGATCGTGGAATGGACGAGGGTGTCCCCAGAGGGAATGATCCCTGTGAAGTGTAGTCAGGGGGAGTGAGGGGAAGATATGTTAAATTGGCATCTACTATTGTTCAATAGATATGGAAGGCTTCCTATCTATAGATTCTTTGTGTTCACATTGGAAAGGTCAGAAGTCAGACGACATCAGGTTACAGTCCAAGAGGTTTAATTGAAATCCCAAGTTTTTGAATCACTGTTTCTTTGTCAGGTGAAATGACTTCACCTGATGAAGGAGCAGCACTGCAACAGCTTGGGATTTCATATAAAACTGTTGGACTATAATTTGGTGTTGTTTGACTTCTAACTTTGTCCACCTCAGTTCAACACCGGCTCCTCCACATCATGGCCCACATTGAAAACGTTTGCCTGTGGAGAAACAGAAATCAGCTTGAATCCAAAAACTGTTTACAGTGATCATCTGCCTACTCAGGGGATGTATTTTCACAATGATACAATGAGGCATGGCTTACTTCATTAGTATTGTAGCAAATATGATGGCAGTAAACCAGACGAAGCAAGATAGGTATTGGACCTTGTGTTCACTTTACAAATAATTAAATTATGTTTGGCTGGGATAACATTCATGTGAATGCAGCTAGGACTTTACCCTTAATCCACATGGGGAATATAATTATAAATTTGGCTGGAAGTTATGAACTGTATCATTTTAGATCTAAGTATTGGTGGTTACAGATCTGTTGTAATTCATGGGATAATTTGAGATTATTGTGATATCGCACATGAAACATATGGATACGACAGCTACTTAGGATTCTGTGAGCCTCATTTTGGTACTTATGGTGTTGAATTGCTTTCAATATCCTGGATGCCATGCCCTGGAGTTTAAATTAAAAGAATAAAAAGAAAACAGTGCAACTGTTTACTGGTACTAAGGCGTGCTCAAAATGTAGAAATAGATAAATTCAGTATGTAGAATCAGAAGTAATGAAGCAAACCTTGTCTCTCTAACTTCAGGGAAGCACAAAAAATGGATTTGTCGTGACAGTTGCCTGCATTCGTGACTAATTTGCAATTGTGAAGAATCTGAAACTGAGTAATGAAAAATACCTCTGGAGGTTGTTTTAATTGCAGTTGATGGTACTGCTGGACAAGTCAGATCCCACAAAGAAATCTGGCTTTGTAGATTTTGATCTTATTTAGTTATTTAAAGTGATGGTTAGTTACAGACGTATTCACATGAGACTGCAAATGTTATTTCAGAGCAGAACAGAAGTTTATTGCAAAAACAAAAAATAAAAAAGAACAAAATATCTAAACATATACAACAGTTAGAATGATCTCAAAACTCACTGCAAAACAACATTTCAACCTGTTTCCGAAAACCATTCATTACAGAGACTCAAGTCCAAAGAAGGTCCCCTAACCCATCTCATCTCTTTAGCTTTCTACTAAGCTAACTCCTCTGGCAATTTCTTGGTATTGCATGGTAAAGACAATTCAATGAGTTCTTCCTCAATCTACCGACATTCATTTTTCTGCAAGTGAGAGTGTAAACTGAGAAAAGTTCTAATGACCGGCAGAGTTCTGACCAAAACACTTCAGCTTTGGAAGTTTTGCAAAACAAACCCTTCAACTGAGGTAAGTCATCCCTGTGAGCCAATGGAACACAACTCGTTCTGGGGAGAATGCTCCACAGGACATTGTATAAAACAGAGTTCCAGATAAGTTGTAATTCATGCAAGATGAAGCAAGTAGAGTCAGTAAATATTGTTGGTAATATATGAAAGTGTAACAAACTTGCATTATCTTCACTGTAATCCAATTAAATCTAGATAAGGTCATTAACTGCCACAGTTGCTTTGATTTAATTCTATTGCACTCTCCCATCTATTCTGACAACACCACCTTCTACTCCATTGCTTCCTTTTCCTCAACTAAGTCTTTCCCTCCATTGTGGTTTATCGGGCCTTTAATTGTATGGGTTCCATATCCTGCATTTCTGCTGTTTCTCCTTCTCTTCCCTTGTTCTCATCTTCCATGCCATCATCTTCTGCAATTTCCGCCACCTCGAATGCGATGCCACAACCAAATGAAGCTTCCTCTTACCTTCTATTTCAAGCTCTCCGAAGGGATCATTTCTTTCAGAACACCCTGGTCCACTCCTCAGTCACCACCAACATCCACTCCTCATCCATTACGGTTTCCTGTGTAAACATAAGAGATACATAGTATCTCTTTTACGACCTCCCCTTTCCACATCCTGTGCCACAAGCATTCCTTCCATAGACTAAGACTGTGCAATGCATTTTTTGTGTCACTGTGAATACAACAAAAATGTGCAAAGATTCACTCCAGTCATAGAATCCCTACACTGTGAAAGCAGGCCCATCAAGTCCATACTGAACCTCTGAAGGGCATCCCACCCAGACCCACACACACCCCCATCCTATCCTTGTCACCCTGTAATTTCCGCAGATAACGCACCTGACCTGCACATCCCTGGACACAATGGGGCAATTCAGCATGGCCAATCCATGTAACCTGCACAACTTTGGACTGTGGGAGGAAACCAGAGCACCCAGGGGAACCCACACCTCCACAGGGACAATGTGCAAACTCCACATAGACAGTTGCCCGAGGGTGGTATCAAACATCGGTCCCTGGCGCTGTGAGGCAGCAGTGCTGACCACTGAGCCACTGTGCACCCCCTGGGCTGCATGACTCCAGTTTTTAACCTTCACCAACTGATTGATGCAAAATTCCTGGCCTCTTAATTTTCCATCTCACTCTCGCTCTGACCTCAGTCCTCTAATTTGTTCCAATAACGTTTAATGTAGGTTTAATGTAATAGTACCTCATCTTTCAATTCACCACTTTAGAACCTTCCAGACTCAATATGGAATTCGATAATTTTAGATCCTAACCTCCATCTCTACTTTACTGAACAGCAGCTGTGGATATTATGTCTGCTGTTCCATTTGGACCTCCTCTAGGTTCATCTTATGTTCCCTTACTTGTTCATTATCCATCTCATGTTGCCTCACACCATTATCCTTTTTGTTTTTTATCTTCCTCATGCCTTTGCTGCAATCGCAGACGTTTCACTTTGTTTTTACCCCCTCCTCCATTTCCTTTGATTCTGTGCTTGCTACAATGCCTGTTATGTCTCTAACTTGTTCCTGTTCTGATGAAAAGTCATTGAGCTGAAACATTCAGTGGAATTCTCCCAGCCCCTGACAATGTGTACAATGACGAGACAGTTGAGTAAATACGGCAAGATTAAAAAAATTAGATTTTCAATGTTGAGAAAAACGTTCAATATGGAACAAAGGTTTGAACAGTGAGACAAGAATCTCACTAGTGAGCAGCAAGAGGCCCATTTACATGCACTAACATCTCATTATTAATAACTGCTTGGGATGACAGAAAAAAAACACAAGAAGTCAAAGCTTTTTCCTCTTACAATCATCAGAACTAGGACACAAGAAACAGATTTGAACAAAATGACACCATTTTATATAGAATGAGAAGAGGCTGCTGATTGGTTGGGCCATTATTGGCATGGCGATGAAGCAAGAACCGTTAACTGTCAATCTTAATTCTCAGATCGCACAGGTACGTTTTGATTGGTGGGGAAGCAACCCCTATGCTCAGCAAGTGGGACTTAATGGATAGCCACTTCCAGGTGAATGATTTTAACTGACAATCAATTGTTTTGTTGCTTGAAAATCAAGTAGCTGCTGTTTGCCAGAACAAATGCAGCTTTATCTCTTGTTTTTATTTCTTTGTGTTTCCTGTTGTTCAATAAAAGTTAACATTTTTGTAGTAACTGATGCTGTTCATCCTGATTAATGTCCTCATCTTCCTTCTCAGAAGAGAGATGCTCTCCCATTTCTTTACTGACCTTCACATCCAGTTTAGCAGGCAAGGATTATGTGGCACACTCTGTCAGAACAATCTTGCACAGCCCCTCCAGACTGATCCAAGCATCGCAACCTTATCTTCAGGAGATCTGTTGTATGCTCCACACTGGCCCTTGTGGAGGATTGGGTTGCAATGTATCTACACTCAGCTTCAGTCAGGGGTTGTGTAATGGAGTCATCAGCCATGGTTGCAAGGGGTAGCTATTGTCTCCTGGTACTCATCCTTCTAAGGCATCTGTCCCTTGAAAGGAAGCAAGAAAATGAGAGATCTCAAGGGCAGAAGCATCTGTGCAGCTTCCAAGGCACCTGACACAGACTTCTAAGATATGGTACTGATGATCACAGATGACTTATACATTGACAGAAGGTTTATTAGAATTATCGAGTCATAGAGATATACAGCATGGAAACAGACCCTTTGGTCCAATTCGTCCATGCCGACCAGATATCCTATATAAATCTAGTCCCATTTACCAGCATTTAGCCCATATCCCTCTAAACCCTTCCTATTCACATACCCACCCAGATGCCTTTGAAATGTTGTAATTGTACCAGCCTCCACTATTTCCTCTGGCAGCTCCTTCCATATTCTCACCACCCTCTGTGTGAAGATGTTGCCCCTTAGGTCCCTTTTATGTATTTCCCCTCTCCCCTTAAACCTATGTTCTCTAATTTTGGACTCATCCACCTCGGGGAAAAGACCTTGCCTATTTACCCTATCCGTGCCCCTCATGATTTTGTAAATCACTGTAAGGTCACCCCCTCAGCCTCTGATGCCCCAGGGAAAATAGCCCCAGTCTATTCAGCCTCTCCCCGTAACTCAAACCCTCCAACCCTGGAAACATCCTTGTAAATCTTTTCTGAACGCTTTCTAACTTCACAACATCCTTCCTATAGCAGGGAGACCAGAATTCCGTGCAGTACTCCAAAAGTGGCTGAACCAATATCCTGTACAGCTACAACATGACCTCCCACTCCTATACACAATGCATTGACCAATAAAGGCAAGCATGCCAAATGCCTTTTTACTACGCTATCTACCTGCGACTCCACTTACAATGAATTATGAACCTGCACTCCAAGGTCTCTTTGCACAGCAACACTCCCCAGGGTCTTATCATTAAGTGTATAAATCCTGCCCTGATTTGGCTTTCCAAAATGCAACATCTCATATTTAACTAAATTAAACTCCATCTGCCACTCCTTGGCCCATTGCCCCATCTGATCAAAATCCCATTGTACTCTGAGGTAACATTCTTCGCTATCCACTGCACCTCCAATTTTGGTGTCATCTGCAAACTTACTAACCATACCACCTATGCTCACTTCCAAACCATTTATATAAATGATGAAAAGCAGTGGACCCAGCACCTATCCTTGTGACAGGCCTCCAGTCTGAAAAGCAACCCTCCACCCTCTGTCTTCTATCTTTGAGCCAGTTCTGTATCCAAATAACTAGTTCTCCCTGTGTGATCTAACCTGGCTAACCAGTCTACCATGAGGAACTTCGTCGAACAACTTATTGAAATCCATATGGATCACATCCACTGCTCTGCCCTAATCAATCCTCTTCATTACTTCTTCAAAAACTCAATCAAGTTACTGAGTCATGATTTCCCACGCACAAAGCCATGTTGACTATCCCTAATCAGTTCTTGCCTTTCCAAATACATGTAAATCCTGTCCTTCAGGATTCCCTCCAGCAACTTGCCCACTTATTGTTGATGAAGTCAGCTGCACTATGACGTGGCATCCTCAACATAACATGTGCGCAGTCTGTAGCACCCTGCATGTGGGAGAAGCCAGTTGTTTTGGGAAAACCTACTATCTGGAATGTTGCGCTTATTTCATCATAGGGAAATGAGATGAAGCAGCGTAATCTATCACAAATTGCAAGGATAACAGTCTTGGTACATTTGAGAGCTTCCAACATGCAATGATCCCACGTTGAACAATGACATGATATTGCGCACTGCTGGGCTTAACGAAAGACTGGCACTCTGTTAGAGAGTTCTAACATGATATGGTGCTTAGACATGTAGCCTCTGTAGTTTCAGCCTATAACTGTAACTACAACAACAGTCAACCAGACAGGTGATGATGTAAAATAGCAATATGTTTCAGAATGTGAACTTATATTTCTAATGAAGTGTTGTCCCTGCCATGTGTATGCCCTCAGAAGCTGCTCTTTTGCAATTTCCTTCCACTGTGTGTATTATGAAGGCATATATATGGTTGACAGTGATTGACCTGGAGCACGACAGAGTTTTAAATATGGTGCTTGTGGTGTGTATCCCACAAGGTTCTGGCTATGGGGGGCATTTCTGCTTTTGTTGAGCACCTGATAGTAGGAACATAGCACCGTAGAGGTGTGGGTACCTACATAGTAAGGTGAACAGTGGAGAATTGAGTGAAACAACTCGCTAGATCTCATGAAGAGAAACCCTCCATGAAATTTGCCAAAATCGACACTTAGCTGGTTATTGCTATAATTCTGACCTCTTTCACTATCTACAGATGCTGTCTGACCTACTGAGCAATTCCAAAATTTTCTTTACTGCTATGCTGCAGTCTTTATTTTGTTAGTTTATTAGAACCACAAAGCCATTTAGGATAAATATTAAAATTATTTTTAAAATCTGCTATTAGTGTTGGAAAATGTACATAGGCCTCTGTATAGTGCAAGTTGTAATATCGTGGTATGAACACTTACTATGAGCATCAGTGCTAAAAGGAGTAGCAGCTGATGAAACAAATCCTGTCTGAGTCAAGATAGGAGATGAGAAAGAAAAGTCATCATAGTCCTGCTCTCTCATAAAAGAGAGACAACTGGTGATAGTTTAACCTAAGGGTCACCACACCTCAAGCAAGGGGGGAAGGTTAAGAAGGAGCATTCTTCATGGTAACCTCAGGTGGTGCGGGAGTTGAACCCACCCTGGTCATGTTATCCTGCATTTAGCAAACGTGCTGTCAAGCTAACTGAGCGAGAAGTAGGGCA
This sequence comes from Ginglymostoma cirratum, assembly GCA_024137785.1. Taxonomy (NCBI): domain Eukaryota; kingdom Metazoa; phylum Chordata; class Chondrichthyes; order Orectolobiformes; family Ginglymostomatidae; genus Ginglymostoma; species Ginglymostoma cirratum. Next base: position 12,641,989 of record JAHRHZ010000088.1, on the reverse strand, counting down.
ATAGTGCTAGAGGTGTATGGAATCAATAGCTGGAACAGTTAGTGAAAATTAAAGCTTCAGAATAGAAGGATTGATTGAAATGACCCTTAATGAGGGAGATTGCAGTAGAATGAGTCTGTCATAATCTGGAGCTCAGACATGGAAGAAGAATTTCAGACTGAGTGAACCAAAGGGCCAAATAGATAGTCTTTATTCAGATTTTAATTGTGATCCTTCAAATTGCTAAGACAACAAGTCTGGTTCCAACTAGCCCTCCCCCACCAAGAGCACTTACAGCTGAAGGGGCCATCTCTCAAACTCTGTTTAGAAACTAGCACATAAATTATGATTTAAAAAAACATTTCAAACATCACTGATGGTGCAAAAAGATTCTACCCTGACTGGCTGATTGATAGTATAAACCAGGAATGTGTTAAGTTTAATCCTTAAACTTTACTGCGTTAACTGGTTGCAGACTGGGTTATCCGGTTTGCTTCAGTGTCCCTCACTTCATATGGAGTTAAGTGTTTAGAGTACCCTAAATGCACCTTTGTGAACAGAGAGTAAACAGTGGACCATATTTAGTTATGGCATATCGTTTGGCAACAGTCACTGCTGAGTTTCATACATGACCAAACAATGGTGGTTTAGGCACGATGCCAGACAGCAACCTGCTGCCCATATCCTGACAATAGATCAAATCTTTCAGCAGGAAAAAATTGATGACCAAAAGAAATAGTTTTAGTTTGCAACTCCACAGTTAAGTGTTGCTCTGCTTTGTGCTTTATAATGGAAAACATGATGTTGCTTACATTTATGATGTTGTCTTTACCCCAGAAATATTGTTGTTCTGTTTCTTACTTAATGTGACATTCATTCAATTGCGATATGCATAAAACCAAGAATTCTCCCAACTAGAGGGAAGTAGTTATAACTTCTGTGCAGTCACATTAAATAAATGATAGTGAAGCAGTGATCTGTTTTGCATCTGTCTCCATTGCCCATTGAAATAAATTGAAATAAGCTAGTAAAGTAAAATGTTTCACTATTGTTTCATTTTCTTTACCTGAACCCATAAGTTACTTCAGCTGTTTAAGATGAAAGCAGCATTTTCACATTCTGCTGCAGAACTTTCTCGATTTTTATGTTTACCATTAAGAGGGTTACTTTAAAGTCATGGAGGTGGGGAAGAGAGAGGCACAGGGGAGATGGGCAGTAAAATTGAGACACCCAAAACACGTAACTGGGCCCACACATTTACATAATTAAGTCAATTCCCTTAATCTGATGGCAGGTTGATAGAACCATATTTTCATGTTGTTTAGCTAACTGCAGTACTGGATCCTTAAACCACTTTTAAAAAGAAAGGAAGACTTGCAATTTTATGAATTCAATGAATTGTGACTATGCAGTGCAATCACTATGTATCACAAAATTCTAAGGACAAGAAAATAAATGGCTACTGAACATTGCTCTGGTGATGTTGCTCCAGAGTTGAAGGGTGGCCAGATACCAGAACTCTACACTTAGAGCATGAGAATATGAGAAACGAGTAGTTTATTTTTTCTATATTCATTAATGGGATGAGGGTGTCGCTGGCTAGGCAGCATTTATTGCCCATCCCTAATTGCCCAGAGGGCAGCTGAGAGTCAACCACATTGCTGCGGGTCTGGAGTCACATGTAGGCAAGACCAGGTAAGGATGGCAGTTTCCTTCTCTAAAGGACATTAGTGAACCAGATGGGTTTTTACCCCTGGCAATCGACAACAGCTTCACAGTTATTAGATTCTTAATTCTATATATTTTATTGAATTAAAATTCCACCATTTACTGTGGCAGGATTCAAACCCAGGTCCACACAATGTTATCTGGGTCTCTGGATTAATAGTCTGGCGATAATACCATGAGGCCATTGCTTCCCCTGCCCAGTCAATCCTTTGAACCTGTTTCAAGGTCAATCATTTTCTAGCTCAGCTACACTTTCACACATTGTCGATATCATCCTTGATTCTGATAAAATCCAAAAATCTGTTGATTTCTGACTTGAATATACTCAACAGCAAAGTATATAACAGCTCATCACAGTATGGAATTCCAAAGGCCCAGAACCTTTTGAGTAAAGAAGTTTCTTCTTATCACAGTCCTAAATCGCCAACTATTTACCCTGAGATTGTGAACCCGAGGTTTAGACTCTTCAGCCAGGGAAAACCTCTTCACCTCTGACATGCCCCTTAATTTCAATGAGACACCTCTTATTCTCCTAAATGTGAGGGAAAATAAGTCGGTCCCCTTACAGGACAACCCTCTTTCATAGAAATCGATTGCACTACCACTAAAGTGAATGTATCTTTCCTTTGGTGACAAGACCAAAATGTACACAGTCTCCAGTGTCCACATTAAGGCCCTATGTAGTTGCAGTAAATGTTTAAGTCGAATATTCCAATCTCTTTATAATAAAAGCTACTTAAAAATCATTTGCTTTCCTAATTGCTGGCTGTACTTATGTTAACTTTCTCTGATTGGTGTACAAGGACAACAGATCCTTCTGAATGCTGAATACCAATATTTTGTCAGTCTGTCACCATAGTAAAAATATTACTTTCTATTTTTTTCCATGGCAGAGTGGATAACTTCATATTTATCCACATTACATTTCACTTGCCACATTCTTGCCAATCAAATAATGCCAGTGGATTTTAAATCATCCACTACAAATGTAGATGTTAAACAGCTGCCCACCTCTGGCAGTTCAGCACTTACTCAACATTACAATGAAGCATTATTTTGGATTAAGTTTCTGCAGCGCATTGGTGGAATGCATTTTCCTGTCTGCAGTCAGATATAGTCCTTTGCTGCAAGACAAGGGAGAGGAGAAAAAGCCAGCTTTGTCATTGAAGTGGGAATATTAAGGGTTAAAGTACTTTAACAAGACAGTGCAGCCAAATGCAGGTGAGCCAGTCTCTTTCTGTCAGTTGAACTCCATTGTGTAAACAAGCCTGCATTCCAGGAAGTGTCATAAATCCATTTAAATATGGGTCTTTGATTCTGTCATTAGGTTTAGGCTGCCTCTTGAAATGAAGTGAGTGTTAGGAGCCAGTCCCACATATTTGCAGTCTGATCTGCTGTATGAACATTGGACCCTAAGGCACTGAAAACTTCCTGTTCCCTTTGGAAATGTTAAAGGGGGAGAGTGATAGACTTTTAAGGTTCAGTTTCAGGAGAATGATGAATCACTGACCAAATCGCAAAATGCTAGGAACTGCTGTTTAATTGGAAAAACACTTCTTAAAAATTGTTACTTGTACTTCTTTAACACTGAAAGGGACATTGGCAATAACACTTTTGTGAGTAGACAAGGGCAAAAGGCAAAGATTTGTATATCTTAGTTGTCAGAGTCACAACATCTGCAAGTGACACGCTGATGCAGTTCAACACAGTTTCTGTTTTTACACCTTATATTTAGAAGCAAATCAAAAAGGTTTGCCGAACACTCCCCCATGAAGCTGGTGCACAAAGGATAAAGGGGAAATGCACATCTGCTTTTGTTGTAATACATGGATTCAAGGTCGTTTTGTGTCGATGAAGCATTGGAAAAGAAAAGTATGTTTACTGTACTTGATTGTAGCCATCAAATTTTTGACTGTGAGACACGTTAGAAATGCACTGAGCCAAAATGGTGAGATTGGTGATCGGCATTGGTGAATTAAAATTCAATTTCTGTAGCTTACAGTTTTAAAAAAACAGAATTTTTCAAAATAGAACATTGTAAACTGCACTACACTATGATCAGTAATTGAACAAACGTTGATCATAATGTTTGGGCTAGATTTATAGTCCAACTCGTCCTCATGTCTATGAAAAGAGGAAAGAAAGATTCATAACCAAACCATTAATATCTTACACTGGTCTCACATAGCTGTGACAGGTTTGTAGTGTATGTTTCACTCCAAAATAGAACCTGTACCAATTTACTTCAGAATATCATTGAACAGAATTTCTCATGTTAATATATTCCAAGGGGAGGCACAATTCAATCATGGAGAATCTCCAGAGTTAGATTAGCATTATAAATTATTCTCCCACTCTCACAGTTAATCGAATTCCTAACCAGTGGGATTCGGAACTGGTTGGGAAAAGTATTTGGTCTTGCAGGGGATGGTTCGAGAACATGTAGTCCCTATCGAGAGTGCAATCACTTCACATCATATCTGGTTGACCTGAATTTACTGTCATCTCCTGGCGAAGCTAAGCTTTAAACTGAAATTACTTGTAGTTCATCTACTGAGGGAAATTGAATAACCACTATATGTAGTGTCTCTCCACCCAAGTTAAAAATTGACAAAAGTAGCCTTTTTTATATTCATTCGCAGGATATGGCCAGGCCAGAATTTATTACCCATCCTTAATTGCCCACTGGGCAGTTAAGAGTCAACCTAATTGCAGTGGGTCTGGAGTCACATGTGGGCCAGACCAAGTAAAGGTGGCAGATTTCCTTCCCTAAGGGAGGAGAGTGAGCCAGATGGCTTTTTCCCCAAATTATCAGTAATGGTCTCATAGTCATCATTAGACACTTAATTCTAGATTCATTTTTATTGAATTCAATGGTAGGATTTGAACCCAGATCTCCAAAGCATTACATAAATCTTTAAGACCATAAGACCATAAGACCATAAGACATAGGAGTGGAAGTAAGGCCATTCGGCCCATCGAGTCCACTCCGCCATTTAATCATGGCTGATTGGCATTTCAACTCCACTTATCCGCACTCTCCCCGTAGCCCTTGATTCCTTGCGAGATCAAGAACTTATCAATCTCTGCCTTGAAGACATTCAACGTCCCAGCCTCCACTGCGCTCCGTGGCAATGAATTCCACAGGCCCACCACTCTCTGGCTGAAGAAATGTCTCCTCATTTCCGTTCTAAATTGACCCCCTCTAATTCTAAGGCTGTGCCCACGGGTCCTAGTATCCCCACCTAACGGAAACAACTTCCCAGCGTCCACCCTTTCTAAGCCATGCATTATCTTGTAAGTTTCTATTAGATCTCCCCTCAACCTTCTAAACTCTAATGAATACAATCCCAGGATCCTCAGCCATTCATCGTATGTTAGGCCTACCATTCCAGGGATCATCCGTGTGAATCTCTGCTGGACAAGCTCCAGTGCCAGTATGTCCTTCCTGAGGTGTGGGGCCCAAAATTGGACACAGTATTCTAAATGGGGCCTAACTAGAGCTTTATAAAGTCTCAGAAGCACATCACTGCTTTTATATTCCAACCCTCTTGAGATAAATGACAACATTCCATTCGCTTTCTTAATCACAGACTCAACCTGCAAGTTAACCTCTAGAGAATCCTGGACTAGCACTCCCAGATCCCTTTGTACTTCGGCTTTATGAATTTTCTCTTTGGCTTTCTGAATTTTCTTTAGATTAATAGGCTAGCTATAATGCCGCTAGGCCATCACCTCCCTTACTGAGAACCTGTTCGGTGTCAGATGTGAAATATTTGCCATCATAAACATGAAAAGGGCAGCAACGTTACCTGAAGTATTTTCAGTGTATTGTAGACAACCAGCTCATTCCTTTTACCTGTTCTGTCCGCTACTATAAAGTTAGTGATTACACAGCAGGGTCAGTCAGATAGATGGGTGACTGTCTGGAAAGGTAAGAAGATAGTTCAGAAGCGTCCTGTGGCTGTTTCTCTTTCAAACATTTATTTAGTTCTGGGTGCTGTTGAATAGGATAGTCTGTCAGAGGAAAACAGACGAGGCAGTCAGATCTTGGGCACTAAGAATGCATCTAATGTTAGGCAGGGTTTGACAAAATTTTAAGAAGTAATTTTTATAGGGGACTATCCTCTCAGGGGCACAGACAGGAAATTCTGTGGCAGTGAGTGTGAATCTCAGATAGTATGTTGCTTTCCTGGTGCCAGGATTAAAACATTTGAAGCATTTTGTTAAAGGGGAATGTGAGAAGCTGAAAGTTATAGTTCACATTGGTAGGATTGACATGGTTAGGGAACAAATTAAGGCTTTACAGGGTGAATATAAGAGGTTAGGTAGAAGAGTAAAAACAGAACCTCAAAAGTAGTAATCTCTGGTTTACCCCTGGTGCCAAGCTATAATGACGCAAGGAATAGAAGGATGAAGGTGATAAATCAATGGCTGTAGAGGTGGTGTAATGTTTAGGGACTCAGGTTCTTGGATCATTGGGATCTCTTCTGGGGCAGAAAAGACCTGTTCAAAAAGGATGGGTTTCATCTGAACTGGAAAAGGACCAATATCCTTGCAGGGAGATTTGCTAGTTCTATTAAACTATTGGGTGGTAGTGGTGTTGTTGAAGGCATCCTAAGTAGCAGAGTAAATAGAAAGATAGATGAAGATGGTTCTGAATCTGAGAACAGCAAGTTAACTAGATAACAGCAAGTCAGAGAATGAAGTAACTCTGAAGAATTAAAATGCATTTATATGAATGCAACGAGTCTTACAGGTAAGGCTGATGAACTCAGGGAATGTTTGGGAACTAGGTATTGAAGCATCATATCTATTACAGAAACTTGGCCGAAGGATAGTCAGGACTGGCAGCTCAATGATCCGGGTTTCTGACATTTTAGGAAGGAGATAAAAGGAGGCAAAAGAGCAGGGGGAGTAGTGTTTTTGCTTAAGGAAAACATTACTGCTGTTACTAGAGAAAATATTTCTAAAAAATCATCCAGTGAAAACGTATGGGTTGAAATTAGAAATAAGAAAGGAATGATCACCTTGATAGGATTGTACTATAAGCCCTGAAAAAAGCAGAGGAAAATTGAGGAACAAATATGTAGAGAGATCTCAGATATATGTAAGAATAATAAGGTAGTGACTGTTGGTAATTTTAGTTTTCCAAACATTGACAGGGACTATCATCGTGTTAAAGGTTTCGACGGTGAAGAGTTTGTTAAATGTGTTCAAGAAATTTTGCGTTATCAATATCTAATTGTTCCTACTGGAGAAGGAGCAAAACCTGACCTTCTACTGGATAATAAGGTGACAAAAGTAATAGTAGGGATCATTGTGGTCTAGTGATCATAATTCTAGTAGTTTTAAAATATTTATGGAAAAGGATAAACCTTCCATAAAAGTCAAAGTTTTTAATTGAAGTAAGGCAATTTAATAGCATGAGAAAAGAACTTTCAAAAGTTGATTGGAGTAGACTGTTCACTGGTAAAGAGACATCTGATAAATAGGATGCTTTCAAAAGTGTGACAATGAGAGTTCAGAGTCATTATGTTCCCTGGTATAGTGAAAGTTAAAGCTGGTAGGATTAGGGAACAATAGATGAATAAAGATATTGAGGTTCTAGTCAAGAATTAAAAAGAATCATACGTTAGATATAAACAGCTGGGTTCAAATGAATCTTTTGAGAAGTATAAAGAGTGTAGCAGCATTCTTAAGAGGGAGAGCACAAAGGGGACATGAGATAGCCATGGCACATAAGGTTAATGATAATCCAAAGAGATTCTACAAGTACATTGACAGCAAGAGATCAACTGGTGAGAGAGTTGGGCCCCTTAAGGATCAAAGAGGTCATCTTTGTGTTGAATCTCAGGAGATGGGAGAGATAAGAAATGAATATTTTGTGTCAGTTTTTACTGTGGAGAAAGAAATGGAGGCTAGAGAACACACGTAAATAAATATTGATGTTTTGAAAACAGTTCACATTACAGAAGGGGAAGTTCTGGAGGTCTTAGAAAATATTAAGGTGGATAAATCTCTGGGCCCTGATCTAAGGTATCCCAGGGCATTGTGGGAAGTTAGGGAGAAAATTGTGGGGCTTCTTGCAGAAATATTTTGTATCATCCATAACTACAGACGAGGTATCAGATGACTGGAGAGTGGCTACTTTTGTGCCTTTGTTAAAAAGAGATGTACAAAGATGCCTAGGGACCATAGACCTGTGAGCCTGACTTCGGTGATGGATAAGTTGTTGGAGGTGACTTGGAAAAATGGATTTATATGCATTTGGAGAGACAAGGAATGATTAGAAATAGTCAGCCCGGTTTTGTCTGTGGGAAATCAAGTCTCACAAACTTGACTGAGTTTTTTGAGGAAGTAACTAAGAAGATTGATGAGGCAGAGTGGTAGATGTTGTTTACTTGGAATTTAGTAAAGCCTCTGACAATACTTTGTATGGTAGACTATTTAGTAACATTAGATCACATGGGATTTGGGATGAACTTGCTAATTGGAGACAAGATTGCTTAATGGCAGGAGACACAGAGTGGTGGTGGAGGGTTGTTTGTCAGAGGCATGTTACCCAGTGGTGTTCCACAGGGATCGACACTTCGTTCACTTTTGTTTGTTATTTATGATCATAATTTAGCTGAGAATATAGAAAGCATGCTTAGTAAGTCTGTGGATGACACCAAGATAGGTGATATAGTGTTTGGTGAGGAACGTTATCTAAGATTACAAAGAGATCTTGAACAATTGGGTCAATGGGCTGAGGAGTGGCAGATGGAGTTTAATTTGGATAAATGTGAAGTATCGCATTTTGGTAAAACAAAAAGTAGGGCCTTGGGTAGTGTAGTAGAACAGAAAGACCTTGGGGTTCAGGTGTATAATTCTTTGAAGGTTGCATCACATACAGACGGGCTGGTTAAGAAGGCATTTAGCATGTTTGCCTTCATTGTTCAGACTTTTGAGTGCAGGAGTTGGGACGTCATGTGGAGGTTGTAGAGAATGTTGGTGATGCCTCTTCTGGAATCTGTGTCCAGTTTGGTCGCCCTGTTACAGGACGGATATTAATAAGGTAGAGAGTGCTCAGAAAAGATTTACTAGGATGTTGCCAGTAATGGAGAGTTTGAGTTGTAAGGAAAGGCTGGATAGGCTGGGACTTCTTTCACTGAAGTGCAGAAGGTTGAGGGGTGACCTTGTAGAAGTTTATAAAATCATGAGGGGTATAGATAAAAGCAAATGGCAGGTGTCATTTCCTGGGGTGGGGTGGATTTCAAGACTAGCGGGCATATTCATAAGCTGAGAGGAGAGAGATCTAAAAAGGACATGAGGGGAAACATTTTTAAACAAGAGTGAATCATGTGTAGAATGAAATTCCAGAAGAAGCAATGAATGCAGTTGCAGTTACAGCAATTAAAAGACTTCGGGATAACTACATAATTAAGAAATATTTGAAGGGATATTGGCCAAGCGCAGGCAAGTAGGACTAGTTTAGTTGGGATTATGATCGGCATGGACTGGTTGGACCAAAGGGTCTGTTTCCCTGTTGTATGACCCTATCACTCTATTCAATTTGAGGGACATCACAGCCAAATCTCCTCTTATCTTTAATGCACATCAAGCAGGAATGGATTTAGTGTAGGGTTAGGTTGGGTTTCCATATTCTGTTGTAGCATCCTCACGGTTAAAATCAACTCACTCAGCACAGAACATGGCTTACTTTAAGTTCTTCAGCATTGAAAAATGTGACCTAGGCAGATGCCGTTGAAGATTACAATGCAGAATGTCTGTGTGAATTAAGGATATGTCAAGAAAGAGATCTTGCAATCAATGTGAGCTCATGGAATCAAATCACCAATTTTGTTGCAAAGTAGATTCCATTCAAATTGACGTTTGTGCTTACTGAGAAAAAATTGGAACATCACATCTTAATGAGGTAACAAGGTGTAGAGCTGGATGAACACAGCAGGCCAAGCAACATCATAGGAGCAGGAAAGCTGACGTTTCAGGCCTAGATCCTTCTGTCAGTCTTCGTGCTCCTATGATGCTGCTTGGCCTGCTGTGTTCATCCAGCTCTACACCTTGTTATCTCAGATTCTCCAGCATCTGCAGTTCCTACTATCTCTGAAACATCTTAATGAGACATAGGTTTAGTGATCTGGGATTATTTTCACCTTGTAAAAGTAGTAATTTTTAAAAATATAATTTTTTAAAAATAATTCCTTAAACACTTCCACTGACGAGATTTTAAACTTTGTCATGTGGCTTAAAATCTCCTCAATAGGATGAATGATTGTTTGCTTAATGGATAAATGCATCACGTGAGGGTCTTGTGGTGCAGTGGTAATGTCCCTACATTTGGATTCAAATCCAACCTGTCCCAGATGCTTGCCTTAACATATCTGATTACTATAATTAAGTGCACCATGCGAAATTGACCACAGGGGTGTGTAGCTTTCTGGATGTGGTTCTGTGTCTAAGATGTTTGGGTTAAGTTTACAGGGAACAATTCCATCAAGCAAGATTCAACAGAATTTCAGTGTTGGATAAAAGGGCTTTAAAAACCTATTTAATGGAAAGTTTCCATTAACAGTGGGTTAGACTTTTGGGTAATTAAACTGAGAAAAATTTATTTGATAAAACAAGACCCTAGAGTTGAATAATCTTAGAACAAGCATAGTTCTGAGCCAATATTTAAGATGCTAGTGGTGCTTACATTGAACTAAGAGACTACAACTAGATAAAGTATGGAGACCTTTGAAAGAATGACGTTGCTGCAAATAAATGAGCAATTAGTCTTTCAAAACAGAACGGTGACAAAGTGATTAATATTTCAATTTGATAAATATCTGATTTGAGTTTGGGATATAAAGCAAATTGGTGCAGAAGGAAATTTGTATTGGGAATTTTAACTTAGTGTACCAATCACTGTTTGTTGTATTTTCAACAATTTAATGTAACTGACTCAGTGTGATAGTAGTATTCATGTTCTGATTTGAGTGGTAAAATTCTTTAGTTTTAAACAGGAAACCTTGTGGATTAAATCTTTTGGTGAATGCCAGGACTTTTGAATTAACAAAAGCATAACTGATCTCTACTCAAAAGTTTGAGTGTGAATATTCAACCAGGTTAGAATTTGGTTTTATTGTATTGTTCTCTTTCGACAAGTCTTTGGTGTTCTGACATTGGGGTGAAATTGGTTTTGGACAAAAGTGTTTACATTAACAGTCTGCTTGGTTAATGGTTTGAAGGGGAAAGGAAATGGAGATCAATGTAGAATAGCGTGTCAGCTTTCTATCTATGACCGTGTGAGGAGGGGTCATTGTGGCTCCCCTCTTTTAAACCTTATTCAGTTGCAATACTTTGTCAATTTTTAGCATGTAGCATGTCATTTCATTTAACTTAGTTAATTGGATTAATCAGGAAGGAAAGTTAATTCCACAGTTTTCTTGAGTGAAAGTGACTCCTATCCTGAATTAAACAATAGAATGTAATACTAAACAAAGACAAATACAGGTAATGAGTTTCCAAAGGAGAGAGGAGGTGTCGTGGACAGAAAGAATTGTAAAAAACAAACATGGTTACAAATCTTTAAGTCCTTTAGATTGCAAGAATGATAATCCCCAAGTCCAAATATTTAATAGATGTTATCCTGTTTATTTAATAATGGTGAAGTTTGCAGATCTTCTGTTCTGTGAGCAATGATTTTTCCAAGTTGCTTTTTCACAGTACTAGTTTCTGTGGTTGTGGGGAAAGAACAGCTTCCAGTAACCTTGCTGTTATCAGTCATTGCTGCTTTCTGAACCTTCTTGCTCTTCAAAGACTGTGTTGATGTTCTGGTTTTTTTTTGTGGATTTTGGTGTATGTCTTTATATCATTTCAATCTGGATGGTTAGAGGCAACCTTTCATCTTTCAATAGGTGCAGTTATCACACAAGTGAGTAAAACAGTTTCTTACTGACTCACTAAATTTCAGTGCCTCTTGATGAACATGGTAATTCCAAGGCAACTTATTTTATATACTCCTGAAGTGATGCCTGAGCTTGCCTGGTGACAATGACAGCCATTTTGAGTCAGGAGAACACTTTTCTAACCAATTTTTAACTTCATGAAAGTGTCAGACAATTATTGTCAAGTGATCAAAGTTTAATTATTGATCATCCATTTTCACTGCAATCATTATGGAAGACTATGATCGTTTTGGACTATCATTAATGATGTGATGTCAGAGCAAGAAGGAGCCTATACCTCAGGGTGTAAGACACACCATCTTCTAATTCCACTGCAGTGTAATGTTTAATAAAATCTTTTAATGCTCACTTATCTAAGTGTGGACTTGATTTTAAAACATCATCTGTTTCATCCTGCCTTATAAGGCAATTTTTAAAACATTCTTCATTGCCTTTGTTCATGCATGAAGACTGAACAATTGTGCAAGGGTTGGTGGCATCCATGAAACTCCATCTCATCACTGGACCTGAAACGTTAACTCTGTTTTATCCTTCACAGATGCTGCCAGGCCTGCTGAGCTTTTCCAGCAACTTTATTTTTGTTCGTGAGTTACAGCATCCACAGTTCTTTCGGCTTTTAAACTCCATCTCAGACTTGGTCATCATTTTTGCAGGAAAAGGTGAGAAAGTTAACAGACATTTTATTTTCTCCGCTACATTCTTAAAGCCTTGAACATCTAGTCAGAAGAGCTACTGCAGTTGATGGTAATTTTCTCTTTATCTGCCCGTACCCGTTCACCGAATTAGTGTAGAAGAAGGCATTTTGTCTTTACCATTCTCAAAAGGAACAATCCATTCAATACCATTTTCCTTTGCCTTCCTGTAACTTTGCACATGGTCCTTTCAAATAACCATATAATTCCCTTCAAATTGTCTTGATTGAACATGCCTGCTTAATATTCTCTAGTAGTGCACACCAGGCTCTAGCTACTCATTCTGAAAAATAATTTTGTCTTATCACATTTGCTGCTTTTCCTAATTACGTGGCATCTGTGCCCTCGTATTTTCAATCCTTTTATGAGTGGGAACAGTTTCTCCCTGTTTATTCTGTCCAGATTTCTTATGATTTTGAAAACTTCTAAACAAATCCCCTCACTGCCTTCTTCTCTCTGAGAGAAACAGTCCAAATTCACCAGTGTTATTAATTGAAATCCCTCATCCTTGGAATCATTCTCATTAACTTCTTCTGTACCCTCTCCAAAGACTTCATATCTTTTCTGAAGCATGGTGCCAGAACTGGCTGTAGTCTAGTATTGAATACAAGTTCAAGTTAACCTTCTTACTTTTGTACTTAATATACCAAATAATAAAGTCTACGAAATTGTGTGCTGTAATTGCTCTCCCGATCTGTGTTGCCACCTTACATTTATACACATATACTTTCCAAGTTGTCATGATTCATTTTTGAGCTGTGATAGTGAATATTATCAGATGTTGGTGTTTGGAAAGGATTGTGGCCAGCGTCAATCATGCCTTCACCCAACATTTAATCTCATACACTTCCAGGAAGAGTTTCAATTAAGCAATCTAGTGCAGCACCTCCAGCAGTGAGGTGAGAGTGACAGTCCTTGACATTAGGGCTGCATTGACTGAGTGTGTCATCAAGGAGCCCTAGCAAAACTAGGATCAATGGGTATCAGGGGCAAACAGTCTGGTGGTTAGAGTCATACCTGACACATTGGAAGATGGTCGTGGTTGTTGGAGGTCTTTCATCTCAGATCCAGGACATCTCTGCAGGAATTCCTCAGGGTAGTGACCTAGGCCCAACCATCTTCAGTTGCTTCATCAATGACCTTTCCTCCATCATAAGGTCAGAAGTGGAGATGTTCACCGATGATTACACAAAGTTCAGCACCATTCGTGACTTCTCAGATAGTGAAGCAGTCCATGTCCAAATGCAACAAGATCTGGACAATATCCAGGCTTGGGTTGACACATAGTGAGTAACATTCATGCCACACAAATGCCAGGCTATGACCATCACCAAAAAAAACAACCTAATGACCGCCCCTTGACATTCAATGGTGTTACCAGCACTGAATCCTCCATTATCAACATCTTGGGAGTTATCATTGATCAGAAACTCAACTGGACTCACCACATAAATGCAGAGGCGACAAGAGCAGGTCATAGCTAGTAATACTGCAGTGAGTAACTCACGTCCTGACTCCTGAAAGCCTGTCCACCATCTACAAGGCATGTCAGGAGTCTGATGGAATACTCCCCACTCGCCTGGAGGAGTGCAGCCCCAACAACACTCAAGAAGCTTGATACCATCCAAGACAAAGCAGCCCACTTGATTGGCACGGCATCTACAAGCATCCACTCCCTCCACCACTGACACTCAGCAGCAGCAGTGTGCACTATCTACAAGATGCACCGTAGAAATTCACCAAAGATCCTCAGACAGCATCTTCCAAACCCATGACTACTTCCATCTAGAAGGATGAGGGCTGCAGATACATTGGAACACTACCACCTTCAAATTCGCCTCCAAGCCACTCACCATTCCGACTTGGAAATATATCCTGTTCCTTCACTATCACTGGGTCAAAATCCTGGAATTCCCTCCTGAATGGCATTGTGTATCAGCCCACAGCAGATGGACTGCAGCGGTTCAAGAAGGCAGCTCACCACCACCTTCTCAAGAGCAACTAGGGATGGGCAATAATGGCTGGCCAGCCAGCGACGCCCACATCCCACAAAATGAATAAATAACAAAATCAGGAATAACTCCCTTGCACAAATTTCTGTCACCCAGCAGGTATTCTTGAGACAAATGCCCTGCAATTTTATCAAAAACAATGTATCTAGTTTAGTAATGGAATAAAAACAGTGCTGGATAAGCTCAGCAAGCCTGACAGGATTTGCGGAGACAGAAACAAACTTTTTGAGTCTAATGACTCTGCTTTGGAATTAAAGGGGGATGAAAAATTATGTTTTCTATGCTTTTGAGGAGGGAAAAATCATCATCTACATTGTTCACTCCCCTCATGCCTTGTTTTCATGACTTTGCTCTCAACATATCTGTATATTGTCTACTATTCGCACCAATCATTAACAACTATTTTGCATCTCAATCCCTCCATTACTACCATTAGCTTTCCCTTTATCTTTTACTTTGGGCACCCTCACCATTTGTTTCACTAACCTTTCCTCCCCCTCTGTGAACCACATAAATCGCATAGTTTACCATCCACCTTTAGTTCTGAAGAAGTCATTGGACTCAAAATATAAAGTTTGTTCCTCTCTCCATAGGTGCTGTCAGCCACGTTGTCTTTCTCGGAGACAGCTCGGAAATAAATAGACGGAGAGGCATGGGGCTAGGTGAAGCCCCATCCCCTTCATTTATTTCTGAGCTCCCTCCCCCCCTCCCCAGTCCTGATGAAGGGTGTAAACCTGAGACATCGACTTTCCTGCTCCTCTGATGCTGCCTGACCTGCTGTGTTCTTCCAGCTCCACACTATATTGATGCTGTTTTTCTCTACCACTTTCTGTTTTTATTTCAGAGGTAGTTAGAACTGCTGATGCTAGAGTCAGAGATAACACAGTGTGGAGCTGGAGGAACACAGCAGGCCAGGCAGAATCAGAGGAGCAGGAAAATTGACGTTTCCGGTTGGGACCCTTCTTCAAAAATGGGGGAGGGGTAAGGGAGCCGGGAAATAAATAAAGAGAGGAAGGGTGGGGCTGGGGAAGGTAAGTGGGATGGTGATAGGTGAGTGCAGGTAGGAAGTGGTGGGGATTGGTCAGTGAGGTGGGAGGTGCGGGTAGGTGGGAGAGAAGGTGGACAGGTTGTATTGGGTCAAGGAGGCGGGGATGAGAGGGAGGAGGGTCATGCGATGATGCTGAGGGGTGGGGAGCTTTTGAAACTGGTAAAGTCGACATTGAGACCATTGGGTTGTAGGCTTCCAAGGTGGAATATGAGGTGCTGCTCGTCCAGTTTCTGGGTGGTGTCATTGTGACACTGGAGGAGGCCCAGGATGGACATGTCGCCCAGGGAGTGAGAGGGTGAGTTGAAATGGTTCACGACCGGAAGGTGTTGTACCAGCTCCTTCAAAAAGATGGACTCCAATCTACATTCAGGCCATCCCAATTTGGCCCTGACCATGACAACATCTACATACACAACATCCAGATCCTCCAAAAAGCCTTCCTGCAAAAATGTGATCTCTTACTCCCAAATCCTACGCCTTCACCACGCCTGGTCCCAAGATCCACTCCCAAACATCCCAGAAATCCTTATATTTCAAGGACCACAACTTTGCACCTTCGGTGGTCGAAAATGCCCTCGACCGCATCTCTTGCGTTTCCCGCACCCTGCTCTCACATCCCCTCCCCGCAACAAAAACAAAGACAGAATCCCCCTTGACCTCAGATATCACCCAACTAACCTCTGGATTCAACGTATCATTCTCCGCCACTCTGCCACCTGCAATCCGACCCCACAACCAAAGAGATATTTCCCTCCCCACCCCTTTCTGCCTTCCGTGGGGACCAGTCTCTCTGTGACTCTCTCGTCTGCTCCACACTCCCCACTAGCCCCACCATCCTGGCACCTTACCCTGCAACCGCAGGAAGTGCTACACATGTCCCTACACCTCTCCCCTCACCCCCATCCAAAACACCAAACAAACCTTTCACATCAGACAGAGGTTCACCTGCACATCCGTCAATGTGGTCTATTACATCCGCAGCTCCCGATGTGGCCTCCTCTACATCAGTGAGACCAAGCAGAAGCTTGGAGACCACTTTGTAGAGCACCTGCACTCTGTTCACAACAAACGACAACACCTTCCAGTCGCGAGCCATTTCAACTGCCCCTCCCACTCCCTGGATGATATGTCCATCCTGGGCCTCCTCCTGTGTCACAATGATGCCACCCGGAAACTGGAGGAGCAGCACCTCATATTCCACCTTGGAAGCCTACAACCCAATGGTCTCAATGTGGACTTTACCAGTTTCAAAATCTCCCCAACCCCGGCCTCATCGTATGACCAACTGTCCCTCTCATCCCCAACTCCTTGACCTGACACAACCTGTCCACCTTCTCTCCCACCTATCTGCTCCTCCTACCTCACTGACCAATCCCCACCACTCCCTACCTGCACTCATCTATCACTATCCCACCTACCTTTCCCAGTCCCACCCCTCCTCTCTCGATTTATTTCGGAGCTCCCTTCCCCCTCCCTCATTTCTGAAGAAGGGTCCCAACCCGAAACGTCAGCTTTCCTGCTCCTCTGATGCTCCTCTGAGGAAAGATATTCTGGCATCGAAGGTAGTCCAGAGAGTGTTCACTAGGTTAATTCTGGATATAGAGGACTTTTCTTTCGTGGAAAGATTGAGTATGTTTGGCTTGTACTGATTGGCATTTAGAAGAATGAGAGACCTTTATTGAAACATATATGATTCCTAGGGGGCTTGATAGGATAGACGTGGAGATGTATAATCTCAGAGTAAGGGCTCATCCAATTAAGACAGATGAGAAGGAATCTTTTTCTCAAAAAGTGGTGAAGCCAATGAATTATTTACAGCAGAGGACTCTTGAGGCAGGGTTGTTAAATTTATCTCAGTTTTGAATATACCTCTAATCAGCAAGGGAATTAAAGGTAACGGGAATAAGGTCGGAGAGTGGAGCTGAGGATTATCAGATCAGCTATGATTCCACTGAAAGGTGGAACTGACTTAATGGACCAAATAGCCTGCGCTTCTTGCTGTATCTTAAGATCTAATGGACTGCAACACCAATTGTTTCAGCTAAGAACCTGTTTTAATGTTGTCATTCCAATCAGCCCCTTTACCTATTTGTCTGTCTGCTGATCAGCAATCCACCCCAGCTTTCAAGTCCATGAATTTTTGTTGCATTGTTATCTATATAAGTAAGGGAATAAATAGTCTAAACATTGTGGGGGCTGAAATAGGTGGAAATCGTGTTGGACTTGCTTCCCTTCTCTGGATATATATTCATCCTTGACTTTTTCATTAAGGTGTTGGATGAATTAAATTCAGATCCTAACTGTTCATTTTCTGATGCTTCTTTGTGTCTATGTGGACACATTAGATTGATTCCAGAGGTGAGGGTTTGTTGTATGAAGAGAGATTGAGCAGTTTAGGGCTGTACCATTTGGAGTTTAGTATAATTAGAGGAAATCTAATTGAGGTACATAAGATGCTAAAGCGGATTGACAAAGTAGATAGAGAAAGATTTCATCCTCATTGGGGACAGTTCGTAGTTTTAGGATATGGGGTAGCAGATTTGAAACAGAGATGATGACAAATTGGTTCTCTAAAAGGATCGTGAATCTGTGGGAATTCACTACTCCAGACTGTGGTGGATACTGGTACTCTGAGTAAAATTAAGGAGAAGATAGACAGATTTTTAATTAGTAATGGGTTGAAGGGTACTGGAGAGCAGGCAGGAAAGTGCAGTTGAGGATGAGATGAGATTAGCCATTTGGATCGAATCACGCAGCAGGCTCGAGGGGCTGAGTTTCCTACTCCTGTTCCTAGCTTTTTCTGTTCATATTCCTGGACTACAGATCCTGCCTGACTTATTGGGGGTTTCCAGTATTCCCTGTCTTCCCTTAAAATTTTGAAGAATTGATGTTTGGCGGGGAGGGGAATAGAGATCTCATCTGCCTGGGCACTTCTCCCAGGTGCTGGGGGATAAGAGAACACAGCTCTTCAAACGAACTCTTTGATTTCTAGTTCAGCCACCAGGGAGAAAGGAAAAATTAGGCAGAATCTTAAAGCGGCCTGAATGACATGGGCGATGGTGAGATTTGTGACAGAATTGGCTGAGAAGTCCAGTGATGTGTAACCTGATATGGGGTGCAACTCACTGCATCTTTTTTCTCAGTTGGGCATTGAGGAGAACTTCTTGTTAGGCAACAAGTTGCCTATTAAAGGGGGATTATTGCATTTCAAACGCTTCATTAATTGCATATCTTGCCTCATTAATATGCAGCTTTCTAACCTGCCAAACACACTAAACAAGTACAATGTCATGAATTCTTGACATGAAAGTCAGAGTGGGCTCATATGGACTTCAACGTGCCACTGGCTGTGAAAAGCATCCGTGTTGAGCAGCAGCAAACAGCATGTCAGGGTGTGATCCATAGGCACTGGTCACATGCACCCCTCATCCACAAACATTGGCATCTGAGATTTGCCAATTCCTTTAGATCCTTGAGGTATCTCTCCGAGTCACTTGCAGTTCACTTAGGAAGCACAGAGCTGTATTCAGGGGCGCCACAGATCACAGAATCCCTACAGTATGGAAGCAAGGCATTCGGCCCATCGATTCCACACCGACCCTGCGAGGAGCATCCCATCCAGACCCACCAACCTACCCTATACCTGTAACACTGCATTTCCAATGGCTTATCTACCTAGCCTGCACATTTCTGGGCAATTTAGCATGGCCAATCCACCCAACCTATAGATCTTGCAACTGTGGGATGAAACCGGAGCACCCGGAGGAAACCAATGCAGACGCGGGGAGAATGTGCAAACTCCAGACAGACAGTCAGTCAAGGGTGGAATCGAACCTGGGTCCCTGGTGCTGTGAGGCAGCAATGTGAATCACTGAGCCCCTGTCCCAGGGGCTTGGGTTGGGGGGGTGCGGTGGAAGGTGGAGGTGGGTTGGAGAGGATCAATGTAGGCAGGTTGGGTGGGATTTGGGAGGTGAGAAATCTGTGAGATTTGTGGGAAGGTATCGTATGCTCACTCACAGGTTTAGGCAGAGGCTGGTAGTCACTGCTTGAAGAGCAGTCACTGTTACCCTCCATAGTGTTGGTAGACGAAAAAAAAATGGTGTAACCTTGCCAGGTGTGGGTAGGGTAAATGTCTCGAGCTGTGCAAGAGAGGGTGACAGAACCAGCCAATGTGAGACCCTCTAGGGGTCGAGACCATTACATACAGACCCATACACTGTACAGAAGGCAGACCCCTGGTTTCCTAATTACTGGTGACCAATGTTTCCTCTAAGCTGCAGTAATATGCAACTGATGCAGCGTGTTCCACACAACATGATTATGATAGACCTATTAATTACAAAATGCCTTCCATGCTACGGACATCGATTGGTTCAGTCCTCATAACAGGTGTAGGGATATCTGGCTGCAACAGATCCATATCCACTCATGCATACAGCATGTTAGATTTGTGCTGCCCACTGATCTCCATAATTCCTGAAGCCAGCGATTGTCATTGGCTGCTTAATTCAGCCAGGTGCCCACTACTACATACGGCTGGAGCTATTTCGAGGTAGTCTGTGTAGTACAAGGGGATAGGAACATGCTAATCATGATCATGTAACTGATGATGTTGGTCTGATATTGCCATAGCTGCAGCAGGAATAAGAAATTACACTAGAATGCTATTTTCTGTTACCTGTATCCAAAACATATAAATCATGTGTGTTACAGTACTGGAAAGAGCAAGAAAGTCTTCCTCCAGGATAGGGATGAAATAGGGAAGCTGGAGGCCAAGAAGAATAGCAGCTTAATAAAAAAAAGGAGCAGTCTCACAGAGTGTATGCACAGGCATCCAATGTTCAGAGAGTGGAGGGATGGTACAATGTGCTCACTAAGCACACGGAAAACAAGAATCATATTAAAACATGCTACCATACTGCGGTGTTAGAATAATAAAGTGCAGTGACTGTAAAGGAGACTTCAAAATTATCAAAGTGAAGTCAGATCACAGCGCATGAGGCACATGGTCAAAAAGAGAGGGAAGACTCCAACAGACCAAACAGAACTTCAGAAGATTTCAAAGTCAGAGCAGTAAAATGGGAAGACTCCAGAGAACAGACGTCATTGGTCAGAAAAGACTTGGAGCAAAGAAAAAGAATCAAATAATTGTCTAGGCAATCGTGGTGCAGTCATTAAGTAGGATGGCAGCTCCTGACAAAACATTGTTATTGCTGTTGCCAGAGCATTGGAAAATGTGAGCACCGATAACAGGTTAGAAATTGGAGCTCTGGAAGTGGCAGTTCAAAGATGCAGGACTGCACAGGGTTTCATACAATGGAAGAAGAAATGGCATCCTAATGGTACATTTCTGTTTACAGCTAGATTATAGTTGATGAGGCAGGGTGTAAATCAAATTGCTACTAACCTTGACATCCTAATCAAAGTGTCCAATACATTCTTAGTCCGAAGAGAAATCTACTCATTGAATCAGTGAGATCTAATCAATAGTCCCAGTGACAAGGGGAATTGAAATTCTCTCTGATTGAAGAGTTTACTTGAGATGAAAAGTTGCCAGATTTTCTTCAGAGTCTTACGTTAGAGTAAGCAATTCAATATGCTGCACGATTGCAAATTAAAGGCTGGAGTCAGTCAATTCTGAGGGGAGTCACGAAGGATTCTTTAGATTCAGTTGGATTGGTGGTTGCAAGATGGAAACATCACCCTTCCAAATGTTCACCAAAACGTCATTGTCCATATCAGGATGTTCCATGTCTCGTTCAAGGCAACACCACAGTGCAATAAATGTCCAGCAGAGGGAGCTGAGTACTATGAATGTGAAGAAGTAGGTCACTGCAAAAAACATTGTAGATCAGCACCTCCTACATCGCTGCAAAAAGAGGTCCAAAGAAGGAAAAAAAGTCCTAAAAAAGTGAAAGTGGTTGGATCAGAAAAAGATCAACAAAGAAAGCCAAACTTATGAATTGAAATCAAACAGGGCCAGCAGAGTTTCATCACTCTGGTGACCCAGCATTTCAGAGGAAATAGTGCAATAACATTTTCTAAGTCATGCATGTGCCATCAAGATTAAGGTGTTAACAAGACATTAAAGTCTTTAAAATTTCCAACAATGCCTTGAGAAATGTTGAATAAACCTGTTGTTAGCCTGAATAAGGAAAAGGAGAGACGCATTTAGTCCTGGTAGACTATTGCTCTAGACGGAATGAAGTTTGAAGACTTCATACAGTTACAGCAAAACCAGTGATGAGAGCACACTGAAATAATTTTTACATGGTTTTCCAGAGGAAGTAGTTTCAGATAATAGACTTCAATTTGTGAATAAGGCGTTCAGGAAGTTCATGACAGGAAGGTACATCAATAGGCAACAAGTCCTCTATTTCATCCTCAGTCAAATTGAGAAGCAGAGAGTATAATCAAGACCATAACATTGCTAATGTTGAAGATGGCAGATTGGGAATGAGCATGGTGCAGTTAAAGAACAACATCATTCAACATTGGATAAATATTGGCAGACCAACTCTTGGGAAGAAGCTTTAATCAGAAATACCATAGTTGAGGTGAAATTTCAGGACAAATATAACATCTCAGGACCATGAGAAGGCCAAGGAGATAGTAAAGAAAGTGGCAGAAGTGGTATCACTTGACAGAAGGTGCAAAAACATTGTCAACTTTGACACCAGTTCATAAAGTGTGGATAAGGGCAGACAAACAGAGGCAACAATCCTTAAAGAAACAGAATGAGTAAGGTCATATATAGCCCACCAACCTGAAAGAATATACGTGAAACAAAAGGTATTGGTCTTACTTGAACCAGGAAACAAGACCAAGTATGATTATTACAGGTTGTGGGAGAGACATAACTGTAAAACATCAAGTATGGTACAGGATGGTACAGCAGGGCCAGGAATGGTGCAGAGCCATCACCCTCATTTGGAAATCAAGGGTAGTGGGTCAGTGTGACCAATCGGACTTTCAATTTGTTTCTACCTCTGAGATCTAGATTTTGAGAAATGGTGGGGAACTGGTAATGATAATGATATTAATTTTAATAATGACAATGCCATTTAAAAAAGTTACTGGAATTATATAAACCAAGCAAAAGAGAGACCTGTGGAAATGTAGTATAATGGAATACGACTAATGTTGAAGTTCAAGCAGAAGAACAAGCCAGTGAAAAGCATGTGTTAGAGTGGGATTAAAAATTACACGAGAGCTGTATGCAGACACTAGTATATATATATAAAAGTGTAAATAAAAAACATTATAGTACTGAAGCAAGAGAGAAAGAGAAAGAGAGTGATTAACCCTTGGGTAAGGATAAATTAAGAATACTAGAAGAATGGCAGCTTAGTGAAAAAGGGAGTAACCTCAAAAATGCACCCAATGTCTGGAGAAACCAGAGACAGTGCAATGCGCTCATAAAACTTACTGAAAACAAGAATCCTCTTAAAACATGCTGGCAGCAGTGTTAGCACATTAAAGCAGTCTACACTTCATAAAGGCAGGAGGATTATGCCAGCTGAAAGCAGTGTCAAGGAGTAAATAGATTTTGAAGAACTTTTTCAAGGGGGCTCAGCTTACTGGAAAGAATGTACCAGGGCTTCTGCTAACACACTCTGGAGAAAGGAGAGACATTGATGACTCCAGACATGTCCTGAGAAGGCACTGTGAAGAGGTAGTGGAAGAGGTAAATGCTAGGAGTGTACCTCTAAGACCATGGATAGAGTACAAGAAGAACCTAACCGATCTGACACAAATTGTGAAAGTGTCTGAGTGCAATTCTCAAATGGCATATTACCCCAGCTGCACCATGAACTTCATTGATTCATTTCAGCCCCATCATCCACCTATCAACAATTTTTAGCAATCAGTACTCACCCATTCAATTGACATGGTCTGCCTCAACTTCACATAGCACAGTTGCAAAGCTAACATCTATAACTCACAACAACTATTCGACTGCGGCAGCCACATTACCCCATGAGTATTGCAGAGAACCTAGAGTCATACTTCACTCTTTCTGCCTGGATGATGGAGTGTGTACAGGAAGAATAAGCAAAAGACTGTGCTTATATGCTTTAACACCATGGAAGTGATGGTGGCAGTCATTTTCACTGGCAGTGCCAGAGGGATAAATAACAACGGTCTGTAATCTTGAACACATCTAAATTCTACTGCCTGTGTCCTAGCTAACAGCAAGCACATTTGCCTATTACTTTTGAGAGCCAATGTAGATCAGCACGTAGTGGTATTGTTATTGTGTTAGTAATCCAGAGGTCCAGGCTAATGTTGTGCTGAAATGGGTTCAAATCCCATCATGGCAGATTGTGAGTTTGGAATTCAATAAAAATCTGGGATTAAAAGCTAGCCCAATGGTGACCATTTGGCTGTTGTGAAAACTCATCCAATTCACTAACATTCCTCAGGGAAGAGTATCTGCCCTCTGTACCCAGGCTTGCCTACATGTGAAACAGATCCACAGCATTTTGAGATAACAAGGTGTAGAGCTGGATGAACACAGCAGGCCAAGCAGCATCAGAGGAGCCGGAAGCTGACGTTTTGGGCCTAGACCCTTCTTCAGAAATTTTGGTTGATACTTAAGTGCTCTCTGGGCAAATAGGGATGGACAATAATTGCTGGCCTAGCCAGCAATGTCCACATCCATTAAATGAATAATAAAAGTACATTTTTCAAATGCCTCATTTTAAAAAAATTGCCATTAGTTTCCAAATTGCACCATAGCCACACTCACTGTAATCTTCTCCAGCCCCATGACCTTCCAAGCTATCTGCTTTCCTCTCATTCTTGGCCCTGGAACATCCCCAATTTTATTTGGTATGTTATTTGTGACTGTATTTGCAGCTGTTAAAGGCTTAAACTCGAGTATTACCTCTCAATGCTTCTACCTAAGGCACTCCCTGAAACCACCTCCCTTGATTGACCTCTTCCTCTGCCTTCTTATCTCCTTATGTGGTGACATGTAGTTAAAGTTTGGTTAATAACATTCCTGTGAAGTGTTTCAGATGTCTTAATGCATTAATGGCACTATGAATTGTTAATTGCTAATCCTCTTTCTTGCTTCCCACTTCTCCTACACCATCTCTTCTCATTCATAATCTGCCAACAAATACATAAGCATGTGCTTTCTTCTCTCCCTTCAACATAACCAAATCCTTGTCTCTTCTTCATTCTAAAAACACAGAACTGGAAATTCTAGTCAGCGGAAGTTAGGAAAACAAGTAGTGACAATGAAGAGACAATATCACTTGAACTTGTAGTCGGAGCCAGCTCAGAGGCAGAGGTGCCACACACTTTAGGATAGTATGTCAACACAGTCACTGAGCCATTGAAATCAATATGACCAAGTTTAGATGAAGGCCATGTAGGATAATGTGTGCACAAATGTTCTCTGCACCATTAAGAAGCCATGTGTAGCCCCAATTTATTTTCTCAGTCATGTTCAATTCTCACAGGAATGGCGAATGCTCTATCTGTATCTGGAAGCATATATTAAAAGACACCAAAGTACGACAAGACCAGCTTGAGTGGACTGCTTTCTGTAGAGTACTGACGTGAATCCTTGAAAAAGGCACAATTGCAGCAGCAGTTAAAAGAAATATTCTCATATCTAACCTGCATATACATTGTGGTCACCTTAAATAGCACTGATGGACATCGTGGGATGCTTCCCATCTTTTCACATTGAGTTCGGCTGTATAAGTTTCTGATAGGGTGTAGGCTGAAGCATTAGTTACAGTGACTTTACAGCAGTGTTACCCATTGACTCACTGCGCTGCAAGGGGTTTGATATGTGTGCCCCAACAAGACAGTACCCTGTTCACTTTCTATCAGAAACACGTGCACAAACACTAGACCCCATTTTTGTGGTGCTACGTGCTTCGTCTTATCCTCTTATTGGGTCTGTTGGGGGTAAGTGCCAGATTTAGCAACTTAATGTTCAAAGTTAGCGCTAAGGATCAAAATTAAAATTAAAATGATACCATTATGAAAACAGCTTCAAAAAATGATGGGCATATGTGTCTGTTTTAACTGTTTGACTAACTGAGCCAAACAATTGTAACAATTATAACTTGGGTTTCTTTATTAAATTTTCCATCCGCTTACAGCAAAGGAAGCATTTATGACTGATGCTCTCTGGGAAAGTAACATGAAACAAGTCCCTTTTATTATTATATTGTTTAATACCACAGGGACACTATTTTATCTGATGTGCACACATGGCCAATGCCAATCATTAACCGAGCTCTACGTCACAGAATGGAGTGGGCCATTTTTACCGCTAACCTCTTACTGGTATTGTAATTTCAGTTCACTCAGCCCAATGTCTAACTGCTCTTTGAATGCCCTTTAATGCATTTATGTCTGCTGTTTTACGTAGTGTTTACTTCCCTTTGAGTAAAGATATTACCTTTTTCTTAAAATTCTGTATAAAGAACTGACCTAACTTATTAAATATTATTATTGCAATATTATTATGAGTTTTGCACATCTCTCAAGTTTAACACTTCATATGTCTCTGAAATAACTCCACAGAGGCTGGTATCCCATCATCAAGTTACCCTTCATTTCCACATGAACAGTCGTTGGCTAGAGTACTGCCTCATGAAGAGTCAGACACCAGGGCTCCAGTATCCCTGACACTCAACCCTTTGATATCAGCCAAGGCATCCTGATTAGACCAGATTAGCAGCCTCAATTAGGGAACCTATATTCCATGAGGTCCAGGTGGCTGACCACATTACAGTCACCACATCTCAGTAATAGTCCCTTCAACACTCTCTCTAGATAATGGCTACCTTGGATTCTCTCATCTTAATAACTTCACCTTTGCATTTTGATCCTCTTTCAGTTTCTCAAGTGCATGCATAGTCTTTTGGGGATATGTTGTTTAGTATTGGAATATGATGTTGTATGTGAGGTCTAAACCCTAATATAATCTCAGTGGACTGAAGTGAGCTTAATCCTGCTCAGTTGGCAGAAATTGCATGGGTGGGCAGTTATAATGGGCTGGAAGACTGATTTATCAATCATTATGCTCAACCGTTATCAACCGTTTGCTCCTTTCCTTCAGCCTACAATTTTTCTGGTGGAAACTAGCAGAGAGCTTTAAAGGAAGTTCACTTAAGGTTGAGGAAGCAAGGATCAGACAGGGCTCCAGAGGGCTGCAAGATAGCTAGGAAGGAATTGAAGAGTGGACATAGGAGAGACAGAAGGGGGTATGAAAAAGCCTTGGTGGGTAGGATTAAAGAAAACCCCAAAGTGTTCTATACTTACGTGAGGAACAAGAGAATGGCCAGAGTGAGGGTAGGGCCAATCAGGAATAGTGGAGGGAACTTGTGCACGATGTTGGAGGAGATAGGGGAGGCCCTTAATGAATACTTTGCTTCAATATTCACCAGTGAGAGGGACCTTGACGTTTTTGAGGACAGCATGAAACAGGCTGATATGCTCGAACAGGTTGATGTTAGGAAGGAGGATGTGCTAGAAATTTTGAAAAACATGAGAATAGATAAGGCCCCTGGGCCAGAGGGGATATACCCAAGGTTACTGCGGGACGTGAGAGAAGAGATTGCTGGCCCTTTGGCAATGATCTTAGCGTCCTCACTGTCCACTGGAGTTGTACCAGACGATTGGAGGGTGGCAAAGGTTATTCCCTTGTTCAAGAAAGGGAGTAGGGATAATCCTGGGAATTACAGACCAGTCAGTCTTACTTCTGCGGTGGGCAAATTATTGGAGACGATTCTGAGAGATTATATTTTTGATTATTTGGAAAAGCATAGTTTGATTAGAAATAGTCAGCATAGCTTTGAGATCGGCAGGTCATGCCTCACAAGCCTTATTGAATTCTTTGAGAGTGTGACAACACATTGATGAAGGTAGAACAGTGGATGTGGTGTATATGGTTTTTAGCAAGGCATTCGATAAGGTTCCCCATGGTAGGCTCATTCAGAAAGTAAGGAGGCATGAGATTCGGGGAAATTTGGCTGTCCGGATACAGAATTGGCTGTCCAATAGAAATAGAGAGTGGTAGTAGATGGAAAGTATTCAGCCCCGATCTCAGTGACCAGTGATGTTCTGCAGGGATCTGTTCTGGGACCTCTGCTCTTTGTGATCTTTATAATTGACTTGGATGAGGAAGTGGAAAGGTGCATTAATAAGTTTGCCGATGACACGAAGATTGGTGGCATTGTGGATAGTGTGGAGGGCTGTTGTTAGGTTGCAACAGGACGTTGACAGGATGCAGAGCTGGGCAAAGAAGTGGCAGATGGAATTCAATCCAGAAAAGTGTGAAGTGATTCATTTTGGTAGGTCAAATTTGAATGCAGAATACAAGGTTAATGGCAGGATTCTTGGCAGTGTGGAGCAACAGAGGGATCTTGGGGTCCACGTCCATAGATCCCTCAAAGTTGCCACCCAACTTGATAGGGTTGTAAAGAAGGCGTATGATGTGTTGGCTTTCATTGGCAGGGGAATTGAGTTTAAGAGCCGTGAGGTTATGCTGCAGCTCTATAAAATCCTGGTTAGACCACACTTGGAATATTGTGTTTAGTTCTGGTCGCCTCACTACAGGAAAGATGTGGAAGCTTTAGAGAGGGTGCAGAGGAGACTCACCAGATGCTGCCTGGATTGGAGGGCAGGTCTTATGAGGAAAGGTTGAGGTAGCTAGGGCTTTTCTCATTGGAGGAAGGAAGCATGAGAGGTGACTTGATAGAGTTGTACAAGACGATGAGAGGCATAGATAGAGTGGACAGCCAGACATATTTTCCCAGGGCGGAAATGACTATTATGAGGGGACATAATTTTAAGATGACTGGAGGAAGGTATAGGGGAGATGTCAGAGGTAGCTTCTTTACACAGAGAGTGGTGGGTGCGTGGAATGTGCTGCCGGTGGTGGTAGTGGAGTCAGATACATTAGGGACATTGAAGCGACTCTTGGATAGGCACATGGATGATCATAAAATGTGGGGTATGCTGGGTAGTTTGATCTTAGAGTAGGAGAATAGGTCAGCACAACATCGTGGGCCGAAAGGCCTGTACTGTGCTGTATTGTTCTATGTTCTGTATAAATTGGGCCCTGGAGACATTATCCAGGCCCAAATGCTATTTTTAATTTGGCAATTAAGTATGGAAATCGTTGTGGAATTCCTGGAAAGACGGGTTGGCACTAGAATGTTCCTTCTCATTTTTTAACTTGTGGTGCCAAGAGGAGCAGGATGCCTCTTTTTGTTTGTACAAGTAAAACTGAAGTCTTCCTATCTCAGCATTCCCTTTCTTTCTGATGATAAGACCTTCCCAAAATTCCCTCCCTTCAACTTGCCCTAGGAATACTTTCTGATGGAAATGCGGAAAATGTTGGAGAGATTAAGCAGGTTTGGCAGATCAGTGGAGAAAGTAACAGAGGTAATGTTTCAAGTCTGATATGATTCTTGCTAACTTGGAGGTGATGAGTGTCTTGCTATTTCAGGATATACGTAGATGCAGGACTTTGTTTCTGCATCCAGCTAGTGTGAGAGTGGAGGGCAAGAGTCGTTGCACCAAACCATGACATGTATTATAGACCAGTCTGTGTTTAACTGCAAATTGTTCTTAGAAATTTGAGTTAATCTAAGGTATCAAACCATGACATGCATTAGAGACCATTCTGTGTTTAATTGCAAATTGTTCTTAGAAATTTGAGTTATTCTAAGGTATCAAATGAAACATTTCATCTAAAGAAAGAGAATACTTAGTCAAACCAGCTATATTCTATGAAGGTCAAGCAGCATCATAGGAGCAGGAAAACTTGACGTTTCGGGCCT
>JAHRHZ010000088.1:12576873-12612354 GCA_024137785.1 Ginglymostoma cirratum | reverse complement strand
AGGCCCGAAACGTCAAGTTTTCCTGCTCCTATGATGCTGCTTGACCTGCTGTGTTCATCCAGCCCCATGCTTGTTATCTCGGATTCTCCAGCATCTGCAGTACCTTTTATCTCTATATTCTATGAAGGCCCTGATATCTTAACATAGGTGCACTTTCAGAGACTGTGGCAAAGTTTATGGTTAAATATTACAATAAAAATGTTGAATCACTTTTTTTTAGATAATTCCTTTAAATTGGATTGCTAATTGTGAGTAACAGTTCAAACAGAGTACAGAGGAAGACACCAATAACCCAAGGTCTTGGTAAATATTATGTATGGGTAACACCATAGCAAAAAGATAAGGAGTGCATTCTGAATCAATCCATTGTAAAAGTGCATAAGTACAGAACATGGAGCCACCACAAGAGTAATGGAGCCTTTATTACGACACATAATACTCAGGAAAAGTACAAAGTTTCATATAAAACATAAGTACCAAATCTTGTCATAGATACTGTTAGAATCATGTTACTGCTTTTTGTTGTAAAATATTTGGTCAGAACTCTTTTCACTCTATTGCTTTTCAGGAATTTCCATTATTATTCTTCATGATGAGTAATCAGTTATCAAAACAATTTATATGTAAGGTCAACAGGATGCTCACATATTTTAAATTGTTTTCATCCTATTAGATCACCACATTTTCCAACATTCATACAATGTGATATCAGCCTATACCATCTTAAAGTTCATACAAAACGTTTAGAAAACAAAGTTGCTACTTAATGTAAATGGATTGCTTTGTGGTGCATGGTGTGTGCTATAAATGAAATGTGGTGAGATTAAAAGCAGCTACAATACGTAAATTTAATCGTCCTTATCCTTGGCACCATGCTTCAGAATGCGGGTGAATTCCACATAGTTGAAATTGCTTTTCTTGTCGATTGGTGCTTCTCGGAAAAGTTCATCAACTTCCTCATCTGTGAACCTGTCTCCCATTGTGGTCAGCAGCTCACGCAGGTGGTCTTCATGGATGAAGCCTACAGGAAATTGAAATTGTTTACAGATTATAGTTTCATTATTTGTTTAACCATTGGGTATCATATTCTATTTAATTTTAGAAAAAAAACTTTCTTACTTCAGTTTGCAAAACCTGAACCAAATTTGGGATTATTGGTAATATAACTGGAGTAATATGCCAAAGATCCAAGTTAGTGAGCTGAGGACACAGGTTCAAATTTCACCACAGTGTAGTGGAATTTAAATTCGGTGGATAGAATATGGAATTAAAAGTTAATCTCAGTAATGTAGACATGAAACTATGAAACAGTAGTTCTGAGGAAGGGTCACCGGACCTGAAACGTTAACTCTGATTGTTTTCTTCACAAATGCTGCCAGGCCTGCTGAGCTTTTCCAGCAACTTTGTTTTTGTTCCTGATTTACAGCATCTGCAGTTCTTTCAGTTTTTATGAAAGTGTTAGTGATTGTTGTAAAAACCGATCAGGCTATATGTCCCATAACAAAGAAAATCTGCCATTCATGCCTGACCGAGTCAACATGTAATTCCGGACAGTATGGTTGATCTTAACTGCCCTCTGAAGCAGCCTAGTAAACCTCAACTTTCAAAAGTTTTTAGGCATGGGCAAAGAATGTTGACCTTGCCAATGACACCCACATTCAATCAAAAACAAAAAAAAATGCCTCCGAGTTAAGAGAGTGTTGAGTAGCAATGCACTGTGTTTGACGCAACACAGACGTAACTTATCCTAAATTTGATAAATGTGAAACTTGGGTTGGAAAATCTATGCTAAACTTAAAAAAAAAGGGTAATTGTATTGGAATTAAGGCAAAGTTAGCAAGAGAGGACTGGGAAAGGAGTTGAGGAACAATGGCAGATATAAGAAAATAGTTAATGACTCACAGCAAAGATATGACCCAGGAAAGAAGGAGAGAAAAGAAAGACGACCAAATAAACTGATTATGGTTAACTAAGGAATTTAAGGAGAGTATCAATATGAAAGGAAAAAAAATAATGTGGCAAAGATTAATGTTAAAACAGAGGATTGAGAAAATTTTAAAAGCTGTCAAAAGATGACCAAAAAATGAACAGAGGGAGAAAACAAACTGAGGGCAAACTAGCAAATAATATACAAACTGAAAGCAAAAGCTTCTTTAAATATATGAAAAGCAAGAGAGAGATTGAAGTGAACATGGGCCCCTTAGGGAAATAATAATGGGGAACCAGGAAATGACAGAGGTGTTGAATAAATACTTCACATCAGACTTCACTGTAGAAGACACTAATAGTATCTAAAAATTCAAAATAATCAAGGGGTTAAATGAGGGGATGGAGTAAATAAACAATAACTATCATTAGAGAAAACCTACTAGACTCCCTGCCTACAGTCACCTTTACTGGCTCCATCCCCGTCTCCTTGACCTGTCCGTCTTATCTCCAACTATCTGCTCCTCTATCTGTCTTCCATCATCGTCTCCCCCCTCTCTATTTATTTGAGTCCCCTTCCCCTCCCCCATTTCTGAAGAAGGGTCCAGACCTGAAACGTCAGCTTTCCTGCTCCTCTGATGCTGCCTGGCCTGCTGTGTTCATCCAGCTCTACACCTTGTTATCTACTAGAGAAGTAAACGGGGCTAAAGGCTGATTATAGAGATACTGATAGTATCTTCAAGAATCCTTAGATTGTGGAAAGTCCGAGAGGATTGAAAAACTGCCAATTTAACACCCGTATTCAAACAGGGAAGAAGACAAAAAAAACAGTTCAACAGTTAGCTTAACATTTGTCATTGGGAAGATGTTAAGAGTCTGTTAGAAAGAACGTAAAGGCAGAGTATTTAGAAATACATAATATAATCAAGAAGAGTCAACATGGCTTTGTGAAAGGGAAATCATGCATGAACAGGTAACAACCAAAATACATAACAGGGGATCAGTAGATGTAATATATTTGGTTTTTCAAAAGATGTTCAATACGTTACTACACAAAGGCTACTTAGTAAGATATGAGGTCATGACTTTGGGGGTGGTACATTCGCATGGATTGAGGAATGGATAACTAATAGAAGACCAACAATTGGGATAAAGGGGGCATTTTCAGGATGGAAACCTGTAATTGGTGGAGTTCCACAGGATTTGGTACTGGGTCCACAAATATTTACAATATATTTTCATGTTGGATAAGGAAAGGGAATGCACTATAGCCAAGTTTGCAGATGACAAAAAGAAATTAGGTGGGAAGGTATGTAGTGGGGATGACACAAAAAGTCTAAAAATAGACATAGACAGGTTAAGTGCAAAAACTTAGCAGATGCAATCTAATGTGAGAAAACATTAGGCTATTCTCTTTGGCATAAAGAATAGAAGAACTGAATTTTTTTAAATGGAGAAAGCTGCAGCAGAGAGGGATTTGAGGTCCTTGTGCATGCATCCAACTTCAGCGGGTGATAGAGTCATAGAGTCATATAGCTTGGAAACAGACCCTTTGGCCCAACTTGTCCATGCCGATTATACATCCCAATCTGATCTAGTCCCATTTGCCAGCACGTGACCCATATCCCTCTAAACACTTTCTATTCATATACCCATGCAGATGCCATGTTCTGACCTCCACCACTTCCTCTAGAAGCTTGTTCCGTACACACACCACCCACTGCATGAAAAAGTTACCTTTCGGGTCCTTTTTAAATCTTGCCCCTCTCATCTTAAACCTGTGCCCCCTTACATTAAAACTATGCCTTCTAGTTTTGGACTTCCTCACCCTTGGAAAAAGACCTTGGATATTCATCCTATCCATGCCCCTCATGATTTTAAAAACCTATACAAGGTCACTCACAGCGGTGAATAACATGTTGGTTATATCAAAGGGAACAGGGTATAAAATTAGGGAGATCTTGCTAAAATTATACAAGGCACTAGTCAGATCACAGCCGGAATCCTGCAAACAGTTGCAGTCCCCTTATCCAAGGAAAGAATTAATGGTATTGGAATAAGTCTAGAGAAGGATCATTACATTGATTCTGGTTATGAAAAGAGGTTGAGTTGGTTGGGCCTGAATTCATTGGAGTTTAGAAGAATGAGAGGTGACCTTATTGAAACACAAGATTCTTAGGCAGCTTGACAAGGTAGATTTGGAGTGATTATTCACCCTTGTGTGAAGCCTAGATATAATATATTTGGATTTACAAAAAGGCATAGTCTCAGATTAAGGGATTGCCCATTTAAGGTGAGGAAGAGGTTTCTCCCCCTCCCTCCCAACGGTAGTCAAATTGTAGAAGTTTTCACTGCAAAAGGCTGTAGAGGCTGGGTCATTAAGTATATTGGAAACTACAAATCTTCAATGAGTAAGGGAATCAAGGGTTATGAGGACAAGACAGGAAAACGGAAGGTGAGGATTATCAGATTAGCTGTGATCTCATTGGAGTGGTAGAGCAGACATGTTGGCCTGAGTGACCTACTTCTATTCCTACATCTTATGGCCTTATGGTTCAGGCCACACAATCAGGTAAAATTAGATTTTGCAAAGGTGCTGCATCTGGATCATAGATGACTTGCTTTATTTGCATATAATTACCAGACAGAGAGGGAAAAATCTATAAAACCATCCAAAATGTAATCACAACAAGATTTTATTCCCCCTTCTGACGGCCAATTTCCTTGTTTTTAATCTTCTCCGCAAGGAGCCCTTGCTTCTGTACAGTTTTGCAGGTACCTTGTTCAGATGACCCTAATTCTTGTGTGATCCTTTATAGTGTGAACACTGCAGGCTTATCAGCTGTGAAGGGTATTATGTTAGATGGCCCAATCCTCTTATCACCACCTACTCTTATCAGTCCATGGTCCCATTTAACCAAATGATACCAGATAATAACATTGTCAGGCAATTTATTTATTTTCTTAATTTGGGATCTGGAGCCTGAATGGAGTTTATTCACTGACCTGACCTCTGCTAGATCAGCATAAAATTGAAGTCAAACCACAGACCTATATGACTAGAGACTCTAGCCTATATAATTCTTTATGACTCAACTGTTGACTCCATAAAATCACTGAACCATAGGGATAGCAATCAAATTAACAAATTATGCGGCAAAGATTTTCTTTTTTAAATAATAAGTAGAAATATTTATGCCCTACTGTGGCTACTACTTTTATCTACATACGATATAAAATTTAGTCACAACGTGCTGCAAGCAAAGTTCCTTGTTGGCATTGCAACGATAAAAGTATCTATTTAAGCTGTAAAGCACTTTGGGATGATCTACAGTTGTGATAGGCATGATATAAATGCAAGTTCTTTACTTGGCCTTGCATGAAAACAACTGTTACATTAAAATTCCTTTCTTATAAGAGACGAGCAGCTTGTATTTCTCAGGTGTATTAATACTCCAGTCCTTGCAACTTTGATGATGTGACCATACTTTTGAACTGCATGAATACATTGATCTGCTGTTTATTCTTCCATCTGGATGTCATTCACAGCATGATCTTTTTACCAACAATACAAAGCAATGTCAGAACTGGGTGATGCATACTTAATTGCACAGCAAACAAAAGGCTGCATGGGGTTTGGTTAGCTCAGTTGGCTGGACAATCAGTTTGCACAGTATAGATTGGTATCAACAGCATGGATTCAATTTCTGCACTGGCTAAGGTTACCATGAAGGACTCTCCTTCTGAACCTCTCCCATCAGCTGTGGTACAGTGACCCACAAGTTAAACCACCACCCGTTGCATCTCTCTGTCATGAGAGAGGAGAGCTATGGTATGATAAGACTTTAGTGACTTTACAGGCAGATTACAGGTACATTACTGTGTTTTAATATTTAGGGTCGATAGTTAGGAAGCATAAGCTATCGACACACAACTGCAATTTTATAATATCCAAGCCATCACAATTTTTGAATTGAAAAGTTTAGAATGGTTTGGACGATAACAATGCTTTCACAAAGTAGAATTGTTTTAACCATGTGTACTGAATTATTCTAAATTATTTTTGCACAGAGGATATGCAAACATACTAACATCTCCAAAGAAACCTATGCAAGTATTACAATAAAAACTTTCACAAGATGATATATACTACCCAATATAAAATATCACTATGACTGGAAAATGTGATGTTGATAAATAATTAATCTTGTAATTGGTTAAATACAGAGAAAAATGGAGACTTGACTCAAATTGGTAATCTGAGGTATTTGTTCAATTCTCCTTGTGTCTCCCAGAGTCCAGGGATTCCAGTTCCTGGATTTTTCATTCTGATGAAAGGTTTTCGTAGCAGAGTAAGAAATAGTATATTAACAATTTCAAGGTTTGTGAACTGTTCAGTTAAGTGTCTGCAATTTGTGAATTCAGGACCATGGTTCACAAGCTTTACATATGTAACTAGATCACAAAAGATATCAAATTAAATTATTCTACAGTAAAATTGAATTAAAATTGCAATGGGTTCTCAGGGAATCGAGTCTCCATTGCACACCTTTAGAAGCAAGTAACTTGATTGCCAGTTCAAGGCAAAGTAAATGCAATCCTTTGTCTAGTAAAGTATTCTTTCAAAACCACCTCAAACAGGAATTATAGACATTTTTAATCAGCCTGTTCAGAGAAGTTATCTCTCTCTCGCACGCACACACACACACACACACACACACAGACACACACACACACAGACACACACACACACACACACAGAGCAAGGATCACCGGACCCAAAATATTAACTCTGATCTCTCTTCGCAGATGTCTAAAACTGCTGAGCTTTTCCAGCAATTTCTGTTTCTGCTTCTGCTTCTGCTTCACAGCATCCACAGTTCTGTTGATTTTTATTTGTTATTACACAGGTCTGGATCAGGCTGGACTTGAACCTAGGCCTCTTGGCTCAGAAGTAGGGACACTACCACTGCACCACAAGAGCCCTCAAGCAGGAATTATATTGGTTCCTATATAAGTGGGGAAGCTGAAATTGTCCAAGATATTTAAAGGCTGAACTTAATGGCTGGGTTCCATTATCATTTCTCCTTCTGTTTCGTCTGGCAGGCAGCTAAATTAACACCTGGCCAGTAAATTGACTTACTTTTGGGAACAATCATTGGTAATCGGAAAAGCAGCATGCTTTTCAATTGGCTTGACACATACATCAAAATGCATATTGGAGGAAGGAGGTTGACACATGAGGTTGTGATGGGAAGAGGTTGGAAAACAGGGCTTTTACTCCTCCAAGCCCCTCAAGGAGCGCTGGACAATGCACTAAACTTGTGAATGGATCCACTTCCTTATCACTGTTGGGCTTCCCAACTTGTAAGAAACCCATGCAGATGTCGTGAATTTTAAATTGGACTTTCAAATGCATTGGTGCAGCACAGTTTAAGTATGTCAATTCAAGTGCTCTGCCTTTTCATGCAGGACAACAGGAAGGTCCAATAACCATGAAAAAATGACGTATTGGACAGCACGTCCGAAATTTAAATCTTCAACCGTATCTTCAATCCTGTCTTGTCCTATGGTGTTTAACATCAAGCATGTGGTTTCCAGTATCATATATCATACATATCCTTTCAATTAGATCCATACAATTTATCCACATGAGGTAGCAGAACTCAGGGTTAGAATTAATAAGAGTATTCTTAAATTGGGAAGAATAACCAAGCAGCTTTTAACACCATGACAGTTGTTCCTAGGCCTCCTGGTTATTTTGGTTGTGTGGTTCTGTCGGACCCAAGCAATTTCTTCTGCCATCAGCTAAGCATGAGAAGTGGAAAATGTAGCACATGTCATACTATAGGATAAGTAAGATGTTATACAGCTGAACTGACTTAAAAAAAAACAAAATGAACATGTAATCAAATTATATGCAATCTGCTGTCAGCCCAGTGATGCTTACTAATCCAAAGCTGTTTGAACTGCTGGCAGCTCTCAGCTTCCTTCTCTTTATGCTTCTAGGAGAGAGTCCAGAGATTACTGCCTCTTATTAAAAAGCTGTTTACCTGTTCCTTCTTCATCAAAGCAAGCGAAAGCATTTCGAATGACATCTTCTGGATCTGTGCCATTTAGTTTCTCACCAAACATAGTCAGGAACATGGTGAAGTTAATGGGACCAGGAGCTTCATTCATCATTCCTTCTAGGTACTCATCAGTAGGGTTCTTTCCTGTGCAGAGGTGTTCAAATTTGAAAGTGAACTACCTGTATTATTTCATACAAAGTCATGTACAGTTGAGAGTAGCTAAGTGGGGAGGCAATGGCCTAGTGCTATGATCACTGGACTGTTAATCTACTGACCCAGGAAATGTTCTGGGGACCCCAGTTCGAATCATACCACAACAGACGGTAAAATTTGAATTCAATAAACATCTGGAATTAAGAATCTAATGATGACCACGAATCCACTGCCAGTTGCTGGGAAAAGCCAATCTGATTCACTAATGTCCTTTAGGGAAGGAAACTGCTGTCCTTCCCTGGTCTGGCCTATATGTGATTGCCAAACCACAGCAATGTGGTTGACTCTTTACTGCCCTCTGGGCAATTAGGGATAGGCAATAAGTGCTGGCCTAGCCAGCAACATCCTCATCCTGTGAATGAATAAATAAATAAAAAACTATGGAGCGACTGAGTTATTCTGAAGAGGTTTTGCAGCACGTGGAAAATATGCATCTTAATGTAGCAAAATAGGCTGTTTTTAAAATAAACATCTTCTTCAAAAATTAACATTTGAGAAGTATTTGTATCTTGTGATTGTATGTTACTGGATTTCCCAGAATGGTTGTGAATGACCCCATAGTTAACACGTGTGCATTTGACAATTAACCAGTTTTATATCACTGAACTGTAAATATTTGCTATACAAACAGCACAAACATATATTTTCATATTCATTTACGTGATGTAGGTGTTGCTGGCTGGGCCAGCATTTATTGACCATCCCAAGTTGCCTTTGAAAAGGGGCTCATGAGCTGCCTTCTTGAACTGTTACAGCCCATTTGGTGTAGTTAGACCCATTATGCTATTAGGGAAGGAGTTCCAGAATTTTAACCCAGGGACACTGAAGGAACGGTGATATATTTCTAAGTCAGCAGGGTGATTTGCTTGGAGGGAAACTTATAGGTGGTAGTGTTTCCATTTATCTGCAGCCCTTGTCCTTCTAGGTGGTAATGTTCATGGGTTTGGATGATGCTGTCTAAGAGGCATTTCTGAATTTCTGACTGATGGGGCAATAATTGGCTGCGTTGGATTTGTCGTGCTTTTTGTGTACAGGATATACCTGGGCAATTTTCCACATTGTTGGGTAGATGCCAATGTTGTAAACGTACCAGAACAACTTGGCTAGGGAGCAACAAATTCTGGAGTATTTTGTGTAATTGCCCGAATGTTGTCAGTATCCAGTGCCTCCAACCATTTCTTGATATCACATGGAGGAAATCAAATTTTCTGAATTTTCACTAGTTATATTTCACGCTCTTAACTCGGAGTTGGGAACATAAAGACGTTTAAAGTTTTGGTTTGAAAAGATGATTCAAGCATATTAGCTGGGCACTTAGAAAAACCGAACATGATTGGTAAGGGTCAGTACAATTTTATGAATAGGGAATGATGTTTAATCAATTTAATAGATTTGATTGTTTAACATGTGGTGTGGATAAAGCTGGGGGGGGGGTGCTTGTAGATATACTGTACTTGGATTTTCAGAAGGCATTTGACAAGGTGCTGCAGCAATGATTATTGTACAAAGCAGGTGTATCAGAGATAAAAGGTACTGCAGATGCTGGAGAATCCGAGATAACAAGCATGGGGCTGGATGAACACATGTTTTAGTAGGTAACATACTAGCATGTATTGAAAATTGGCTATCTGGCAGAAAACAGAATATACTGCTAGTGTCCCTACATCTGAGCCAGGAATCTCAAGTCCCACCTACTCCAGAAGTGTGTACTAAAATCTCTGAGCAGGTTAATTCTAAAATATCTATATAAAAGTCCATTGTCTGATTGGTGCTGAGTGGAGTACTGCTGCATCTCAACCTTTCACCGTGTACATCAATGACTGGATGAGGGGAGTGAAAGCAAGGTAACTAAAATCACAGATGATAAAGATAGATAAGAAAACATGTTAGGCACATGACATAAGGAATTCACTGACCGATATAGATAGGCTGAGTGAGAAGACACAAGTCATTAATGTGACACAATATTCCCCACTTGCCTGGATGAATGCAGATCTAACAACAAAAGAATCTCAATACCATCCAGAATAAAGCAGCCTGGTTGATGGGCACACACCCACAAACATTCATGCCCTCCCAATCAAGAACAGTAGTAGCAATGTGTACAATGTACAAGATGCACTGCTGAAATATGCCAAGGCTGGTTATACAGCTCCTTCCCAATCCACAACCGATAACATTTTGGTGGCCTAAGAGCTGCAGATCGATGGAAACACCAACACCTGCAAATTTCTCTCCAAGCCACTTACTATTCTGACCTGGAAATATTTCATTATTCTTTCAATGTCAATAAGTCAAAATCCTGGAACTTACTCCCTTACAGCATTATGAATGGACCTGAACCAAATAGACTGTAGTAGTTCAAGAAGGCTGCTCGGCACCACCTTCTCAAAGGCAATTAGAGATGGTCAATAAATACTGGTTCAGCCAACAAAGCACACATCCTTTAAATGAATCAATCAAAAGAAAAATCAGTGCATGAGTCACAAATAGTTAGCATGCAGGCACAGCACACAATCAAGAAAGCAAATAGGATGCTATCCTTCATTACAAAAGTATTTGAACATAAACGTAAGGATGCTACGCTTCAAATATGCAGGGTGTTGTTGAGACCACATTTCAAATACTATGTGCAGTTCTGTTCTAATTTAAGGAAGCATATAAATTTCTTTGAGGCAATTCAAAAGGAGATTTATTCAATTGATACCTGGAATGAGTGGGTTGTCTTTATAAGGAAAGGTTGGATGGGCTGGGCATGTTTTCACTGGAGTTCAGATGAGTGAGGGGTTGCTTGATTGAAGTCTGTAAGATTCCGTATCATCTTGATAAAGTGGACTTGGAAAGGATGTATGATTCCTGAGCTGCGGGTATTCTTTTAAAACTAAGTGTCACTCTTTTAGGGTAGGGATGAGAATTGTTTCTCTCACAGGTTTGAGTGATTTTGGAATGCTGTGTGACAGAAGGCAGCGAAAGCGGGATCAGTAAATCATGGCAGAGGTGGATTGTCTGTTGCTAGGCAATGGAATGGGAGGTTATCAGAGTGGATCAGAATGAGAACAGATTTGCCATGATCTCATAGAATGTCAGAGCAGGCTTAAGGGGCTGAATGGCCTGCTGTTACTTCCTATTTCATAAATTGACTACCAAAATGTAGACCATAATTCTCATGGAAGTGCTGTGAATTTTAGGAGACAA
The DNA here is from genome assembly GCA_024137785.1 of Ginglymostoma cirratum. NCBI lineage: Eukaryota > Metazoa > Chordata > Chondrichthyes > Orectolobiformes > Ginglymostomatidae > Ginglymostoma > Ginglymostoma cirratum. Next base: position 12,600,949 of record JAHRHZ010000088.1, on the reverse strand, counting down.
TTCATTTCTTTACCAAGAGAAGCCAACATATCATGCAGATCTTCCTTGTCAATGAAGCCATCACGGTTTTGGTCTATCATGTTGAAAGCCTCTTTGAACTCTTGGATCTGAGACTGATCAAACATTGCAAACACATTGGAAGTTGCACGCTGAGGGCGCTTCTTTGCGGTCTTTGCCTTTGCTCTTTTGCTGGACATGTTGATGTCTTAGTGACCTAAATAAAGAGGGCAGAAGGTAAAAGCTTCATTTTAAGGAAAACATCTGAAGTAACAGCCAGGCTACAAAGCATATCAGCATCATGTTTTAGTAAATCTGGATCAGTTTGATGGGTAGAAGAGAATTAATGTATGAATGCTGTTAAATCACTGAATCCATAAAGGAGTTAAACACACTTCACACTCATTCAGCAGCATTCCCTGGAAGGTAATTACTAGAATTACTAGGATCTCTTAATTAGCGAAGTGCTTCAAACCCAACAACCTGGATTAGCTGAACCTCACCATATTAAAATCATAAGATTACACAATACAATTAAAAACACTTTTTGTTTCTCCTAGAAACTAAAAGGTTTTGCTGAAAATAATTAACCTATTTCATTTTTGATTCATTATTAAACTCTGAGTTATCAGAAAAATGTTCGCTTTTAAAATCAAATCTTTTTGAAATTCGGTGGGATGCTAATTGAGTTGAGAAAGCTGATTTTACATCAAAATACTTAAAGCTGGAACATATTTCTTGTTAAAAACAATTTTGTCATCTTTACCTAGCTTTACTGTATCCAGATTTGTGATTTTGAATAAAAGGTTAATTTACTTTCTGATATTTTAATACATAGTGTAAAAAATTGCAATCTGGAGAAGTACACGTTAACTCATGATAATTAATTGTTGCATTTGTAAATACCGTAACTTTTTAGTTTTCTGGATTTTTGACTGTGGACTGAAATGAGAAAAAGACTGATTTAAAAGCCCAGGATTATTGAAGAATTGCTGCAATTTTGGAAAGCAAGTTACTGGTTACTCATTGTAAGTGTTGTTTACACAGTGGAGAAAGTCAGTACAGCTGAACTGGAGCTGAGGGGCTGTACAAATGGATTTGGCCAGCAACAAATCACTGGTCAACGAACTGGTGACCAGGTAACGATGACAGAAGCCTTCTTCCTGCTAACAACTGTAAAACTGGTTCCGAGATAGCTGATCAGTTGTGGGTGTGAACATTTGGGGAGACGCCATCAAGTTTCTGAGGGGAAGGCGCGGTCCCCTTCTCTGCAGCAAAAAACACTACAAGCCCGAGGAATGTCAGATTATCTCCCACTAACTGTTGCTGTAGCCTGCGTTCTTCAATTAAAAGGTTAGAGACTTTACAAATGTGAACCAGTCATCCTGAGCCTTCTGTAAGCAAGTGAGAGTACCTGGAGAAGGGTGATCAAGGAGCAGGTGGTTCTGACAAGCCAAAAGAATAATTTCAGTGCAAGTTAGTGTAATTCAGTGATAATTTCAGCTGGGGACAGGGACCATTGAATTACCTTCCCAGTTTTACCCCTCTACCCAAAATAAACATTTTTTTTCCCTGTCTGTGTCTATATGTATGTGTATGTAGGGGGAGTTTATAAGGAGTGGGGGTTAGAGTTTCACAAGATAGAGTAATGTGTTGATGGTTCATAATTATTTCCCTGTAGTTAGAATGTATTTATTTTTAATAAGTATTAATTCTTGTTACCTACAGTAACTTGCCCATACTTTCTGTCAACCTGGGTTTAAAAGACAATGGGAAGTTTGTGTTTTATTTAAAATCTTAAAATTTAAAATAATTCTGGGAATAGTGGGGCTTGATTCCCAGCATACATTTCACCCTGTGAAATGTAACACATTGTTGGAACATTCTATTCAAATTTGTCGAATTATAGCCACTATCCATTTCAGCACCAGAATTCATATAGTATTAAAATAACTGACTGTGTCAAAAGTTCCACATTGTAGCTGAATAACTCACCTACAATGAGCTTCTTGTTCACTTTGACATTCATGGAGAAACGCTTAGTTGTGCGTTCATGTTTCCTGGATGGCCCAGAGCTAAAGTCTGTGACTGACACATCCTGGCCTAGGTCAAGATTTGGTCTTGAGGCTTTGCAGTGTTAGCGGAGGCAGTGGGGGATACAGCTGGCTGCTGCATCTCTGTCTGAGGGAAGGGAGGGTTCTGCAGAGTTTCCGGGTTATCAGGATAATAGTTCTTGGCACTACATCAGTGGAGAGCAGTTGAGTGAAGCCTCCCTGCCACAGTGAAATCTTTAAGAGTGGTTACAGAGGGAACACATTTCACTTTGTGGTGATCTATGAAGTTATAGATCATTTTTCAACATTTTTCACCCAACAGTCTGTGGGTGGAAATAGAACAGCAATTCTGTTCAGACATTTTGCTTTTGGTCTTCCTTTTGCCCTTTTTTTTGTTTTGTTTTTTTCTTTCTGAAAGTTCTCATCTACTCCTCGCTCCCACATAGTCTGGTGGACTGGCTAATTATCGGTTGAGATACCAACACATATGTGCTTCATCCTGTCCTCCACATGTGCAGTTTGAACAGTAGACAATCGTAATAGGACACTTTGGCCCTTTATATTTCACTCTAGAAATGGGATGGTGTGGTTGCCCCACCATCACTATAATACAAATTTAGGATTGAACAGGATCTGTCTGATCAATGGAGGCTAAAGCAACGGGAAAACTAAAAAGTCCAGCTTTCAGTACTAAGGTTGGTTGTAGGTGCTTCCTAAGCCTATTCTGTTGTTGTTAGACTTCCATATTTAATTAATTGAAAAAAAATATATTTGTTTTTCTTTTCCCCTTTAAGCCATTCAAAACGTAAAAGCAGAACATTCATTTTGAATGTCAAGTTAGGTAACAGCTCTGGAGCCTGACTGGGTATGAGGTCAATTTTTAATCATACACAATTGCACTTTTCATTAACAGTAATTTGTTTCAAATGAAATTGCCAGGATTATTTATTACAGCATTAGTTTCACTTCAATTCTACAGCTGTCTCCCATTAGAAGAGACTTTAAAAGAGTGGCTTACTTCATGTCAAAAAGAATCAAGCATTAATCAGCTATCTCTAGGCCAAGACTGAAAGCCAGAAAGAAAGTCAGAAAGAAGCTGTTGTTCACTTGATTTATCTTCATTATTCATGATTGAAACTGTCCATTACGAGTTAAAAATCTGAAATAAAAAGATCAACTCACTTAGTGTGCAATTTGAAGCATCCAAACTGAACAAGTTGGACTTCAAAAATCCTGTTAATAATGAAATATTTACTAAATTAAATTGTGGTTCAGCTTTGCAACAGAAACTATTAATTTATGACCAGTATGTTCCAGTAAATTTTTCTAAACCGGGTATGAACAGCCATTGATGTTCTCCTGGTGGCTTGGAGTGGTAAATGAACCATATATGGTATTCAGACATACCACCCAGATTTAATTCCTGGGCTGCACTTAGTCAGCTGATCTGTATGTGGATAACAAAAGAATGCTTCAGTTAGCCTCAAAGCCACTTGGCTCGGCAGGAGGAAAAAATAAATCAAATCAAAACCGAGCACAGTTTCTGCTCCAGATCACTTTCCACTAATCTCTGCTGCAAGTGTACCTGTGTGGAAATCACGTAAATACAAAATCAGATCTAGGGCTACAATTCAGTGTAGTTGAATCACCTGCTGACTCTCATTATTTGATCTCACAAGAACAACCAACTGAGTAAACTTTCAAAGTGCACTTGAAGCCACATTTAAAACAAGGCGCCAAGGCCTTTAGGGGAGAAAACAGGCCAAAAAAAATCAGCTATTTTCTGCACGTTCTGTGCAGGTCATGATAAGAGTACAGTGGCAGCAGAATTCACTAGGAATTATTAGAATTTTACAAATAACCAATCCTGTAAAATGTCGTATTGTATTTCGAATGGTGATTTGCTGTGATCATAATATTCAATGCAACAAGTATCCAAACCACATGCTATATTACCCATGTCCTTCTGCCAAATTGGACCATTAAGACCATAAGGCGTAGGAACAGAAGTAGGTCACTCAGGTCGTTGAGTCTGCTCTGCCATTTAATGAGAGCATGGCTGATCTAATAATCCTCAACTCTTCTTGCCTCCATTTTCCCCGTAACCCTTGGATTTCCTTACTCCTCATTGAGAATTAGTTACGATGTCATAGAATGGTTACAGGATGGGAGGAGGCCATTCATCCCATCAAACCTATTTCATTCTGTCAGTCACAAGTGATCACGTGGTGATAAGAGTATCAAACCAATTTTTTTATGTTGCATGTTTCTGGTTGTGATTATAGGGCAGGTTTTAATGTTCCTGTGGGAGGGGATGAACAGACTGTGTAACGAAGATGCTGTCACCTTTCCGATTCCTGTTAGTAACGTCAAAGGCGGGAAGAGCCGAAGATGGCCTTTCTTCTTGGAGTTCATTTGAGGCTCTTTAGTATTTCTGGCAATGATCTTCATTCATGGCTCTCCGGCAATACCAAGAGTGGCCACGGCTCCTTGGGGGCATTGTCAGTATTGAAGCTGCTAAGGCAGGGCATCCATCCCACTTTAGAAGTTGCAGTGTGAGATTTCCTACAGGAGTCTGAAATCCTGATGACAGCCAGTGGGATACGTAATTGGGACTTAATCCTGATGATGGTCCCAAAAATAGCCATGACAGGTTGTCTCTGGCTCTCCAGCCATGATCAGTAAATTCCACTCATACTGTTTCTTTTCCCTCCTGCAAGTGCAAGTTTTGGGTAGTCTTTGTTGCATTCATATCACAATTCTGTGAAGCACTCAATCATATGCTTAAAAGAGAAAATATTCTACTGACCCAAGCTTATTTTTTCTCAAGGTTACAATTCAGACATGGATAGGATTGATAAATCATAGATATCTTATGAAACCAGGGATAGTTTTGCAAGGAAAACAAATGCTGGAGATCAGTGGGTCGGACAGCTTCTGTGGAGAGAGAGCAAACTAATGTTGAGTCCAGATAAGTTTTCATCAGAGCTCCTACATAGTTTTGCAAGGTGCATTAGTGGCAATTGCAAACAACCTACACCTTGAAAGAGTGGTATTGTTTTCTAATGAATGAGCTTTCCGACTTGTGATGGGGATCACCCACAGCAATGTGCATGCAGTCAACTGCAACTTCGACCCTAAGGAAGTCAGCAATGTGGCATTTTCGATGGGGTGTGCAATGTGTATGTTCCACCTAGATTAAATAGATTTGCTCTTTGTCAGACACAGCGCTGACTGTGCCTTAGGTTGTTGTTTCTCTCATGGCTGCTGCAGTTGACACAGGTCCACAACTGTCTTCTTGATGAAATGAAGATGCCTTATATATCACCCCTTTGTGGAGTTGTCTGCTGTGTTCCCCCAAAGATCAATTGTGGAAATAGCCCCTACACAGTACACTGCACCCCCTTCTTTCCCTCTTCTCCCAGCCTATCTTGTTCCTGTTATCTTTGCTGCTCCTCTTTTTCTCCTCAAGCTCCTGAGACAATACAAGATCTTCTGCGGAATAAATGCTGCACCAGTACAATGTTGTTCCCAGATGTCAGAATGGACTGCACTGATATCTCCCTGCTGATGTCCCTTAAAAAAAATCTAAAATATAACCAGTAACCCCAGAAGACAAAGTAGCCACTAGCCTGGATGAAGTACCTTAAATTGGTACTTCTACAGAATCCTTGCTGACTGTTACTGCTCTTTATTACCAACCAATCAGGTGCTAAATTAATTTCCTTTAACACTTCTGGATCTAGCCTAGGAGTCTTATTTAAACATTAAACTGACCAGTCCAATCCAAAACGATGCACAGCACAATTCAGCCAGGATGGGACAAGGACTTTGTCCAAAAATACAAGTCCCTTAACAGCCTTTCAACAGCCCTAAAGTGGGAGTAGCACAATTGAAGTTCCAGGAAAATTTCATTCAAATTAATAGTATGTATTGACGTAAAGGAATAGAATTCATATTGAACAATAACACAAATTAAGCATCACATTGGCTGCCATGTTTACTCCCTGTGCAATGTGCACTATTGCTGTCGTCAACAGAATTAAAGATCAGACAGTTTAATCGAGAACACACTGTGTCATGATTTAATGCCTTTGTAGAGGGGTAAGACAATATGGAAGACACGTTGTATCAGAGATAATAGGTACTGCAGATGCTGGAGAATCCGAGATAACAAGGTGTGGAGCTGGATGAACACCGCAGGCCAAGCAGCATCACAGGAGCAGGAAAGCTTGACGTTTCGGGCCTAGACCCTTCGTCAGAAAGGGTCTAGGCCCAAAATGTCAAGCTTTCCTGCTCCTATGATGCTGCTTGGCCTGCTGTGTTCATCCAGCTCTACACCTTGTTATCATGGAAGACATGTTGTCTGTTTCACAGTGCAACATACTATTGAGAAGGGATAATGGAGACTTATGGTACCTAGCCGCATTTTCAGAATCCAAGGTTTTTATTCCCTGAAAAAGAGATTCTTCCTCTGCTTGTGAAAGGTGGCCAACATTAAGATATTTACAGTCCAGGATTTCTTGCACTATTTGTGATTAAGTATTTGTGATACTTATATTTATTATAAACAGCACAAACAGGGAGGTGGTGGTGTTGTGGTAATGTCACTGGATTGTAATCCAGAACACCAGGCTAATATTCTGACAACATGGGTTTGACTCCCACCATGGCAGTGGGTGACATTTGAATTCAATTAAAAACATTTGGAATTAAAAGCAAGCTTAATAACAATTGTGTAACCACTGTTGATTGTCATCAAAATGTATCTGGTTCGCTAATGTCCTTTAAGGTAGGACATCTGCCATCCTTATCTGGTCTGGCTTACATGTGACTTCAGACCCAGAAAAAATGTGGTTGACTTGTAATTGCTCTCTCAGCAATTAGGGATAGAAAGTAATTGCTAACTCAGCTGATGATGTGAGCATATATTTAGAAGTCCAATCATGTATTTACAGTGATGTGCCACCCATGTCACCTATGTGGTCTCAGAAGCTTTTCTTCTTTCTTTATCTCGGACTACATCTCGGTGCAATCCTGGGTTCTGCAGCTGGGGTGGAAGGGGTTTGCCCTAGAGTGGAGCTCATTTGTCTTGAAGTTTTATTTGGGTGACCTTGATGCTGTTTGTGGATGAAGGAGTCAGTCATGCTAAATATGTCCCGCCGAGAAGGAGGTGCACCCTCTTTGGCTTCAACTCCCACAGGGTGGAGGGTAGTGATGGAAGGCCTGGCCACCTCTGGAGTGTCCTGAAAAGAGACTTCTAGGGAGGCCTGTATGTGATTCCTCCTCCAGCTGGGTGTCTCCTGGCACCATCCTGTCTCCTTGTGAGAAAGTAGTACCAGGACTGAAGCCAAAGTACTTTGTTCCTCCATCAACTTGGCCTTGGTGCTGAGCACAAATGGCTAGATCAATGGAGCACTGGAGTGTGCGCATGCCAGCAGACACTGAGTGTGCTGGACTTCACTCTCCATGGCAACTGTCAACCTATCCATGGATGTAGCCTTGAATATCTGAGGTAAGGTCACAGTGGCATTGCCACAGTCCTGTAGCTTTGTGTTTGATTGCCCAGTGCCCCTGACAAGCCAACTGCTGCTCCTATGTCTGCTTGTATTTGTTAGTTAACACCATGGGGTTATGTCCTACCTGGGGTTGAGTAGATACCTGGTCTCCACCAGCCCTTTTGAGTGTTAGGCATGTTAAGAATACATTGACAGTATGTGCGATGGGACAGTAATTGGCAATGCTTTGGTTGCCAAGGCATGGATTTTCTGTGTCTCTGGCAAGGGTCAAGATCCTCTCCTATAGATTGAGGGTCCAAATGTCAGGCACCCTACCAGCCATCCTGGCTTTTTCTGCTCCACTAAGGCCTGTTTTCTCCTGGGAGTGAGTGGGATGAAATTGGCTGGTACAGCTGTACATGCTGGTACAGGTGAGGGAAAGGTGATCGGGTGTCCTGAGTGACTGAGTAGGCAGTGCAGAAGTCATGCAGTATTGCTTATGTGGTGGGTTTGGGTGGGAAAGTGGGAAGATGCTGGATGCAATAATGAAAGTAATGTAGCATGACCCTTGGCATCACATTCAGATAAGCTAAGTGTGAGATAGCAAAGAGAAGACGGCAGCACTCACCCTGATAGAGCACAGAAGGTCATTGATTTTCTTATAGCATTGCTGAGTGTTTCACTGGCCAGCTGGTACTGCATTGAACCGGTTTCAGGATGACACTGTCTAGAGCAGTGGCCTCTCTTGTCAGTTTTCTGCACCACCCCATCTACGAGGACATCCAGATCCTGGTCCTCAAAGTGCGGCACCAATTTCCCTTTGTTTGTCATGTCCAGAGCAAGAAACTCAAATTGTGTGGTGTAGCCCCAGACTGCCAGCATTTGATTGGGTGCAACAGAGTTTTAAACATAATGCTGTTGCCAGGGTTCCCAGCGGTAGTGAGTACTTCCACTTGTGATGAGTTGGAGAATCAGGCTAGCATCAGATGACCAGAGAGTTAAGGAGGCATGGTACCTAGCTGATGAGGTGAATTTGGGAAGATAGCAAAGATTGGCTTTGTGGAAAGAAACCTTCCATGAAACTCAATGAAAGCACACAGCCAGTGTCTGGTAAGATTGAGCCCTATATTTTAGAAGCAATGAGGTGGAAACTTTGAGACACAGTGGCAACAGGAGTCTTTTAGTTAATGTAAACCTGCCTAACTATAGTTTTTTGATTGGTCCTGTTACGATGTATTGCAGACCTGAGACTGCAAAGCAGTCAGGAAAAATCCAGAATTCAGCAAACAGAAAACAGAACAAAAGAAAAACCTGAAGTCTTTATAGAAAGGATTCTAATTCAAGAAAAAAAAACCTATGTCTACCCAATCACCTCTTGAACTGAAGATGAACCGTCGCTTTGTATGTGGCCATCACTTAAGAAGGAAAATCAAAGGAACAGTGATATTCAACTGAACCCACTCTTCTGATCTGAGCTTCTATCGACTGAATTGTCTTCTGATCTTTATTTTTCCATCCATAAGATCTGCGTTGAATGGTTTTTGTCTGTCATATTCATGAATATACGCGTGTTTGGGATTTGTAAAGCAGCAGTAACTGAAGTCACATAGTAATACATTAGTAATGCATTTTTTGCTACTTACATTAACCATGTTTCCATAGATCCTGACTTGCTGAGTATTTACAATGCAAATATTCGCAAGGTCAGAAATGAAAGATTCTATCCAATATCAGTAAAATAATAAAAGTTAATATTATCAGGATTAGTACTAGAAGTATAAAGGAAGTGCAGTGAAAAGTGGCATCAGCTGTTTCTTAGGTGGTGACTCTTGCCAGCAGGTTTTGGTTTTGGAACTCAAGAGGCCTACAATCTAGCCTACTAATGCAGTGCAGTACTGAGGGAAGTAGCATCTTTTTGATAAGTCATTTAGGCACAAAACAATTGGGGAAAAAAAAAACACATCAAAAGATCCAAAGAAACAGGGGCAATATTACGAAGTTTAGCTAGGTCTAACTTTGTTGCAGAACTAATACCAACACAGTCACACTAAGACAAATTGTTATCTTCTGCTGATTCTTTGTAGCACAGAAGTATCAACTGTATTTATGTGCTCATTCTTGATTTGAAAACTTGAGCAAAAATATATTTCCACAAAATGCCCCATTTTCCTAAATTAATATTTGTCATACATTGATTCTGATTGAATGTGCAGATAATCTAAAACTAAAGAGAATGCAAAGGAAAAATCTATGCTTGTTTTTTATAATAATCAATGTCAAAGTATGCATATATTTTTGTTCCCCAGATTACAGATTTGTTGGATTCCCTATAAATCTTTGAATAATTGTCTCCAAATCTGATCATTTGGAGTAGAATGAAAAGTGTTGCATTTTGGAATTCCCATTGAGTTATGCCTTAATTCATAAACAGCTGTGTAATAAGTAATGTCAATTGATAGTAAAAGCCCTGAATGGAAGTTGTAGGAGGTATTCTGTGAGTATTAAATAACATTGAAAGTTATTTGTGACATTTTATGGTGCTTTACTTGCTTTCGAAGTTCTTAAGAGACTGATGTTTACTGGAGCAGGGCCCAAATGGAGTTAAACCTTTGTGTGATAATCCTACACTGTGGGCCAGAGTTCATTAAGGATTCATTGAGAAGCATTCCTTAAAACAGGTTCTTCCAATGTAACTTACTTGTTCAAAACTCTGTTACTGGCTGCCTTAAAAACTGCAATTGTGAACCTTTCCAGTTGAGACAATTGTACTAAATAATAGAATACCTCCATGAATAAATTCAAATCTTCAAAACTAGAAAAATCAGTTCATAGTGGAAAAAAGCACAGTTTCCTGTCTTAAGCTGGTACCTTCCATCTAATCCAAGCTCATGTGTCATTACTGTCCTTGGCCACTACTATTGTCTTAGAGGAATACTGGTCTCATAACTATTAACATGAAAAACATAGTTGTCTTGATAGTAAAAAGTTTTATATTCAATAATTATAGCATTATTTAGGAAAATACTCAAATCACTGATATGGATTGGGTTACATTAATCATGTTCTTCCTCACTTCTATCAACATTGGAATATATACAAATTGAAATCTCCCTAGCTTCATCTTTAACTACGTATAAATGTTACATCACTGGATAATGAGATTATAAATACAAACTTTCAGACCTCAATGAAATGCTTAGCTTATGAGCTACTTTGGTCCAAGTATTATTCATTTTTATCTGTTGGCAATTTTTCCCCATGACTACCTCTTCCGAAGTCATTGATTCCTTTCTGGACATATTTCCATAAGTATTTCATGCACTTCCTTACCCAAATCATCATGTTTCATTTGTAAACATGGATAACATTGGCAAACTGTTTGACAACTGAAAGCAGTATTGCCAAAGCTAATGTTGTCCTGACTTACCTGTACACAATGATACGTCTAACATTAGTCAGAGGCCATTGATCAGGAGAGTGAATCCTAAACTTTGCTCTCCTCTTGAATTCAATAGCAGCACTCATCCTGAGATCATGGGTGAGATGAACAAATATGGGACTTTCATGGTCTGCAGAACAGAGTTGTTCATTGGATAAACTCAAGGAGACCAAGTATTAATCATTAAAACATCTGCAACCAGAATGTACAATTCTGTTCTTGCATATATTGAACCTTGAGTGAAAAGGAACGCAAATGTCATGATGAACGAGAAATAATTTAAAGCAACTATATAATCAATAGCTCTCCATTTTCACCTTTTGATACTAAGAAAAAAATTTATCTCTATTATTTTCTTTCCATGGATTTTTAACATTTTAGCCGTGTAGTTTATTGAACATATTCATTCATACACCACAGCCTATTCATGCTTATATTGATCAAGATGTCTGAGACCAGCTAATAAACAAGATAAAATCCTGAATTTTTAAAGTCCAAAATAATTGTATCTTACCATAGGTGAGTTTGTAAAAGCCATTACAGTTGCTACAGGTCTGATTGAAAGCGGTTCATTTGTTGTCTGTTATATATAATTATGTAAGTGTTGCTCCTGGAGCTTTCCACCACACTTAAGTAAACTATTTTCATCCTGTTCCAACACATTTCATATTAAAATATTGAACAATAGCTAGAAGCATCAAATGGATAATTATAGGATATGTACTTTGGAGCCTATTAAAACAAAACATTAAGTACATTACTAATGCCATATTTGTGTCAGCTCACCCATTGCAGAAACCCGTGCCCATTCATTTACATAAGTTTAGAATGGACTATTCCAATGCATTTCTGGGTGCTGGCCAACAATCTACTTTGTAAACTTGACATCATCCAAAACTCTGTTGTGTTCTAACAGGCACCGAGTCCTGTTCACTCATCAATCCTATGCTCCCTGACTTACTTTGGTTCCCGATTTAACATAGCCTCAATTTTAAAATGATCTTCCTAGTTTTTAAATCCATCAATGGCATTGCTGCTCCCAATATCCAAACCTCCAGCAACTCTAGAATACCACAAGATATCTGTGTTCATCCAATTCTAGCCTCTCGGACATCCCTGGGGTTTAACAGATTCAATATTGATGTCCTTGCTTACAGTTACTGAAGCATTAAATTCCACAATTCTCTTTTGAAATCTCTTCTCCTCACTTCTCCTCTTTTTCCCTTTGGTTTTAAGGAGCAGATGAAGATCAATCTGTTAATCAAGCATTTTACATGGACAGTGTGAAATTTTGTTTGAAAATCTCTTATGCAGCATCTTGGGACATTGTACAATGTTATGTTACTGTTGAATAGTCATATGAACGTAGGAGCCTGCTCCACAATTTAAAAAGATCATGGTTGATCTTCTACTTAACACATTGTTCTGCTTTGTTCCAATATCCCTTCATATCATTAATAACCTGTTGACCTCTGAATACACCATTGACGATTGAATACACCCCAATGACTGAGCTTCCACAGATATTTGGGTTAGAAAATTTGACAGTTTCATCCCCCTCAGTGAAAAATTCCTCCATGTCTCAGTCCTAAATAGCCTCACGATAAGAGGTATGCCATTTCCTGGTTCTGGACTCTCCAAGCCAGGGAAGACATCATTTCTCTAACTGCTGTATTGAGCCTTGAATGAGCATTTTACACTTTCAATTATCTATTTTTTCTGAACTCTAGAGGATTTAGGTCCAGTCTCCTCAATTTGTCCTCATAGGATTATTCCAGGAATCAACCTCATTATATGTCCTCCACAGCAAGCATCACTTTAAGATCAGCAAAATGCTGCACAATACTCCAAGTGGGTTCTCACTGCACTGCTATACAATTACAGCAACACTGCTTTACCCAATATGCAAATTTTCTTACATCAAAGGATAACATAATGATTGCCTTCCCAATTTCTTATTGCAACTGCATGTTAGCTTTCAGTGACTAATGAAGGACACCCAGATCCCTTTGCACATCAATACTTTCCAATCTGCCAACACTTAAGAAGTCCACGTTACAGGAGGGATGTAATAGCACTGCAGACGGTCAGGAGGAGTTTTACTAGGATGTTGCCTAGGCTGGAGAGTTTCAGTTATGAAGGAAACTGGACAGACTGGGGTTGTCTTTCTTGGAGCAGATGAGACTGAGGGGGAACATGATTGAGAAGTATAAAATTATTAGGGGGGCATAAATAGGGCAGATAAGAAGAAACTTTACCCCTTAATGGAAGGACCAATGACTGGCGGCAGAAGGTTTAGGGGAAATATGAGGAAAATCTTCTTCGCACAAAAGGTGGTGAGAATTTGGAACTCACTGCCTGTAAGAGTGTTAGAGGCAGAAACCCTCATAACATTGACAAAGTATTTAGACATGCACTTGCAATGCCAAGGAATACAAGACTATGGGACCAAGTGCTGTAAAATGAGACTAGAATAGTTAGGTGGTTGTTTTTGACTGGCGCAGATGAGATGGGTTGAAGGGCCTTTTTTCTATGCTGTAGATCTCTATGACTAAATATTCTGCATTTCTGTTCTACCAAAATGGTTAGCTTCACATGCTTCCACATTATATTCCATCTGCATGATTTTGCACACCCACCTAGTCTGTCTAAATCCCCTTGAAACCTTGTTGCTGCCTCTCCACAACTCACATTCCCATCTATTCTGCCTGCTACAATGCCATATGATGAAAACCTACCTTCATCGGGAAGAATTTTACATGAATTTCATGAGAAGTTTGAACAGATTTTAACTTATCATGTGGGAAGTTCTAAGCTGGAGTTTATGTTTTACCGTTTAATTTACCTTTTTTTTAGTGCAGCATGTTACAAACAGTCTTACTGAGTCCATTAAATCACAACTATCAATCTTTCGAGTATTAAATGTAAACAGTGAAACTATGCATGCATGCCCACATTACTTGGATTTAATGAGGCATGCATTTAGGTTAATTACTAAAAAAAAACCCATGTTATAATTGGTTTTAAGATCTGAATGTCATTTCAAACAAAGCTTTGGATGGCTTACCTGCATAATCCTACCATATATTAATATATAAAATTTGCCTCGCGTTAGTTTATTTCATTTATAAGTAAGTAATGTAAATTATTGCCTGGTATGGAAGAACCTAATATCACTTCAGCTGCTTTTATATTGTGTCTATGCAGTCAGCTGCCAACATGCAGGTTTTGTACAGCAAGCAGGTAATTGCCAAAGTTTTCACTCATTCTGCATGATTGCTGCCAATCTTTCGAAAAGCAGACTGATCTACCAGCAGCAGCACAATATTCCTTATATTCAAGTCACATTTAGTGCATGTCATGATGCAAATACTTCACACATTTAAAAATGGCCTAAATGTTCATGCCTGTCTGTGCATGCATAAAATACCACTGCAGCTAATTTACAGGAAAACTGGTTGGACTGTTTGGGCATATATGTGGGTGAAGAATATACCTGCTGCCCGCAATATAAAAATAACTATAATTTGCCAAAAAACATATTTGATCAGTGGGTAACACAATCTCAAAGCACTTAGATCTCTATTTACCCTCTGCATCTCTTAATTGCATTTCACTGTCAGCACCAAAATCCTTTCTTTCTCTCCAGTTCCCCCTTCCATATCACCTCAGGCCACACTTCAAGTCGAGCAAAGAAAACAAGCAATCAATCAATTTGAAGATAGTCTGGGAGGTGAGCAAGAATAAATTGGGCATGACTCTCCCTTTGAATTTCTCCATAGCTGTCAAGTATCATAAGGCCTCAGTGATGCCTCACACATGAGCAGAGTTGAAATCTGGAATGCAGTGGAAAGGAGAGAAAATTGAACCAATGTCATTTATACCATTGCATGCACATATGTTCTGCAAAGGATTATGTCATCACATATTACGATACATGAATTATTTTATTGAAACGTTTGGTCCAATTCATCTTGAAGAAATAGTTTTCAAGCATGTATAGAAAATGTAAACTACACTGTAACATAGGCAGCACATTTACAGGATTATAACTTTTATCAGCGTGCTCAGTATGTGAACTAAATTTGTACCAAACTTGCCTGCTTGAGGGCTAATTTCAGTTTATTCAGTGTCAAGGTTAAATTGTTAAATAGCATAAGACAATAGGCTCAATACGCTGGCAAATTGTTTCAACACATGTACTAAGTGGAGAGTGAACCAAATCACATCATCGTCACACTAACAACCACAAGTAGAGTACTGTAGCTGAACATATAGTTCGTAAGAAGGGTCAAGTGACACGAAACATTAATGTTAACTCTGCTTCCTCTCCACAGATACTGCCAGATCTGCTGAGTTTCTCCAGCAATTTCTGTTTGTTTTAATGACCACGTATATCTGTTTGGGATCACTTTCTAATTTTGTAAAAAGGGCGATGTTGTATCAAGTATCACTGCCAGTATATTTCTATACCTTTAAGAGACATGTTTATAATATTATCACTGTATCATAGCATGTGACCTGAGATAATAAAGATTTCCTACTCCATCGTGTCCATCTTGAAGCATGATACCCAACTAGAAACATGCTGCTCCACGCTCCTCTGTTTTAATCTATTGTTTGTGTATAACGGTTATAAACATCTGTCAGAGTCTTTAATACCATGATATCTGAACCCTTTTTTATGTTCTCATAGAATCTCATAGAATCCCTATGGTGTGGAAACAGGCCCTTCGGCCCAAAAAGTCCACACCGACCCTTGGGACATCCCACCCAGACCCATCCCCCAATAACCCACCTAAGCCACACATCCCTGAACACTACAGGCAATTTAGCATGGCCAATCCACCTAGCTTTCACATCTTTGGACTGTGGGAAGGAAACCCACGCAAACAGGGGGATAATGTGCAAACTCCACACAGACAGTCGCCTGTTATGTTATGTTATCCTCCATAACATAAAACATAAGAATTGCCACACCAGGTAAAACTATCATGTGCAGCAGAGTCACATCAATACATAACCCCCTTAAAGTATTTTGGGAAGGACTTATACAATTAATGGTAAGGTCTTGGGTAATGTTGTAGAATGGAGAGACCTAGGGGTTCAGGTACATAATTCTTTGAAATTTGTGTCACAGGTTGACAGGGTGGTTAAAAAGACTTTAGCACCCTTGCCTTTAATGCTCAGACCTTTGAGTATAGGAGTGGGACATCATGTTGAGGTTGTACAGAATGCGTTGATGAGGCCTCTTCTGGAATACTGTATGCAGTTTTGGTTGCCCTACGATAGGAGAAATATTATTAAATTGGAGAGGGTTCAGAAAAGATTTACCAGGATGTTGTTGGGAATGAAAGGTTTGAGTTATAAAAATAGGCTGGGTTTTTTTCCACCAGAGCAGAAGAGGTTGAGAAGTGACCTTATACAGGTTTATAAAATCATGAGGGGCACAGATGATAGGAATAGGAATAGTAACAGTCTTTGTCCTAGGGTGGGGGAGTTCAAAACTAGGGGGCACATTTTTAAGGTGAGAGGAAACGTTTTAAAAAGGACATAAGGGGCAAGTTATTTTACACAGAGAATGGTCTGTGCATGGAATGAACTGCCAAAGGTAGTGATAGATGCAGATATAGTTACAACATTTAAAAGACATTTGGATAAAGACATGAATAGGAAAGGTTTGGAAAGACATAGGCCAAATGCAGGCAAATGGGACGAGTTTAGTTTGGCAACATGGTCAGCACAGGCTAGTTGGACCGAAGGGTCTGTTTCTATCTCTGACTCTATCATTTGACACCTCTGCAGAAGGAGATATTAGAACAGGTGACCAAAAACCTTGACCAAAGATGTAAGGTTTAAAGAGCATCTTCAGGTATCGCCTCTTGCTAACATTTTTGTTGGTTACCATGACAAACATGTCTTTGGTTGATTGACCACTAACTATTCTTCTGATACGTAAATGACATGTTTGTGATCCTTGAATCTGTAGCTGCAAAGAATTTCTTTACACTGCTTAATAAACTCAAGTGCTCAAATTTGCCATTAAAATTGAGCAATCAAATGATCTTCCTTTCCACATATCACTCAAGAAATCTGCCTGTGTTATCTACTATCATGTACCAAAATCCAAATTCATTGGTTAACATACGCACTGTTATTCCTACTGTTCCACACACTACAAGATCAATCCTATTTGGCATCCTTGTGAGTAGGGTCCTAGCCATCTTTCCACTGGGTAAGCTTGGTGCTAAGACAGAGTCTATGAAAACTATCCTGCATGATAATGACTACCCTGATCAAACCATCATTTGCAATATATCACAAAACTCATGAAAGGGCCTATGCCCACCCCTTTAAGTTCTGAACGGTCCCCAATCTATTCAGATTTCCTGGAAGGTGAAGTGTCACATAAACTCAAATGGTTTTCTCCACTCACAGAATGCTGTGGTCAAGCCTAAAATGGCATTTTGCCTACCACACAAATGAATTATGTGATATATGAGTTTCAGTGGCAGTGTGATGCCAGGTATGTCTAGTGAACCCAAATAAACCACAAGTCCCATTGATCATTTATAGCAGGCAAAATGGTGATCATGCCCGACCAGCCTATGCTTACTAGTTTCAGAACAGTAAGTCCACCATATACAAGATTCTGCTGTTTGGAATAATTTATTAAATAGTCTGGAAGAAAATTCTTTTCTAATAATTACATTGGAAATCAATTTAAGATCACTAGTCAGGCTCCCAATGAGATGCATTTCTGCATGTCAGTAGCTACATATATTAATACACAGGACCCTGTTTTATGTAGTCTAAGAGGAGGTTGACATACATTACACCTTTTTCATGGAAGAAAAGGGTTATGGGAACTACCAATCTCTGCTGCACTCCCATGACAATACCCCATACAATTGGTGTCTACCTTCCTGCAACGAGAGCTAAGATTGACCGCTAACTGTTCTTGCTGCACCTCCACGT
This sequence comes from Ginglymostoma cirratum, assembly GCA_024137785.1. Classification (NCBI taxonomy): domain Eukaryota; kingdom Metazoa; phylum Chordata; class Chondrichthyes; order Orectolobiformes; family Ginglymostomatidae; genus Ginglymostoma; species Ginglymostoma cirratum. The sequence continues at coordinate 12,582,983 of JAHRHZ010000088.1, read as the reverse complement.
GAATGATGGCTCAACCAATTAGCAACCTCTTCTTACTTTGTATAAACTGGTGTCCCTTTTCAAGTCTGTTTCCCACGTCCTGATCCTGGTGAGTGCAAGATAAAAAGCTTCAACTTTTTGCAACAAGAAATATTCAAATTATGCATTAACAAGCAATTATTCCTACAGCACTGTGAATGGAGCAAAACCAGCTCGACTGCAGCAATTCATGGAAGTGGTTCACTATAATTTGGTAATTAGGGCGACAAACGCTAGCCTTGTCAGCGATGCTCATATTCGTGAAAGAATAAATGAATAAACAGGAATCAATCAATAAATAGATTCCCAATAGTTCAGTTGTAAAGTAAACCATTTTGCATGAAAGTGAAAATAGACCAGGTTGAACTGCAATCTATGCTGCAAATGCGAATGTTGACAGTAGGGGAAGTATAGCGCAGATCAAAAACAGAAGTTGCTGGCAAAGCTCAGCAGGCTGGCAGTATCTGTGAAGAAAAAGTCAGAGTTAACGTTTCAGGTCTGGTGACCCTTCCTCAGAAGATACTGCCAGCCTGCTGAGCTTTGCCAGCAACGTCTGCTTTTGTTCCTGATTTACAGCATCTGCAGTTCTTTCATTTTTAATATGGTATCTCATTAGAGAGAGATGACTGATGGTGTTTTAACCCAAGAGTCACCATGCCTCAGGCAAGGGGAGAGGTTGAGAAGGACAGTCCTTCATGGTAACCTGTCAGTGTGGAACTGAACCCACACCTTTGGCATCACAAACCAGTTATCCAGCCAAATAAGCTAACCAAATCCCCAGTAATGGAAATAAGGACAAAGGAAAGAGAAAATGACCCATTAGACCTGCTTGCTATAAAGTGCCCTCTGCAATGTGTGGATATTAGAATTGGGCTTGACTGAATTGCTTCTTTTGGTCAGATATGTTCCTGACATCCACTTGTGAATAGACATTTAGATAAAGCTTGCTTCAGCATGGCTGCCATCTTTGAAGCTGAACCTTAACATCAACAATGCCTTCAGAGAAGAACATTTGAGTTATGATAAAACAAAAAGTCATCGATTTACAAGGTTAACATTCTTTCTTTCTCCACAGATGTTGTCTGACTTGTTGAGTGTCTATAGCATTTTCTGGTTTTGCTTCAGTAAAAAAATTTGCTTTGGGACTTGCAATAAATGGTGCAATGTCTTTGTCTAATTCTACGTGGTATCTTTTAAATCTTAAGGCGCTGCAGCTGTTGTTGCCATAAAACAATGCTATTTATACCCAAGTGCAGGTTGTTTTTGTTATTCTGACTTTGACTGATATTTGAAACCAACTCCCACCAACTCCATTTTGTTCAGCTAATATTTTCATGTTAACCCTTGCTCAGAATTGCCATGTGGGAATAAAGTTAATATGTTTTTCATTAGATCCAAGGAAGTTTTTTTTTCATTTCTTAGCCATTTTGAAATCTTGTTTACCGGCTTAGAAACAGCCCGAGTGAAATCTACCCAAAAGTTCACAGTTCATTTAACAAGCTAACCACACTTTGCAATGAAATGTTTATGCTCCTCAGAAGCTCAGGAATGCAAGCAATAGTCTCTGGCTTTAGACTGATTACCAGACCAATGCCTGGAGATAACACTGCTGTAATCATTGTCAAATGTGCAGTGTTTTTTATCCAGAAGAATGTAGTAATCACTAACTACACACAGACTCATGGGATTACACAACAAATTTTTTCAACATTTAAATAGTAGAAGCTGACAACATGCTAAAAATAAATAATAACCTTTAGCTTTCTTTCATAAATCTGCAACCTTAAAGGGGGAAAGTCAACTAACTGTTCCATACAATGAAAGAAAAGTCCCGTGATTACAGTACCAAGCATAGTCAGAAGTACGTTGCTGCAAGAAATCTTCCCGTTGTCTTTTGATGCCACTATAAAAGGAACAGAGAAAATCTTCTCCAATGTGAGATGCTTATATAGAGTGAAACCAATAGTTAATGAATGAATGGATTTACAGTTTACGCAGATTAACAGTTGTAAAGACCATCAAATTTCTCAACGATCCATGAGTTTTAAATTTTGTAAAACTGCTTACTGTTTCTGCCCAAGCATTTCTCAAGTTCAAATCAATGCTCTAATTTTGTAGTAAAAACATTTTGCTAATCCTATTTTTAAAAAAAATCTGTTTCTATTTAAGTACTTACTGGTGTCCCCTTTCACAAGTCTTTGCGTTGTCCTGTAAAGTTAACTTTAGTATTGCTTCCTCTAAAGATGAATATTTGGCAAACTGACACAAGACTGCAGTTTCTAAAGTTAAAAATTCTCCCAACTCACTGTAACAGCGAGAAAGTGCTAAATATTGATAACTTACAATTATATCCATAGATACTATATACATAAATACTTCTTACCTGTATTCAAAAAAAGATGAGAAATACAAAATTTTCTTCAAGTATAAAGTGCCAGAGCAATGCCAGTTTTTGCTCTGCCTAAGCTGATGTACAAGTCATGTGTTCACACCATCCAATGTCTAGTGACAGCTGTTTAAGTTCCCTCCCCTCCAATTCCAGGCATTTGTCCATACAAGGAAATAAAATGCTGACTGGATTCCTGCCAAATAGCTTGTTGTACAATGGATTTTGGCATATTAGCACAAGGAAATCTACACAAACAGATAAGATGCCTTATATAGTTGAAACTGTTCAGCGAAGCCAAGCCAGTCTTTGTAATGTAGAAATGTACCACAGAGACAGTTATGCTTCACAGACTAATATAACACCAAAATGTCCTGTTTGCTTTAAAAGGATATGGTATGATTATTAATGCAAACTACTATACATGCTGGAAATCTAAAATAAGTCAAAAAATACTGGAAATCAGATGCATCCAAGATGCATTTTTGAGTCACTTCTACTCTGATGTTGCTACCTTTCAACCACTTTCTCCAATGTCTTATTTTATCCTCAATTCTCTTCTACCATGATTGATAAGACTGTTGACTGTATTAGTCTCATTTCCCAATGTTCTGCTGTCTCTTCTCCATGCTCTTGAATGCAATTCCCTCATGTTTTCCTTCCACTCCACCAGCCTTCACCATTCAATGGGTCACCCCCCACTATTTCTGCGTCTCCAGCATGATCTCACTTCTAAACCCGTCTTCCCTCCCCCCTTCAGGATTCTGAACTCTCTGAGCAGAGAAGTTTCTCCTCATCTCACTCCTAGCTCTCATAGCTGACAATCTTGAAATTGTGACCCCCTAATTACTGACATACCAACTAGTGGAAATGGAATGTCCTTCTTTATCCTGTCAACATTGTGCATAATTTTGAACATGTCAATAAAGTTACTTTCTAATCTTTTTTGCTTCAAGGAGGATAACCCAATTTTTCTAATCTTTTCTCATATCTGAAGTCCCTCATTTCTAGTATTGTTTTTGTAAATCTCATTTGAACTCTCTCCAGGCCTAAACATCCTTCCTTCAAGAAGGTGCCCAGAACTGAACACAATGCTCCAAATGTAGTCTGACCAATGATTTGTAGAGTCGTAGCATTACTTCCTTGGGCTTTTATACTTCATGACTGTGATGATAAACACAGGATTCTATAAGCTGCCTTAACAACTGTTTAAACTTGCCTGGCCACCTCCAAAGAATCACGCAGGTGAACCCCAAGAGCCCTCTCCTCCGGTACTCCCCTCAATATTGTACCATTGAGCTTGTATCATCTCCCTGTGTTGCCTTAATCAAAATGCATTACCTCATATTTCTCTGCATTGAAATTCATCAGTCAAATGTCTGCCCATTTGACCAACTTGTCAATGTCCCTCTGAAGTCAATCAGCATCATCCTCACAATTCACTATTCCCCCTAACCTAGTCTATAGATACTGTGGCTACAAGTGCAGGTCAGAGGCTTAAACCTTGCAGCAAGTAACTCACCTCCTCAGTCCCCAGAGCCTGGCCACTATCTACAAGGTCCAAGGCAGGAGTGTGTTGGAATAGCCTCGATGAAAGCAGCTCCAACAACACTCAAGAATTTGACACCAAGCCAGTACAGAGCAGCCCCCTTGAATAGTATTAAGTTCACAAAAATTCACTCTCTCCTCTGATGCTCTGTAGCTACAGTGTGTACCACCTAATATGATGCACTGCAGAAATTCACCAAATCTCCTTTGCCAGCACTTTCCAAATCTCTGACACTACCATTGAGAAGAACTAAAGGCAGCAGATACATGGGAACATCACCAGCTGCAATTTCTCCTCCAAGCCACCCAGCATCCTGACTTGGAAATATATTGCCATTCCTTCACTGTCACTGGGTCAAAATCTTGGAACTGCAAACATTGTGTTTTTGCCTACACCAGATAGGCTGTAGTGGTTCAAGACAACAGCATGCTAGTATCTTCTTAAGGAAACTAGGAACAGGTAATAATGGTGGACCAGTCAGTGGCCACACACCATAAATAAATTTTAAAAAGCCTACTTTTGCATCACATCTTTTCTATATAAGCAAAGGCCAATTTTGATTGCACGGATTACATCTTAATGGCTGTTTTTACATTGGGGTTAGTAGAATGTCTATACACTGGCTTCCTAGTTTTGCTCTTGTTATTGATGTAAAGAGGAATTTAAATAAATTCTGCTTGTTTCTAATATAATATTAAATCTGATATCAGAAAAGATTTTTAAAAGTATAATGTACTAGTTTGTTCCAAAACGCTCTAAATGTTAAAAAAAACATTTCCCTGAAGCTATGCTAAGTCAATAGTTCGAACTAATGCATACATAAATAAAGTGACACTGTTGGAATCTGATTCCATTTAAGGTGTGGAAATAATCTGAAAACATGACAGGAAACTATTTAGATTTGGACCATTCTTGACATCAAGTGATTACAATTTTGAGGTTCCTTTCTTTGACTAAAGGACTTTTACATTACAATTCCTCTTTCAATCTCAAACAATCTTGTGAAATTCAGTTTTGATGTTACTATATCCGGTCCTTGATACTGCATTGCCAAAATATACAGTAACGTCTGCCGATTTGGTTAAGGTTATTCATTCTTACATGAGCAGATACCCGATCTGATGAGAGCCTGGAAACTGATCCGTGCACAGAATGGTAAAGTACACCTCAGAGCATCGAACTCCTACCGACTTAATGAATGGATCAATTCAGGACACAGAGTCTGTTGCTGTGTGCTGGAAGTTCAAAAACAAAACCCGTGCAAAAACTCCGAGAACAATCGGTTACAATTTCGCCTTCACTGATCAGCGTGCAGAACCGAATTCACTTCGAGCATTACATTACAATCCACAATCTTTCAGCTAGCCGTAGATAACACTAGGATTGACTCTAGTTGTTGAGTCAGTGAAAGGGAACGTTGTTACCACCCTTCCGGAGGGAAGGCAGCAGAAACAATTAGCCGCCATCTCCACCAACTTTGTTATCTGTGTCAGGAAACTTTGAATTTAAACAAGACAGTGTACATTATAATATTCGCAATTAGGACTGATTTAGCAGGTTTTTGATAAAAGCGCTGTTAGAATAAATAATTAGTAATATGTTATACAAACTGCGGTCCAGTTTATAAATGTTCAACAAGCGGATTTTGTACAGTATGTACAATAAGGACTTAATTGACCGGACATTTTAGCAAATAAGAATGCTGTTTCCAAACTTACCAACCTCAAACCAATCTCACTTCATTTTAAAACATCTAATCAACATGTTCAGAGTGAGTTTAAAAACTATGCGAAATGATCGTTCGATATGTTTTTTTTAATCGAAGCGTAGGTTTTGATTGTCCACGTTGGATTTATCCATTGAGTAATTCTACCTTGCAGAATAGTTTGAAATCTGAAGTCTGAACTAAGCACAAAGATTTCAATCAGAATTCGCAAGCAACATCTATAATTAACTATAGATAACAAGCGTGGGGCTGGATGAACACAGCAGGTCAAGCAGAATCATATGAGCAGAAAAACTTGACGTTTCGGGCATAAACCCTTCATCAGAAATGGGGGAGGGGAAGAGGGTTCTGAAATAAATAGGGAGAGAGGGGGAGGCGGATAGAAGATGGATAGAGGAGAGGATAGGTGGAGAGGAGGCAGACAAGTCGAA